>JANZXR010000008.1:32184177-32206089 GCA_027575705.1 Erythroxylum echinodendron
AATAATAATAATAATAATAATAATAATAATAATAATAATAATAATAATATTATTATTATTATTATTATTATTATTATATCAAGAATCACAAAAATGATTATGAGACTTGGAATATCAAAAATGATAATGGGCAGCAATATGGATCCATTTCCAACATATTTGACATTGCGTGGGTGGTTTAGTGGACCTAAGAAATGAATCATTATTGGATGCTTAGGTTGGAGGTCGAAATTGGGCCCAGAAGTGCTGTGAATGAAGTGGACCAGAAGTCTGATGCAGTGGACGAGTAAGACAGATGGGCCTAAGGGTTTGCGGAGGCCCAAAAGAGGAAGCAGGTTGGCAAGTAGGAGACGCAACAGAAATAAGGTTAACCAAAGAAGCAAAGGAAGAGTGGTAGTGCCTCCCTTTGCAAGCTTTTTCATTGTCTTTGTCGCACGTGCCGTGGGAGTGATGTCCGCTGGTGTAAGAGACAAAAAGAGTAATGTCTAGTGGTGGAGGTGGGTGAAAGGGGAGTAGGTGTATTTATGACCTAGAAGTTTGGCATAAAGCTCGAGAAAAATCAAGGGAGTATCGTGATGTTCAATTATGGTGATAAAGGATTAGGGATGACAATATGTTGGGCTAAGCCCAGGCCTACCTAGGTTCAACTAGAGAGGCCCAAGCTCTAGTCCGATAGGCTAGCCTAATTTATTTTTTTAACAAAATTTCAAAAAATGACATCATTTTTGAAAAAATGAGCCAATTTGGGCCTAACTTGGGCCTAATTTCCATGCCTATTGAAGGATTCGTAATCAGTTGGGAGGCTATTCAAGGTGAAGAGAACTAGGTCTTTAGCAAAGACTATATCACCAATAGTTGTCAAGTCGTCTGCAGATGTGGAGATAAGAGAGAGAAAATAGTAATAGTGTTAAAGCTTTTCTTCAGCTTATGGAGTCGGCAATCAAGAAGAGAGCATTAGGAAACCAATAGTTGCATAAAATGATTTGTTAGTACTAGCCAGAGTGCACAGATAGTGTGATAGCTGAGAGTTAGTCGGGAGATTGATGGAGAGAGTGATACTGTGAGGAAGTAATAGACAAGTTGATCGTATTTATGCCATTTGTGAAAATTTGAAGATGGAGACTCCGAGCTGGAGGCTGCTATTGACGGGAAGATAGTTCCATCCACATTGCCAAAGTGAACAAAGGTAATCAAAATAACTTAAATTTGATTTTTCAAAACAAAATAATTGGTGAAATCCAATGGTGTGGTAAGGAAGCTTGTGATTTGATTGAAGGGTGATGCTGGTGTATTGGCATCTGCCATTGGATTATGGTATTGAATTTTTTGTGAATACTAATTGTGATATTGAATTTATGTAGAATGACTTCTATAATAATTATGTCTAATTGTTGAATGTCTTCTGGAGTATGGATGTCGGTGTTGTGAGTGTTTGATGTGATGATTATGTCGTATTGGTGTTGATAATGCTTTCCAAGTGTTAGATGTCTTCTGGAGTGGTTTGATGATTCTACCATATTGGTTGTAACCCATTGGATTTAGTATGTTGGTTGGCTTTTGAAATATGGATGTTAAAGTTGTATGAAAAAAATTATGTGTTTGATGTGAGCTCTTATACGATAATAAACTAAATAATTGTGTTATATTTCTAATAATATTTATAAAGGTCATAGAGCCTTTACATACACAATGTAGATACATGGATAACAGATAATATGAATATAAAGGACTTAAAACAGATTCCAGATAAGAGTTATCTCCAATAACTGATGTTGCAATAATAAATAAAAAATAAGATAGCTGAAATCGCATGTTATCGATGGATTTTTAGTAGAATAAGGATGCTGCATTTCAAGTTTCAACTTATTGGAACTTCCTATTTTATTTTGTACAATAGGCAATAAGAATTCTAGAGAAGCCTACGTTAGATTATAATATTAAGTATTCTTTGCCTTATATTGTACTTCCTCTAGAAAATTGGGATCAAATTCTGATTAATGATCACCTGACTTCTATTTTTATTGAATTCACAATTGTATGTTTTGTCAAGTGACTTTAATTCTAGTATTGTTTTGTTTATGATTGGCTCCATCAGGTTAAATTTATTTGTTTATTTTTCAAGTATTTTTATGGTTAAAGAGCCTTTTTGTTTATATGGCTAGAAGGCTTCGCTATAATTTGGTTATGGCTCTTACGGTAAACTTCATGTCATTCTTGTTATTTTTATAACTACCTAGCAATTTCTATGTTGTCTTATCTCTAGTTGGAATTTTGTATCTTGTGGACTGAAATTTAGCAACATATTTTTTTAAGAATGCGTAGAAAGTGGATGTTCTGTAGAATCTGATGCATTGCTATAAGTTTAATTTCTACCTACTTGCAAGTGATATCTTCTTGTTATAAAGTTAGCTGACCTGAACTTTTCATATTTCGATATATGGAGCAATTATGCAAAGGGATGATTTTTAATCACAACCTTTACAAATGTTTTGATTTCATGGTATTTGATTATTTTGTAAGTCTTTATTGTTACCATTTATAAGACTAGAAGTTTCCTCATCAAAAAATCTGGGTTGTATTGTACATGTTGACTCTGGACTCTTCTGTCATGTATAAATTTTACTATCTGTTAGAATTTAATTATTTTTCATAACATACGAGATCCTCTTTGGTTAGAATTGTAGTAAAACTTTATTCAAGTTAGACGTGGCATTTTCGTATATCTTGTAAGTTAAAAGAATTTTTTGTAGGGCAACTAGTACGTCATCTTCTTATTGTGGTAGCGAAATGGTTGATTATACATCCTGTGTGATAAACAATAAATATGACATCACCATAGGAATGGTAAATTTTATGATAAAGACTATCACATACAATTTTCCATGTTTGGATGCCTCAACCACCCTTTAGGAGTGATGATTCCTCTTTGCTAACTATTGGAGTATGACTCAATTCTCTCGCTACTCTCTAGTTAATGTAGTACTGAGTTGTTAAAAGCATTGGGAATTTTTCATATGTTGTAAAACAAATTATGTCTGTTCAATGTAGCCTTGTTTTTATTTGGCATCCAGCAGCACAATACAAAATGTAACTAACACAATATGTCTTTTTGTATGTAACAGAATTTTGTGTGTGTAGATGATTGTGTACTTGGCACAATAGTGTGTTGGACATTGTTATCCTTCTCACTTTTGTGTACATACCTCCTATGAGACTTGCTTATGTAAGTCAGTGAAGATTTCTCAACCTTAATGAGAGACTAGAGAAAGTTATATGAGAGTTTATAAACACCTTATAACCCTAAACATAGTGAAATTGATTCTTTGTTCAATGAGTTTTTCTCCCAACAATCAGGTTTCTTATGTGATTTCTATGTTTCGATAAATTTCTTGTTTTCTTGTTTGTGGATCCCTTTAATTGTGTTTTTACATTTATTCTCTACCAAAGTTGATCTAACAAATTAGTATCAGAGCCTCACTAATCTCAATCAAGGAGTAGTTCACTATGTCAACTGTCATTAGGTTTGAAATTGAGAAATTTGAAGGAAATATTATTTTTGCAATTTGGTGTGCCTAGATGAAGGTTTTTCTTACACAATATAGGTTGAAGAAGGCCTTTAACGAAAAATCTAAGAAGCTAGACATTATAAGTGATGAACAATAGGAGGACCTCAATTAGAAAGCCCTTTCGAAAATTTAGCTATGCCTTTCCTAAGAAGTTTTACATGATGTGATTAATGAAACTACGACAGCTGGGTTGTGGTTAAAATTGGAATCAATTTATATGGTGAAGAGCCTCAGCAATAAACTTCTTTTTAAGGAACATTTATGTAACATCCCATTTTCATTCTAAAGGTTAGAACCCTAAATTTCTGTATATGAGAAATAACAATGAGAGATTAGAAAAAATGCATTTCATACTTATGAATAATATTAGTATGCACACATATAAATTTGATTGCTTTACACACATTTCAATTACTATACATGCACATCATTTGACATTTTTAGGGTATAACTGATATTTAATGTGATTATAATGTGAATTGTAGATTATGTGTCTTAAAAATTGATTTGGTGTGTTTTATTAGTGATTTAGAACTTTTGGTAAAATTTGAGAATTTTTTGGAAATTAAGAGTATTTTTGGATTAAGAAAAATGCCAAGTGGTGAGACAGTTGATGAATAGTGGAAGAAATAAGTGCTAGACGGTAGTATAAATTTTTATAAATGACATTGGAATTTAATGACATATGTCATTGAAAACTGGGAGACAATTTGATTAGAAATTAGAATCAGATAGATTAGTTATTAAAGGAGGGACCAATGGAACCATGAGCTAGGGTTGATGTGCTTTTGAAGGATTTGGAGCTAAATCAAGTAAGTTAAGCTTTAATCTTCATGGGTAGTGTTAAATAGAACATTATGATGAGAAATTTGATGATTGATCATGGGTTTTCACATATGTGTTTTAACATGGCTGTGGTGTATTAATAAAGAGATCATGCTCTAAATGGTAGTGAATTAATGTTATTTATGGAATGAGAAGAAGTATGATGATAGTTTGAGATAAAGTAGAGTTGATAATGAAGTTAATTATGTGCTGGAATATGCTAGATGGAGTACTATCATTAAACATGCATCTGTATTTTAGACATATCTTGATCTGTAGATATCTAAATGGGACGATTTTTAATTTATATTAAACTAGAGATATAAGGCTACAATGTTCATGAAGGAAGTGAATTTGAATTCTGTCCCTAAGGGTCTTGAATTTTGGCTTGAACTTGAGATATGTATGTTATCATGGTATAAGAATAGTCTGTAGTATTTTAGGTATAACTTTCATAATACTTAACCAAAATGCATAATTTTATGCATAATTTTCGTGTCATTAGAAACTTAGGACATATTTTAAGATTTGTTTAGAAGATGATGTTGTCTAAATACTTCATTTGCTAGGTCAAAATGGTCATACAATATTGACCTAAAAATCTATCCTCAGAAAATGGCAAAACTGTAGGATAAATAGGGTAAAAGCTTCTGTCACGATCATGGCAGGGGATGCCACAATCATGGGCAGGGATTTTACATGATAATGTGTTGATTATACAATGGTTGAACCAATTAAGGATGAGGTATAAATCTATGATTCTTTTGAACTTAATTGATGCTTAAAAGGAACATAAATAATGTTGGAAAAGTTGGTTAAAAGTGTGATAAGATATGATTGATCTTGATGTTATACCTTTAAGGAAAAGGATGTTTGCAGGTAATGCATTAAATGTGAAATGTTTAGAGTGATAAATGAGGACATAATATAATTAATGAATTGTTTGATGCATTATGAATAAGACATAGTATGGAAGGAGATTAGATTTCATTAATGATGGGATTTAGATGAATGTGATAAATCAAATGATTAGAGATTGAGAGTTTAATGCAATCAAATTGGTATTTTAATTAGTTTGGAATAATGTTGTGTTAAAGGAAGTGAATTCTAGAGAACTTAGTGTGAAATTAGAGTTAAAATATGTGTTGAATGCGTGTAGATGAAGGAAGAAAATGCAGGGCACAATCGTGGCCCTTACAGCATGATCATGGCCTGATAAAATAAGGTTCTATCATAATCATGGTAGGGACATCACAATCATGACCTAGCCAAAAATAATTTCTGTCATGATCGTGGCAGGGACACCACGATCGTGGCTAGACCTAAAGACGTAAAGAGTGGTCTTTTGAGTGAAGATTGAACCAAGCAATGCTAGGGTGCTTCTATATGAGGTAATTAGACTTAAATGAGATCTTAGGTGAACCTAGCGAATGGCGAATGAGATAAGTAAAGCAAGTAAAATGCATTAGATATTAAAGAATGATTGAAAGATGTTAATTGATTATGAGAAATGACTAAAGGAAATATACCCGAGATTATCAATATGAGCATGCATTATACCTTACATATACACATATGTGTATAATCAAATGTTTATGTGATTGTGCAATTAACAAAGTGTATGCACTATGTGTGTTGCATGAAATTGATATACAGGATTCAACATTTGTATGGAGATGTTTCCGGATCATGGAAGCAAACGCTAATCTGGAGCGTACTGTGAGTCGACCTAGATGGTCTCATTTTCACTGTTTGTTCTGTTATGAATTTCTGTATTGAATTACTACTGAATGTGAATGTGATTGATACAATTCCAGACATTAATAGTCTAAGTAGCTTGATAAATGTGAGAATATAGGAAGTGCTCATTGTATGTGAATTGGAATGAAATAAGTGATTCTCATCATTATTGTTGAATGCTAGACATTGATCCGATGAATATATGTGAATGTGAATGTGGAAAATTGAGCACTAGTGATTGTTTGAAAATATGTGAATGTAGTGCATTTCATTACATGAATGTATGAAAGATAAAGGCTGTTGTAACCGGAGTAACTACTAAAAAAGAGCTTAAAGCTCAGAAACTAAAAAAGAGCTTAAAGCTCAGAATGTAGTAAGAGCCTCTGGCTCACTATGTAAAATGAGCCATGTATCCCCAACGGATAAGGGACAGTTAATAATAAGCCCGGTATTTAAAATGGATACGGGAGAGTTATAGACACTCGGTCACAACGATAACAATTGAAAGTGAATCTCATATACATTGCATATATAATTGATCTATATGTTTAAATGATTGAAATGCACTGTTTGAATGATTTCTGAATGTGAAATGTGAATTACGTGAATTTGAAGTATACGTGATTCGACATGATGATCAGTGAAATGATTTGAAATATGTGATTACATGAATTGATGTGTTATGTGTTTGAGTGAGCCATCGAAGATGGTGCACTCATTGAGTTCATAAAACTTAACCCAATATTTATAACGTTTTTCAGGCTTAGAGAAGATCTCCAGTTAAACAAATTGGATTCTAGCCACTACATTCGAGTAAGAGATAGAGGTCGGGATCAGTTCGCATCTACATATGTATTTTCCATCATTTTTGTGGCCCCCCTCTCCCATCAAACACATGCCCATACATCCTTTGGACATTCGAGCACATGCCTGACAGAAGCGGTGCGCCAACTACTTTACTTTCACATAACTAATGGCATCATAATTTGAAACCATAAATGTCATAATAATTAAACTCCAAATTCCTCATTTCATTTTATAAACAATATGTACATTGTAGCTTTACAAATTAATCATATTTGTACAATGTTCACAACCTATCAAAGTTTACAGCTCTATCTATAAAACATGCTACATACATGAGGAATTATACAAAAATTTAATCTAAGTCCTTTAGTCTAGTTGACCGCCCTTTGAGCCATGACTTCAATCCAAAAGTAGTACTAGATCTCTTCTAAGCTATCTTAGAAGCTATGTTGTCACTCTCAAACCTGAAAAAGTTAATGTTGCAATTTGGTTGAGTTTTGCGAACTCAGTTGAGTAACCATGCTCGATGGTTCACCCATACCACATAAAACGTCAATTCAAGCAGTCATATAAGTCACATAATTCACATTATTTCATTATCAACATATAAGCATTGCAATACACGTTGTGCACAATTTTCACATTTCTCATTCAACACAATTCAATATTACATTGCAATCATTCAAACATATGTATAGATATCATGTGTATTTGCAATGTTCATGTGTTTCACGTTCATCTATTTCATTGTTGTTCCATTTTCACTGTCCCATATCTTGTGAATACCGGGCTCATTAATACTATCCCTTATCCGTTGGGGATATAGGGCTCATTTTACTTAGTGAGCCTTTGGCTCTTACAACAATTTAAGCTTTAAGCTCTTTTTCACTGGAAATTACGATCACAACTGCCTTTACGATTCATGCAGTCATGTAATGAAATGCATCATGCATATTCAATGATTACACTCATTCAGTCACATTCACACTCTTTCTTATTCACATTTGTCATCAGACTTTTAGACCGGCATTCAACATTGAAGTTGAGAACAAATAGTCAGTCATATTCATATTCAAGCAGCACTTCCAATACAAACCCGAATAGAACTCCTCGGACAATCAATTATCGTGAATCAACAGAATCACATTCACATAATAATTCAATACAAAATGTAAACAACCAATAATTCAATGTGAGACCATCTTAGGTTACTCACAGTTTGCTCTCGTTAGGTTATTGCCTTAGGTTACTCACAGTTTGCTCCCATTAGGTTATTGCCTAGAAGTCTTAGTAACGTCTGGAAGTAGTCACTCAATGTGCTCTTCTATAATATACAAACATATACAATTACCATTACTACTTTGCAAATTCATATGAATACTTTATCATGTGCACATGTATATATGTCATGTACAATGCATGTTCAATGACAAATTCCTGCGTATATTTCCTTAATACATATCTCAAAAATCAACTAATAACACCTTTTAATCATTCTTTAATGTCTAATATTCTTCACTCATTTTAATCACTTCATTAGTCATCCACTAGGTTCATTCCAGATTTCATTCAAGCCTATATACCTCATATGAGAGCACCCTAGTATTGATTTGATTTGATCATATAACAATCAAAGGACAACTCTTTACCTCCATAAGTCTGGCCACGATTGTGGTGTCCCACCACAATTGTGACAAAAACTCGTTCTAGCCAAGCCAAGATTGTGGGGAAGGGCCACGATCGTGATAGAAACTTTTTCTGTCAGGCCACAATTATGGGGTGAGGGCCACGATCATGCCCCGCCTTATCTTCCTTTTTTCTCTCAAATTCAACATATATATATTCATATCCATTTCACACCAAATTTTCCTGAGTTCACATTCTCTAATACGACCTCATTTCATACTAAAACATATACCATATTGATTACATTAACTCCACAAAATTCAACTTATTTGGTTCATCCATTTCAACTTTATTCCATGAAATCCTATCTCTTTCCATAGCATATCTCATTCACAAAGCATCAAACGATTCATTCCTTATGCTATGTCCCCATTTAACACTCTAAACATTCCATATTAGATGCATTGACATCAAACATAATTTTTCTTAAAATATAATATCAAGATCAATCACAACTTATCACACATTTAACCAACTATTCCAACATCAAAATCATGTTCCATTTAAGCCTCAATTAATTCCAAAAGCATCATAGGTATATACCTCATCCTTAATTGGTTCAACCATCGCATAATCAACACATTAGCATGTAAAACCCTTGCCCACGATCGTGACAGAAACTTTTATCCCATTTATCCTGCAGTTTTCCAATTTTCAACATGACAGCTTTTTTGGTCAGATTTTTGTGAATATTTTGACTTAGAATATGAGGTATTTAGACAACACTGTCTTCTAAAAAAATGTTCATCTATGTATTAAGTTTTTAATGAAATAAAAATGATGCAATTTAATTCAGTATTATAAAAGTTATACATAAAATACAACAGACTGTTCTTATTTTACAACAACTCACAGTTCTCAACTCCAAGCCAAAATTCAAGACCCATAGAGACAAAATTAAAATTCACTTCCTTCAGGAAAATTGTATCAATATATATCTAGATTAATAAAAATTAAAAATAATCCCATTTGGACACATATAGATCAAGATATGGGCAAAACACAAATGTATGTTCAGTGAAAGCACTGTATCTAGCACATTCCAGCACATATTTAACTTTATTATCACTTTAATTTGTCTCAAACTATCATCCTAATTCTTCTCATTTCATGAATAACATTAACTCACTACCAATTAGAGCATGATCTCTTTATTTTTACACAACACCCACGTTAAAGTACATATATGAAAACCCATGATCAATCATCAAATTTCTCATCATACGTGTTCTATTTAACAGTACCCATGAAGATTAAAGCTTAACTTACTTGCTTTACTCTTAGGCTTCTTAAAAAACACCAAGGAACCCTAATCCTCCATGTTCACGATCATCAACTTTCTAGGGTGGATTAGGTTAGGTTTTTGGGACAAGAAGAAGAAGACAACAAGATGAGGGTAGCAAAGAAAGGTAAGAATAAGGTTCAATTTGATGTAGAGATGAATAGAGTATCGTGGAGATGAGAACAAAAATGAAGAAGATGAAGAGTGACAACGAAAAGAAGAGAAGAAGAAAGAAGATGCAAAGCAATTAAATTCTCTTCCAATTAATAAAGCAATCGTGGGTTTTAAGACATGGCTTGGCAAGTGACATTTGTCACTTGCCACATGTCAACTCCTTATAGGTTCACTTAGGTTCTCTCATTTAGTTTGTCCAATCAACTCCAATTTCTACTCCAATTGTCTCCAAATTTCAATGACATATGTCATTAAACCAAATGTCATTTATAAAAATTTTTACTGCCATTTGACTCTTAATTCTATTGTTATTTATCAATTGTCCTACCACTAGGCATTTTTCCTAGTTCAAAATTTACCCAAAAATTTAAGGATTTTCTAAATTTCATCAAAATTTCAAAATCAATACCTATATACACCAAGTCAATTTTCAATACTTATAAACCACAATTTAGATCAAAATTCACATTTATAACAATTATACCCAAATGTCAACGAATGCATGTACAATTAGTTTCATGTGTAAAATTCAATAATCACGTCTATGTACATGTCATATTATACATAAGCATCAAATGCACTTTTTAATCTCTCAATAATCTCTCATATACCGTATTCTAAGGCCCTAACCCTTGACATGGGATAACGGGATGTTATAACAATGTTTTCTGCTTATGGCTTTCCCACTCAATTTATCAACTGGATTATGGAATGTCTCACAAATGCCTCTTTTTCGATTCTAATAAATGGCACTCCTTCCTCCTTCTTTAAAGCATCATATGGACTGAGACAGGGAGATTCCTTATCCCCCTATCTCTTTCTCCTTTGTATGGAAGTTTTTAATGCTTTAATCAAGAATGAGGCCCTTAGTAACCCTAGATTCAAACATCACACAAAATGCAAAAAAAATAACCTAACTAATCTCTATTTTGCAGATGATCTTCTTCTCTTTTGCAAGGCAAATTTGGATTCTATCCACTCCTTTATGAAAGCTCTTGACAGCTTCAAGCAATTTTCAGGTCTGTAAATCAACTTGTAGAAAAATCATTTTCTCCTGTCCAAGAGTGCTTCCTCTTTGGAATCTTTTATATCTGCAGCTACGGGAATGCAACTTAAGTCTCCTCAGTTACTTTATCTTGGTCTCCTTATGTCCACAAAAACACTCTTTGGAAAAAACGGTTGCATTCTTACTTCCTTAAAGGCCATTTTATATGGCACATCAAGCCGAAAGATTCTCACTCCTATTTCCTCACTCAGCTTCTGAACCTACAGGATGCAGTTCAACAGGAGGTCACTTGTCAGATAGGTAATGGAAGATTGGTCTCCCTCTAATATGATGATCGGTCAGGCTGAGGTCCACTGATCCACTCTCCTCAACACTTGCATACCTCCTCTTTATACTCTTGACATATGAGACTCTGCTCATTCATTAATGGAAATTCCTGGAATTTTCCACACAATTTGCAACACCTCTAACCTGGATATTTCCTTGATATACACTCTCTCGACATTTTTTTTGGAGGGATATTCCACTCAAGAATCTTACCAACAAAACCATGGTTAATTTGTTACGTAGATATGGTGGCAAAGTTCCCTAGTTTAAGACGGTTTGGAGTAAGGTTTTTAACTCCAAGAACTTCATTTATCTTCTGGTTGGCCATACAGAATAAGCTATCCACCACTGATCGGCTGCCTTACTTGCACATGAATAAATCTTGTTCGATGTGCTCAATGCATGATGAATCACAAAACTACATGGATAAATCTTGTTCGATGTGCTCAATATATGATGAATCACAAAACTATCTTCTATTCGGATGCCCCTTTAATAGCTCCATTTAGGATTACGTTAATGCTAAAACTTGTTGGTCTGGTCCAGGTGTCGCTCTCATAGACATTATACATAGAATCTCAACTCAAAATGCCTGTTCGACATCGGATCTTCCTATTCATATCCTTGTACTGGGCACTTGTATCTACATGCTTTGGAGGGAATGCAACCTGAGACAGTTTGCCAATATAGTTTCCTCCGAGGAAGTTTTGATATCCATGATTATCTCTAAAGTCCGGGAACTCATAGCGCTAAAGAACCTTCATTTGACTTGTAGTCCCACTATACGGGTTTCACTGCATCTTTAGTTAACTTTGCTGCATTTTCTTTCATCTTGTTTTTCGTATTTTTAATCCTTTGCCTTTAGCCGTGAGGTAGATGAGGGTCCTCCTTCTTGTTTTATGACTGTATGATTTTCCTTTATATTAATTAACTCCATTTCTTTTTTCAAAAAGAAAAAGAAGATGTTTAATTATATAAAACGTACAACTGATTATAGTTTTTGGTTGTTAAAAACGAAATTGGAATTGGTAGATAGTAATTAGGTTGAAAGAATTGAATGATCTACAAGTACTTAGGTCATTCCTTGTGCTTTCTCACAAAAGGCAGTCCCCGATCAGAAAGTGTTTTCGGTTCACTAAAGCCAGGGATAAATGTGCTTTCCCCCCAACAAAGATGCTGCCCTAACGAGGCCAGAAATTTTGGGTATACTTTGCTACAAATCGATTATATAAACCAAATGTGGGGAAGGGTGTATTCATTTTAGACTATAAAGTAGGAAAATTTATTCGCGGCAATTATTTCACCAATAAAGTGGAGGCGTGAAAGCAAACGGTGATTGAGGAAGCAGGTGGCATTGGGAGGGACCCATGATATAACAAAACAATGGCTGCATAAAATCTGTCGGAAGGAAGGGAAGGCCAGGCTGTTTTCCACAGTGGCTGGGCTACTTCCTAAACTGACAATCAACCCCTCAACTGCAAATATGGTAGGATACTTTTTCAATAAAAATTAAGGGCCCTTACTGCCTACTGCTCACGGGTCATCCCGCAACAAAAACGCTCTAGAATTGGCGGTAAGAGTATATTATTCGTTCCATGAAGCAAATATAATACGTGCATAAGCTAAATTGCGTTGCTTATAGAAGTTAAAAATATCTATTTAGAGTCACTTTTCATGACATGACGTTGTTAAATTCGGACATTGCCTTTATCGGCCGCTTTACGGATTATAATGCCAACATAAACTACGAGTTCAAACTGCGCCAACTGCCTACGAAAGGAACAAAAGCCGACTCCTACATAATCAGACATAAAAATAATAATAGTAATAATTTTATATGGAGAAAGGAGACAGGGAGAATGGTCAACTCCACTTAAATGGTCAATTCCAATCAGTTCATGAAAATGCCCCCAAAATCAATCCAACAATCCTAAATTTCCCACCTTTAAAAATCGCCTTGCAAGTTGCGAACTTGATAAACAAAATATCAAACACGAAAAAAAAAATTTAATAAACGTCAAATAATTGAATAAAGAAAAAGAACAGATTGACCACTATATCCCCCAACCTCAAAGAGTGCACTGTAACATTAGTTACTTACGCTCCCCGTGCTCGCTTTGAGCTGTAATCAACGACTAACCACCACGTCTTTGTTTAATTATTTTATTTGCAATTCTCGTCCATTCTCTTTGCTGCAATGAGGACATCTAGGGTGTAACTGCCCTAGGTGGGGTCCTGGACTCGGGAGGAGGCGTATGACCGTCTGATCCTTTAGATGGATCATCCGACGACTGACGTAACCCATCATCAGTCTCTCCTCCTCTGTTGATATCATCAATCATTCTCACAACCTCCTGCATGGCTGGTCTTTGATCAGGCACCGTTGACACACACGTCATAGCTATTTGCAATAACTGGACCATCTCTTCCTCAATGTTATGGTGCCTCATCAACTCCACATCGAAGACCTCAGCCGTCCATTCCTCGCGAACCACCGACTGAACCCACCTAGGAAGGTCAATGCCTTGGTCACCCAATGATGCCTGATTTGGTGCTTTCCCTGTCAATAGTTCTAAGAGCAATACCCCAAAACTGTAAACGTCGGATTTGAATGTGGCCTTGCGGTTCTCCACAACTTCTGGAGCTCGATATCCGGCCACACGGCTGGCCGGCATGGAGCTTCCGAAGAGCGGGTTCAGACCAAAGTCGGACAAGGCTGCGTCATGGTCAGGGCGGAGAAGGACATTGGAGGATTTAATGTTGCCATGCACCACTTTGCCTCCAAGGTGGAGGTGGGCTAGCCCTCTCGCCGCACTTGCTGCTATTCTAATCCGCTTGTCCCAATCCAGCGGTGTGTGACCTGATCCCCTACTACCTATGATTCATCATTACAGTGTTAACTCAATTCCTACCTTAAACATATGATTTTGGTTATCAAATTTCACAAGCATAAAAAGGAAAATACATTTCATGCCAAGTGGGCAAACCCTGAGATGAACTTAAATGGTCTTCTTCCTAAATATAGCCAGAGTTATAGCAATTACAGTGAAAATAAAATTTATTTAGGAAAAAAATGTGAAAGCATGCACGGCCCATATATATATGAGCGGTCAATAGGATCCTTTAAATGAATGGTCAACAAAAGTCTTAAAAGAGAAATTGTGGGAGTCCACTGACCTTAACAGAGCTTTTGCAGGTTAGTGAAACACAGCTTATGAAGAATACACTGAATTCAAAAAAGGTTAAAATTAAAGCAAATTTACTCTTCTCTTTACAGTCTCGAAACACAATGATGACATCAACTAAGTAGGCGATGGTGCAAATGATAGGGTTTGAGTAAAAGTAGAGAAAGAACGAAGCAATTAAGAAAAGAAAGGAAACACACAACCAATATCGGACAGCCACAACCAGTTTGGCGTGGTTGCCACTCTAAGACTGTTCAGCAAATTTCCCTGTATTATTATTATTGATCAACCTATCTATCCAAAAATAAATCTTCTTGTATTATTATATGATGATGCTACATTGCTTACATGTGAAACTAACTATAATAATAAAAATGAGAGAAACTGGAATTCAGACACCAACGAATTAGGCCAAGTATGCTAGCACACGGTTGATTATAAACAATTTAGAAATTGAGGAATTAATTTAAGCAGGTGAAGATTGGGAAAAAAAAAAAGCCAAAAAGAAACGAGAAGTGAAGGAATCAAAAACCTTACCGTGAAGAATAGCAGACAAGCTACCAGCAGCCATGTAATCGTATACGAGCAATTTCTCATCCTTGGAATAGTAAAAAGCTCTCAAAGCAACCACATTATCATGCTTAATCTTTCCTAAAACCTCCATTTGCATCTCAAACTCACGCTTCGTCACCACAACGTCCTTGAGCCTCTTAACCACCACGGTGGTGCCTTCCTCAAGCACCGCCTTGTACGATGTCCCAACGCTTCCTTTACCCAAGACCTCTGCAGATGCCCTAAGCAAATCTTCCAAATCAAAGCTATAAACCCCTCCTTCGAAGAACACAAGCTTGTTCCTTTCCGCCTCCGCAGACCCACCTGTAATATCGTCCTTCGAAGACGACGTCCCTGCCTCCGCCTGCGCCGCCCTTGTCCCGACGGGCGGTTTCGGAGGCTTCGCCGGCTGTCTGCGACGTTTTCTCCTCAAACACAACAGTAACAGCAGTAGAAGTAGCAGAGCTGCTAAAGCTGAACCAACTGCAATCAAAACAATGGCGGTTGTTGAAAGCTTCTTGGATTTCTTACGGCTAGGGATCGCTGGTGGAAACTCTGACGGTGATGGGGCTGGAGACGGAAAAAATGGGCTGCACGGGGGCAATGGTCCCCCACAGAGATCTATGTTCCCGGCGAATGAGGACGCCGGGAACTTGACTAGAACCTTGGGGATAGACCCGTTTAGATTGTTGTAGGAGACATTGAAGCTTGTCAAATTAGGAGGGTCTAGACTCGGTAAATCACCAGAGAAATGATTCTTCTGTAGAAAAAGTCGAGTCAAGCGGGTCAAATTGTTAACAGAGAAAGGGATAGAGCCAGTGAAATTGTTGGAGGAAAGATCAAGACGGGTTAAACGAGTTAACCGAGTCACACTCGGAGGGAAGTTGCCAGAGAGCTGGTTGTCTTGGAGGAAGAGGCTACGGAGAAACGTTAGGTTGGAGAAATCGGAGGGGATTTCCCCGAACAGACGGTTGGAACGGAGACTCAGAACACGGAGCTGGGAGAGCCTGCCTAGCGTGTTGGCCGGAATAGGTCCGACGAAGCCAACTCCGGGAAGGCGGAGAATGACAACGGAGGAGTTGGTTGAATCGCAAGTGACGCCCACCCAGGTACAAGCTGACTGAGATGAGTTCCATTGAAGGCGATTAGAGTGAGGGAGTTGAGAGAGGAAGGCAAGAAGGGCTTGCTTGTCTTGTACGGGCTCTGATCGAACTCCAACAACATTATTATCGAGACCCATTACTAACACAAGCAGAAGAAGAAGCTTAACAAAGAAATCAAAAGGGAGACCCATTAAACAAGGCAACAGAGGGCAACAGATATTTAGAATTTTAATTTCTAAAGGGTGATGTCGTTTCTGATGGGAGGCTTCTGACGCCTGTTTCCACGAAAACCAGAGCCCCCCGTAGCCATAAGAGAGACAGAAAATAAGGAGTAACTGTACGAGTGTTGTTATAGAAGGACTGGGGGGTGGGGAGTTTTGTCGAAGAGTATCACGAGGACACAAAAGCAACAAAAAGCTGAGAGAGTAGGAGACACACACACCAGTAGCAAACGTTTTTTTCACTGCGTTTGGTTTTTATCGTTTCGAAAATAGTTTTAAGGGCATTGGCGGAATAAGGCGCGTGGTGTTGGTTATTGGAAAACGGTGGGCCTCATTCGTATCTGCTTTTAGTAAAGTCGAAGAGACGTTAGAGAATTGATTTAGAAACGCTTCTTCTCCATAGCGCGTGCGATAATGTTGTCGTAGTGAAACGGATCCGACCCATGGACATGAGGCTACAACAGAGTCCAATACGGTAAGTTCTTTAAATATGTAGCGAGAAAGGGGTCGGGGGTGGCATATACTAATATGATGGGGGATATTGTTTCCTCCTCACATTTGGAGAAAGGCATGATGCAGGCTAGGAGTTAAATCAAATGGACCCAGGTAAGGTGGTCTGATAAGTCTCTCCGTTACCCGATGATAGATGGTCAAGGTAAAACCGTTGTATAAGAATTTTCATTACTGTTGGAATGTGGATATCATCCATGTGTATATGTGTAGGTGTGGGCAATCATTTGCACGTGGCAAAAAGGCATACTCTCTCTTCATCAGTTTATGTGTATGTGTGGGCAATTCCTTGCACGTGGCAAAAGGGCATACGGTCTCTTCGCCGAAACACAGGTTGCAAGCGGCAACATTGGGGGAGCTGAGTGAGTGACTCTGTCTAGTTGGCTCTCCATTTGGCGTTAACTTCTTTTAATTACCTTTTGAGCTGTATATTTATTTTGTTTTATGGGTTGGATCCTGCATGATTTTTATTCTTTTCATGTCTGGATGTGCCTTAATTTAATAATCTATAATGGTTTTATCTACCTGTAAGGTAAAGAATGATAACTGACACTATCAGGCCAAATACGTTAATACAAAGGCCAAGATCCTTCTTGCGATAATCACTAAATTGAAAAGTGCTCAACGAAACAGATATATGAATACTAAACCTGAATATGAGGACAGAAGCAAATTGTGCCTTCATTAAGCGAAGGATGCAAAACAGAACCTATTATTACATACACTGGTAACAAAGTCCACTATAAATAAACAGGTTTAACAATGGATCGTTTGAGAGACTCTTATTCTAAGACTTCGTCAACTGCTTGCTCGTCTTACGATGTTAGGCTCTTTTTGTTCTTTACTTCACTCAAAAAAAAAAAAAAAAGGGTTTAAGGCATGGGAAAAGATTGCAAGGCCAACTTGTATTTTAGAGGAGATTGTTAGTCTAAAGGTTCCTTGTTTCTTCAATGTATATTTATCACATGGGAACGTAGTCTCATGATTGATGATTCCTTGTTGCCTTCTGTGGTAAACATTTTGCCTCTCATTTTTGTTTTTGATGTACATAGTAACGTGAAAGTTGGTTGAAGCACGGAGAGTGGTAGTAATCCATGGGTCCTGCACAAACAACACTAGAGACGTTTCAAAGGTTCGTGTAGGGAACTAGTAATGGTGCTTCTGGATTTTGACCTCTCATCTCATGGTTCCTTTTCCTGAATTTCAAGTCTACAATTTTTAGGGAAAATAACGTTTTGTTTTGCTTTTTTAATTAATTGCTAATCTTATTTTAGTAGTAAGATAACTGCATTGTTTCGATTAAGCTTTTGTGGAATTCGATTAATTTCTTGAAATAATTACCAACTCCAACTGAACTAATAAAACCGCTCTTTCCTCATCCTTAAAATCTTGACACCATAAGAACATGATAAATAAACTCTCCTTATCAGTAGCGAAATAAGTGAAACTGTGCACAGCTTTTCTATTTTGTAAGTTACCAAATATTTTGCGCAACTACTAATGTTCTTATTCAATGATGTAATTTAAAATAAGGAACAACTGATTCCGCCATTAATTTGAATGAGATAACGTTCAATGTGACTGATATCGTATTTATCTCTTCAAACTTGTACGGTTACTTTCAAAGGGTGCATAGTCAAAACCAAATGATCAAAAAAGTCCAACATCTGCATTTGGTAGTTGACAAATGACAATTTACACACATAAACATTAGGTTTCAATCATCCGGATTTCGGTTTCATTCTTTGCCTACCGAAAGAGGATAGGCAAGTCAAAACTGAAAAGCATATTTACCTCATAAGTGTATCCCTGCCACGTTTGAAATTCAAAAAGTTACTGAATTCTGGTGGACTTTGTGACCATCTAGTTTACAATTAGTATTTTTGTTGAAAAGTGAGAATAGAATATACAAAAAAACTTCAATAGCATTTCAAGTTTCAATCATTCAAAGAAGAGATTAAAAAAAAAAAGATATTGTTACTGATAATGTAGGCACTACCCAGTGCAAGAATCGGCTAAAACTTTTATACCTTAGATAGTTAAATACTTCTTTAGATTTCAAACTCTATAAAAGGGAAGTACTCTTACTCTCTTCTTATATTAAGTATGCCCTTAACTTTGAATGGTATTTAAGGTCATTCTTAACATTTTATAGGCCCTGAGCGAAGTAAAAAAAAAAAGATCTTAATAAATTGACACTATACAAATATACAAACTTTAAATATGCAGCAATCGACCAAAAATATTAGAGTGCAAAATACTAAGGCTTTATTTGGTTGGAGGGTTATTAATAGAACAGGATAAAACGTAACACACTTTCATCGTTTAGTTGAGAATTTCATAATGGAATGTAACGAAATGATATAGAAGTGAAAGGTTTCATGTTACGTTTCATTTCATCCTAAACAGTGAAAATAAGAAACCTCTGATTTGGAAGGATTAGGAAGGAGCGTAAACTAATAAATATATACTATCTAATATACCCTCAATAATTTTTCCTAATACCAATTATTTTTCCTGACCCTAACCCCTTTTCCTCATACTCATCTATCATAGTCCACAAAAATTGTATATAATTAATAATATTTTTATATTATTTCTCCTTACCCTAATAATAATATTTTTGTATTATTAACAATAAATTCGATATAATTAATAATATTTTTATATTATTTCTCCTTACCCTAATAATAATATTTTTATATTATTAATAATAAATTGTATATATTTAATAATAAAATAAAATTTTAATAAAATTTTTATTAATGAAAAATAGAAAATATATAAAAAATTATTCTTTAATTATTTGTATATATTTCTATATAAATAAATAATTTTTAAATATAAATCACATATAATAAAATAAATTTTATTATATAATTAATAATAAAATGTATATAATTAATAATAAAATAATAAAATTTCTATTAAAATTTTTATTATTTTAAAATAGAAAATATATAAAAAATTATTTGTCATGATTGTGACTTGAACAACCGTGACTTTTTAATTGGACATGATTTCTGCTTTAAAATCATAACGTTAGACCTCTTGCAGTAACCATTTTAATATTAGGGCTATAATAGTCATTTATTGTACATTACATTCCATTACATTCATCTTCAAATTAACGTTTCATTACATTACATTATGAACTCCTCCATCCTTCCCAAAAAACTTTTCACTATATTAGATTCCATTTCATTATAAACCATTCCATTTATAGATATCAATGGGTCATGTCGGGCCCAGGTCGCTCTCGGCTCGGCTCGGGCTGGCCTCAAAAATGGTGGGCCCCGGGCAGGACGGGCCAAACCCGGCCTGTCTATATTTTTTAATATTAAAAAATACAAAACGATGTCGTTTTGGACAAAAAGACACCGTTTTGTCGGGCCACGGGCCGGCTGGACCATGGTCGGCCCGTGGCCAGCCCATGGTCCGCCAAACCAGGGCCAAAAACGGGGCCGGGTCGAAATTGACATCCATAATTCCATTCCATTAATTAATATCCAACCAAACAGACCCTAAGAGAATTACACTAACAAACACATAGATAATTATGATTTATGAAAAACAATTTCTTCATGAACTTCTAGATGTAAAATTATTAATAATTTTATTAAAATCAATATTGTCCAATATATCCTTCTCGATATATAAAATAACTAAATCATTTAATTTTTTTTATGACATTGATGACCTTAAGTAGGTTTTCAATAATTTTAACTTTAAAAAAATTATATTAGCCAATGCTACAGTCACATGTACAGTCAATAGAATTCAATGAGCAATTGAAATATTTTGGATAACAATATGTAGCTTTAAAAATTCTAAAATTTCAACTGAAGACATTAAATCATTTGACAAGGTCATTTGCAACACTTTTCATTCAGAAAAAAGATCATCTAAATCTATATCTGATATATTATCAAGAGAAAAAGTTGTTGTAAAATTAGTATAAAATTCTCTTAATTCATTATCATCCAATGACCTCTATTACTTTAGTTGATTGTATTTCTCCATCATGATTAATTTCATCAAATTTTCTTTTCCTAATAATACAATGTCTAGGTGGAAATGTAAGCTCCACATTCATCTAATATGTAAGACTTTTGGCAATATTCATGCTAGAGTCAAACCCTTTATCTCTATATTTCTCAAAAATACCATAAATCTTCTAATTACTTTATGGTAGCATTAATGCACATTGATTTAGATTGTAACTTTTTACTTCCATGTTAATAGCGAATAAATATCATACCAAATAATCATACCAAGTAAAAACTCAAAACTCTCAAGTATACTAACCAAAATTTCCACTTCACTCTTTGATCTAATATCATCACAAGATCTAGATAGTTCCATCAAATACAATCTTATTTGAGGAGCTTGAAATTTAATAGCTTTAACACTTTTTATTCGACTCTCCCATTGAGTGTTAGACAATATTGATTTAATGTTTAAACCTAAAACATTATCAAGTAAAACCTTCCACCTTTTAGGAGAACTTGAAAATAACGCATATATGCGTTGCACAGTGTTATGTCAAGTTTCTATTGCTTTTAATTTCCTTCATATCTTGATTTCAGTTATAAATCTTTGTGTTTTGATCCAAATGTGAGATAAACTGAGTGGAAATGGTGTGAGTATTGAATGAATGTTAATTGGATTATTTTTGTGAATTTTGCATATAGGTTGAAGGGAAAGTCATGTAGAGTTGCATGAAAAGAGAAATAAAAATTAAAAAGAAAAAAGAAAAGAAAAGTGGTGACAAGTGTCACCACCTCACAGTGGTGATAAGTCACCACCTTAAAAGTGGTGTGACTAACATTCACTGCCGTGACTAACATTTAACTTAAATGTTAGTCTCCACTGGTGTGAATATTAAATGAATGTTAATTGGATTGTTTTTGTGAATTTTACATATA
>JANZXR010000008.1:32206189-32238162 GCA_027575705.1 Erythroxylum echinodendron
TAACTTAAATGTTAGTCTCCACTGGTGTGAATATTAAATGAATGTTAATTGGATTGTTTTTGTGAATTTTACATATAGATTGAAGGGAAAATCACGTAAAGTTGCATGAAAAGAGAAATAAAAATTTAAAATGAAAAAAGAAAAGAAAAGTGGTGACAAGTGTCACTGCCTCACGGTGGTGATAAGTCACCACCTTAAAGGTGGTGTGACTAACGTTCACTACCATGACTAACATTTAACTTAAATGTTAGTCTCCACTGGTGTGAATATTGAATGAATGTTAATTGAATTATTTTTGTGAATTTTGCATATAGGTTGAAGGAAAAGTCATGTAAAGTTGCATGAAAAGAGAAATAAAAATTTAAAAAGAAAAAAGAAAAGAAAAGTGGTGACAAGTCACTACCTTAAAGGTGCTGTGACTAACATTCACCACCGTGACTAACATTTAAGTTACATGTTAGTCATATGCCTGGCCAGTCAACCCACCTCCAAATTTGCACTGACTTTGAGTCTGACATGTGCAGGTTGACTGCGTAATAACACTACAAACCTAAACCTAGAGTCAGACTATAAAAAAGGAGAGGAAGGATAAATGGGAAGGGTGGCGACTGAAGAAAAAAACATCTTTCATTCACTGTTTCATTTCTTAACTCACATAGAGACACAAACGTGGGAAGCACAAAGAGATAGAGAAAAAGAAGATAAATAGAGACTAAAAACAGGGATAGTCTAAGAAGGAGAAGAAGAGAGAAATAGCAGAGACGTGGGAGCTGGTAAGAGAGGCCGAAAGTGAGAGTTGGAGTTAATCTTGAGTAAACATTCAGTTGGAGGAGAGCAACTGAAGCAAAAGGCCATAGCCAAAGCCAAAAGTTGAGAGTGTAGAAGACTTCTAATATCTCATTATCTGACCTTCTATTTGCTTATCTCATTCCGCATCTATTGCTTGTTTCTTTGAGTTTATTGTTCTATTGGTATTAACTGATTCATACTCTTGTTAGCTTGACGATTATTGCTTGTTATCTTGTCATGGTTTATTTAAGTAGTTACTGGGTTATTTTGAACTATTGACAGTAATATGGGATTGAAGTATTTGAGTATTATAAACCATGTGTATGATATGATGGGCTGACCTCTAAGAATTAATGTAGCTATTTAGGTGAATATATATGATTCAATTACGGATATGTTGTCTTATTTATTGTTGTGGTTTTTGAAGCGAATGGATGTAATAGAATGGCCAAACTTTGCATCATTTTAGTGTTAAATGAAGATTCGAGATATGAAGTTTAATACGAATCGTGAAACTATGGACACTTAGGTTAAGAACTAGAAATGTATTAACTTAAGTCGTAATTAGTAGTTAGGTTTTCATAATTAATTTAGATAATAACTTGTTGAATACAAAAGTTAGGCTAGTTCATTATTCAAATCAATTTAGAACCTAACTATTAATTTTAGTAAGACAACAATCCAATCATTTCCCCTTAATTATACATAAGAGATTAAATTAGTAAAATTAATTCTCAAGATTTTTTCCACTTCCATTAATCTATTTATCATTGCTCCCAATTTATTTCATCTCCTTTTCAATTTAATTTCATAATTTTCCTTAAAAGCTTTTACTCAATAATCAGGATAGAATGTCTAGGAATGCATTGACTATTTTTTATTTTTAATTCAAACTTAATTTAAGTTGACTAATTTCACCTTTTAGGAGATAACCCTGGGTTATCATCTACCACTTTCTCGTATACTTGCGAGAAGGATAGCCTGGGTTTTTTTAGAACTTTTTAGGCATATTAAGTTTTTAGAGCTATTATTAAAGAGGCATTTAATGTTTTGAACTTGAATTAGTTTTGACCATTTTTGTTTTCTGAAGTGATTTTGATTGTTCATCGATTGTTTTATCTGTTCATGCATGCATTTTTGTAATGTTGTTTCATTGATTTATTTTAGTAATTTTCTTATTAATTCACTGTTGTTTTATTTGGTTTATGCAAGGAAGGAGGTCCAGGAAGGTGAACTTGCTCCCTTTATTGACAATGTACATCGGATAACAGAACTTCCAAGGGACTTCGAAGACAATCTCGAGGGACACAAACTAGAAGATCAAGAGATGGGTGAAAGGTAGCCAATCCAGTGATGAAGGAGTATGCTAGACCAGTAATTGGTACTGCCACTTTGTGCATAAGATTAGGGAGGCAGCTAAGAACTATGAATTAAAGAGTATCCATTACAAGATGCTACTATCATTCTATGGGGTTCCTAATAAAGACCCTTTAAACTTCATTCGAGAATTCTATAACACTCTCCATACATTCTTATTGGATGGCCTAGATGAAGATCAACTTAGGATAAGGTGCTTCGCATACACATTGAAGGATCAGGCTAAGGCATGGCTTATGACCCTTCCACTCGGTTCATTGACTATATGGGAAGAGGTGTACAGCAAGTTCATAGGAAAGTTTTATTCCGTCCAGAAAACTTCTAAGTTGTTTGTTTTCTTTCTTTAGTTATGATCATTTTTTAATTGAGTTTGATTGATGTTCATGTTAAGTTTGATTGAATTTCAACTTGCTTTCTTTTTAAATTTCTTGTTGATGATATTGTTTTGAGGTGTTTGTAGGATTTAGGATCTAGAGAATTCAATTAAGCTTGGAAGAAGGTTTGAAATTGTGACTATCACTAATTCCCACATTCGTGGGAATTGAAGTGAATCCCACAAGTGTGGGAAATCCCTCCAGAAAGTTTATGGAGAGAAAACCCATGTTCATGGGAATTGTGGTGATTCCCATGAACGTGGAAATCCTCTCCAGAAAGTTTCTAGAGAGGAATCTCACGCTCGTGGGAATTGTGGGAATTCCTACTAGTGTGGGAATCCCATCTGGAGGGAAACCTAGAGTTTCCCTCCCCTTTTTTTCTCTCACTCTATCTTCAAATTTTACTCTCTCTTTCTTCTAACTAATGAAATTCTCTCCTCCCACTCTCTAATACTCTTTAATTTTCCTCTAGATTCTTGGTATTTTCTTCGACTCTTTGATTATTCTTACAATCCTTTCATCTTTTCATGCATTAATCATTAAAAAAATAAAGATTTAGGTAAGATTTTGCTCTCTCTCTCTTAAATCTAAATTTCACTCTCGCTCTTAATTTTTTTGCAGATTTTCTTCTTACAATGGCACCACCAAGGAAGATGATGGCTAGGAAACTAGTTGACGAACTCCAACTTCAAGTTTCCATCGAATGTGAGCTCAACTTAGCAGCAACCTATCCGGCTTCATTTCTGATTTACTGGGAAGAAGAAGGTATGAGATTTCGCAACTTTAGGAATAGAGAAATAGTCATTCCTAGGTATTTTGATTTCGAAGTGCAAGAGCACATAGGAGTGAGATGATAACTTGAGCAACTAACTACAAATGTAGGGTGGAATAGGTTTGTTTGATGCGATATACCTGTTTATGCCATTATAACTCAGAGTTTTTCACAACAGTCCGGTATGGATGTATTTTGGTTTAAGTCAACTGCAAATGTTTTTAAACTTGATTATCCTATCATGCATGAAATTTTCAGTTTATCAAATGTATAAATTCTAGATGGTCATATTGATTTTGATGTTGATTACTATTGGAAAAATCTCACAGGTGAAGAACATTTTAACTCCCGCAATGCATCGAATTCTTTAATTTGTAATGCCGAACAATTGATGTTGCATAAATTTATATGTCTGACTGTGTTTAATATAACAGAAAGCAACAAATGCCCAGCCAAAGAGATTTTCTTTTATACTGCATGGATCGAAAAATTAAAATTAACACACCTTATAGGATTTTTCAATCACTAGTGAGTATGGTTAATAAAAAGAGTTTGCCTTTTGGGATGTCTCATATTGCTTCCGCTTTAGGTGTGTTTTATAATGTTAATATGGAGAATTTGCATACTACTCCCCATGATATTTTTGACATAGCCTATTTTAGGCACTTTGAGATTATGGAGGTCCATTCTATAGAAATCTGCAATCCTCAAACACGTATTACAGTGAGGAGCTAGAGGGGCACTAATACAATCGCATCCTGACCCTCCACATCTCATGCAGCTCTAGAGCCTGAGGAGGAAGCAGTAGAAGTAGAACCAAGTGCACTGGTAGAGGTCAATCGATTTCAACAAATCCTCAACCAAATGGCCGCCAACCAACAATAGAAGACATCCCAACTTGATGAGCTTGGCACTTAAATGTGGCAAGTTCATAAGGAGCAATGCAGCTTAAAGAAAAGGTTCCTCAACTTCTATTGGCAGAATAACTTTGAGCTCCTTCGCCTACACCATCGTCACCATCATCTCCATAAGCCACTTCTTACCTTAAACTTTTCATTTGTATCATTTTCTTTTGTTTGATTTCCTGCCATTTTTATTTGGTTTGATTTTATTTTCTTTTGTGTGGTTTTATGTCTTTTGTTATTTTCGTGTCATTGTTTTTGTTTGTTTTATTTGAGGTCATTTTTCCTTATTGGTTGTTGTTTTGTCACATTAAGGACAATCTGATCTTTAAGTGTGGAGAGGTGTCATTGGCTTTCTTAATTGCATTTTTTGCATTTTATTAATTAGGATGCATGTTTAGGCACATTATATGTGCATTGTGTCAACAATAGTGTTTTGTGTTAGCAATGGAACCGTACTTGAATCACTCCAATAAATATAGCCTTAAAATTTTGTCATGTTAGTTAGAATTAAATTAAATGCATGCTTAAACTCGGATTAGGCTACTTAAGTACAAAGTGAATCATATATAGTGATGAAAAGTAGTTGGTTACTTAAGATTATTCATAAATTGACATTTGAACAATGAGGTAGTGTAGAGATGCATAATGAGTTTTTATTTTAGCCAAAGTGAGGATTGAGCCATATGACTCCATCTATAGTCATGTCATTTCTTTGTTGAGTGTTACTTCCTTAGGTTACCACCTTCAGAACTTGCTTTGAATCGGTTTGAGTCTACTAGATGCATGCTTAATAGAGATGATTTAGGCTCTTTTTGTGTTAACCCTTGGCTTAAATGACCTACCCATTGATTATCCCTTGCTACCCCCATTGAGCCTTAACTTTTTGTTTCTTAAAAACACCCAAATTTTTTAAAACTTTAAACCTCATTATCCTATCCTATCAAACTTTAAACCTCATTATCCTACCCTATCACAAGCTTAGTAACGTATTAAGTAATACATTAGTTGGGATTATGTTAAAAAATTTTCCTAGTTGATTTGAGTATATTTCTGCTTATGGATTACAGTGTATATAACTACTTTTGTATTTATAGTTCTTCCATGTATGAAAAACAAAATGAAAAAAAGAAAAGAAAAGAAAAGAAAAGAAAAAGGAAGAACAAGTGAGCAATATCAACAAGTGCAGAATATTAGTTATATTTGTATGTCTCAGAGTTATGTTTTGTTATCCTGTTTTATATGCTTTTTACTCTACTTATGTTTGTGCTTCACCCTCTTCCCTTTCTTTTGACCCACCTTAACCCTTACCACATTACAACCTTAAATAAGTTCTTCTGATCTATTCATGCATGTAATCATTGTAGAGGAGAATTGGTGTATTAGCAAGCCTATGGTAGTGTAGTTTCCTATAGGAAGTTTGAGCGAAACACTAACCCTTAACACTTGAAAGAAATAAGTCAAAATTCTGAGGAAAGTTCATTTGTGCATCCTTACTTATCTTTGAGTGATTTGTGCCAATTGTGAGTTTGTTAATGTACACCAATGAGAAAGTAATCATGATATGTGCATTAACTTGATATTTGAGTTGGCTTGAATTTGAGGGATCGTATGTGTTGATCTATGTGAAAATGAAGTGGTAGAATTGATTGATTGTATTTATTTTTCTTGTGGACAAGCAAAGATTCAAATATGGGGATGTTGATAGGTGTTCATTAGGATATGTTTTTATAGGTAATTGGCATTTGTTTCCTAGCATAATTATTGATTATTGTTCTAGTTTAGGATTCATTTTGTATGTTTTCGTTAAGTTTGATTTTCATTTTAGTTCTTGTGTGTTTGATGTTAATTAAGGGCAAGAATTGACTATTTTATGTTGGAAGAAGGAAGGAACAACTTGGACGGTGAACTAAAGATCAAAGAGGAGAAGTGCAACATCCCACTACCACAAGGTGCATACCCAAACATTCAAGAATATTCGAGTACATATCCTATAATAATGGCATGCTAGAGCAAAAACAAATCCAACTTACACATGGCATCATCTAACATAATTAGAAGGCATCAAATTTTAAAACCATTCATTGCATTCATTCACAAAGTCTACATTGTTTCCATTAGACGAATATTTACAAAAGCTCATATAGGTTCTAGAAAAAACTACAAAATAAAAGCTATAACTCTCTGACGTCAGCTGACAGACCTTTGAGCCATAACTTAGTCCAAAACTTCTTCTAATCCAGAACAAACACTAAGTCTCCTATCTCGTACCTGAAAAACCATGTTGTAATTTTTTATAAGTTTTACGAACTCAATGAGTGAACCATCATTGATAATTTCACCAGATTCACTTACACAAATCACATATTTCACAATTATTAATACAGAACATGAATATTTCAAATACTCATACTATCGTGGCATGTTATTTCATCAATGCGAATTAGTTCATATATAAAAATATATAGATGCATATGAGACTCCATATTCATTAGTAATATTGTGACCGAGTGCCTATCATATATACAAATATTGGCCCATTAGGCTCAGTCAGAAACATATCACAGGACATAGCTCTACGTGCCAAATCATATATCACGGAGCAAAGCTTTATGTGCAAGCGTTTGATATTGGCTACTCCGGTCACAATGTCTTTATCTGAGCATGCATTTTATGAAATGCATCAATTCAGAATTTACCACTTGTCACACTCATGTATAAAGCACAGTTAAAATTTCATAATCATCAGACCCAAGTCTGGCTTTCAACTTTCGTTGAGAATTCACATAGTATAATACAACCAGAATTATCAAACAAACCAGAACACTTCTAATACAGTCCCAAATATATACTCCTCGGACTTTTAAGTCCAAAATTCAGAAACAATCATAACATTTCAATAATTGGAAACTTAACAAATCAAATTAAATCAATCCTAAGAAATTCATCTAGGTTGACTTACAGTACGCTCTAAGAAGTTATTGCCTGGATGGTCTAGCAATGTCCAACTGGCGTCCGATGTGCTCCTCTAAATCATACATAACACATTTACAATCTATCACATTTTTGCACTAATGTAATGTTATGCATATGTACTTATATAAAATATGCACAATGTATATTCAATGACAATTCTAGGGTACTTTATTGTGATCCTTATCAACAATTCATTAAGATATCAAACCCTAATTAATATCATGTATATTGATAATTGGACCAAAACAAAACAATGTCGAAACAATTTAATTGACTACTTCAGATTTTTCTTCTAATACACATACAGGTCAATTTTGCATACTAAATCTGATAAAGTAAATAGCAAAATTAGGCAACACTTTCTTCTGAAAAATTGTTTAACCATGTCTTAAGTTTCTAATGACTTAAAGATCATCTAATTTGATTTAGTATGCTATGAGTTATGTTCACAATACTATAAACTATGTATATTTGAACATTTGGCTAGTATATGATCATACCCTGAATTGTACAACTCATATCTTTCATCTCAGTTGTCAAAAAATTACAAAATTTATACCAATTTAAAGCTAAGAGAATAAAATACAACTTTGGTGAAGACATCTCAGTATAATTAGGCATACATCAATACAGTTTATTCAATAATCACAGGATATGATTTCTGTCCCTGGTAATGCTACAACCTAAGCTAAGATGCAGTTTCATGCCAAATGTAAAAGTCTTCGAGACAGAATCAAAATTTGACTTCTTTAAGAAAGTTGTAGAATTATGTCTCTAGTCTAATATGAACAAAGAATAAACTTATTTTGAAATCTACAGATCAAGTTATGATTAGAATATCGAAGCATGTTCATGAAAAGTTTCCAGTTCATAACATTCTAATAGACTTCCACACTTTCATCCTATCAATCATTTTCAATTTAATTCAGATCGCTCTAAATTTTTATGGAGAGAAAGAAAACTGTCTTAGGAATCCATTGATCCAAGTTTAAAGTCATTTGGAGTTCGGATGAAAAAGTTATATGCAAAAGCATTAGAGCTGTTTCAATGAGATATTCTAGTTCATAATTCATACATACAACTACCACCTTTCCTCTCTCTAAAACTCAAACCTTCATCTTCTTCACTGAACTGCACTGCTCTTCTTCTTCTTTTATTTTCTTCCATTTGTGCCATTTTTGACCTACAACCAGCCATTTTCAGACAATACTTCCTTCTAATAAAATGTTTCTCTATGTCTTAAGTTTCTAATGCCATCAAATGCACTCATTTTGATCCAGTATTGTGCAAGTTATGATCAAAATACTTCAAACTACTCCTTATATCTCCACATATTTCTACCATCAACTTCTAGCTAACTTTCAAAGCTCTTATGGAGAGAATTTCAATTTGACTTCTTTAACAAAGTTGTAAACATATGTTTCTAGCTTCATATGATCCAAACATTAACTCATTTGAAAATTTATATCTCAAGATAAGATCAAAATACAGAAGCATGATTCATGAATTTCTCCAGTTCAAGATTTCAACCCAATTCCTCACTTTGATACAATCAGTTTTTTTTTTCAAATCAGTTCAGATTATTCTAATTTGTCATGGGTAGGAAAAACAATGTCTTAAAAGTGTATTGGTTCAACTAGCAAGTCATTTGGAGTGTAATAGAAAAAGTTATCACGAAAAGACTCAAGTTGTTCATATACAGACTAAACACTGCAACCATGCACGTAACCTTCTTCTTCTTCTTCTCTCTTCTGTAACTTTTGTTTTATGAACAGTACAATCACAAACCAGAATAGAATTTAGAACCACTTACACAAGCATTCACCCTCAAGCATGAAAATATCATCTATACTACTCCCCTTTTCAGCTTAAGAATTCCCAACAACTCAAAAATCCAAAATTCACATAAACACCAAAATCGTAGGCTACTATTCATGCATTCTATTTTTACATTTTCCATTCATCTGAGTCACTATTCCACTTTCTCCTACACTTTCCTTTCATCAATAACTTTTCATTTCTATACCAAAACAAACTAACTTTCACGAACTTTGTATTTTCGTTCATAACAACTCAAAATCCATATTTATACTCAATCACTTTCAACACTATATACGTATTTCTCTAAACCAGAATTGAATAGATATATTCATTGATTTTCTTTCATGAATCAGTATCTATGTATTCAATTCACTAATCATCAATAAACCTACTTTTTCCTACCTCACTTATGCATGAGTTCGTTCACAAATTCACAAACAATATCACTTACATGATCCTTCAACAAATTCCAATAGTGAAAAAGACAAACAGGGTTTCGGTGGTTAAACAGAAAGTAACGAAAAATTTCAGTGTTAGATGCATTCGGTGGAGAAGAAAAAACAATAGCTCTTTCTCCATATTCAGATGAACACATATTCTTCATTCATTGCCGCATGTCCCTATTGCATGTGAGCCATTTGTCACTTAGAGTGCTGCCAAATGCACCATGTAATTGGTCCAAAATTCAATATTTTTCCTAGTTCAAAAATACTCTAAATTTTTTTAGAAATTTTATGAAATTCACTAAAAATTTCGAAATAACAATAATAGTCTCTAATTAAAATTTTAACGCAAATAAGTCATAATTCACATTTTAATCAGTCATTCATACCCTAGAAAATGTTAATGAATGTATGTACGATAATTATAATGTGTCCCAAAATAAATATTCTCATGTTTGTGAATATATTAATGATGCATGAGCATGAAATGCACTTCTAATTTCTCCCTGTACTGTCAATTCACTCTTTTGGGGTCTAACCCTGAACATGGGACGTCACAAGAAGAAATGAGGAGTGCATCAGTGACAAATTCACACGCTCATAGGAATCATACAAATTCCCATGTCACATGAAAATTACAAAAGAAAATGAGAGATGCATCTGTGCAAAATTCCCACGCTTGTGGGAATCATGCCAATTCCCAAGAGCGTGGGAATAACAATTCGAGGCAATCTACAAGGCTTCATTAAACTTAGGATTTTTGGACTATAAAAATAAAATTAAGCCTCCATCTTAAGAGGGACAACACCCACCTGTAGAAACACCATCCTTGAGTGAAGAACACATATTTGGAGCATTGAGGGAGGATTGAAGACAAGGATCATCATCAACACTGGGCAAAAGAGCACGTCAATATCAAAATTCTAGATTTTGTTAAAGAAGAGGAGTCCTTCTATTCAATTTTTTGTCATTTTAATCTCTTCTATTCTTTGTAAACATAGATTATTTGAATGATGATGATGTTATGGAGACCATGTTAGGCTGATTTTATTTTAGGGATTGCTTTTGGAACTATTATAGTGAACTCCTATTTTATTGAATTGAATGCAATTGTCTTTGTTTATTGCTGTTTTTAATTGTCATCTTGCAACAAATCGAGAGAGTGAGTGAGATAAAATTTGTGTAGGATTGTACAACGAGAGTTGGCAACCTATAGACTAGCAATCATCACGTTAATTGAATAGTTAGAAGAGAGATCTCAACTAGTCAATTGATCACTATAGGATAGTTTGATAACTAATTGAATCGGTAGAGTCATTGGGTAGGTTGAGAGATCGTCCAATTGATTCCTGTCAATTTGATTAGGGATGAATAGTGACACCTTGAGAGAGGGTAATTAGTACATCAAAAATCTAGGGTGAGACATAATTCAATCGATAAAATGGAAGGGAGATAAATTAGGAAAAAAAGTAATCTCTAGTATTTAGATTCTTGAATTCATATTTTCTGCAATTTCGGTATTATCCAATGTTTACATTAGTCTTTTAATTTTAATTTAATTTTACAAATTATTTGCATTTCATAATTTAGTTTCTTAAACAAAGATGTGTCCAAATTAAACAGTATCTAGGCATCAATCCCTATGAGATCGATATCTGCTCTTTTTACTACAAGTCACGACCCATTCACTTGCGATTTTTAAGTGTAAAACAAGTAGATAGGTTTTACCATCAACACGTGGCTAGTTATGTGGACACTAACTTTAAGTCTGACATGTGTAGGTTGATAGCGTAACAGCCCTACAAACCTAAACCTAGAGTTGGGCTATAAAAAAGGAGAGGAAGGATAAAAGGGATGTGGTGGTAGCTAAAGAAAAAAAATCTTCTTTCTTTCACTATTTCATTCATTAACTCACACAGAGACACAGACATGGGAGGCACAGCGAGATAGAGAAAAAGAACATAAACAAAGACAATTAATAGAGATAGTCTGACACGGCAAAGAAGAGAGCAATAGTAGAGAAGTCGGAGTTGGGAAGAGAGGCCGAAAGCGAGAGTTGGAGTTAATCTTGAGCAAACATTTGGTTGGTGGAGAGCAACTGAAGCAGAAGGCGAGAGCCAAAGCTGAAAGTTGAGAGTGCAGAAGACCTCCAATATCTCATTATTTGACCCTCTGTTTGCTTATCTCATTCCTCATTTGATGCTTGTTTCTTTAAGTTTACTGTTCTGTTGGTATTAACTGATTCATACTCTTGTTAGCTTAATGACTATTGCTTGTTATCTTGTCATGGTTCATTTAAGTAGTTACTGGATTGTTATTTTCAAACTTTTGTTGATAGTAATATGGGATTGAAGTATTTGAATATTATGAACCATGTGTATGATATGATAGGCTGATCTCTTTTCTAGAGAATTAATGTAGCTATTTAGTTGAATATATATGATTAGGTTACGAATATGTTGTATTATTTATTGCTATGGTTTTTGAACTGAATGGATGTAATATATGGGCAAACTTTGCATCTATTTGGTGTTAAATGAAGATTTGAGAGATGAAGCTTAATACAGATTGTGAAACTATCGACACTTAGATTAAGAACTAGAAATATATTAACTTAAATGGTTATTGGTAGTCGGGTTTTCATAATTAATTCGGATAATAACTTGTTGAATACGAAAGTTAGACTAGTTTATTATTCGAAAGGATTTAGAACCTAACTATTAATTTTAGTAAGACAAAAATCCAATCATTTCCCCTTAATTATGCATAGGAGATTAAATTAGTGAAATTAATTCTCAAGATTTTTTTCGCTTTAATTAATTTATTTGTCTTTGCTACCAATTGATTTCATCTACTTTTCAACTTAATTTCGTAATTTTCCTTAAAAGCTTTCACTCAACAATTATGATAGAATGTCTAGAAATGCATTGTTTATATTTTTATTTTTAATTCAAACTTAATTGAAGTTGACAAATTTTATCTCCGTAGGAGACGACCCCATCCCATGTTGTTAACTATAACTATCTTAGATACTTGTGAGTAGGATAGACTAGGTCTTTTTAAAACTTTTTCAGCATAACACACAGCTCCAAAAATTGAAACAACTTTAACACCAAAATGTGCCATATCACTAAGGCTTAGTTTAGGGGAGCGGTGGTAGGTGATAACCTGCTGAAATGATAAGTATTTATTCTCAATAAGTACTTATGTATTTGGGATTGCTGTTTTGGTAACTGCTAAAACGTGAAAATAGGTGTTTGGCAAGTGCGGTTGTAGTTGTCGAAAAGAGATAAAATGACTAAGAAGCCCATTGATTTAATAAACTATTAATTGTTGTATATATAATTAAAAATATATTATTAGTTATATAAATTTAAAATTATAAATAATAAAGTATTAAATTAAAATAAGAAAATATAAATAAAATAAATTTAGTTAATAAAATATTTCATAAAAATTACATTATTAGTCATAAAAATTTAAATTTATAAATAGTAAAATATTAAATTAAAATAATACATTAAACTTGTTTTCTATTAGTTAAGGGTATAATAAAAATATTAATTATCAGAAGTTATTAATGGAAAGTAAAATTTCTACCGCAGAAGCACTTTCCTACTGCAACCCTCTTTCTGCTTATCAATTTCTGCAGTGGCACTGCACTTTCCTCCAACCTCCAATTGTCCCCAGCAAATCCAAACATGTCACTACGTTTAAAAACTACGGTGGATAAGTACTTATACCCACCGTACCGCAGATTCAAACGCAACCTAAGAATAAGATTAAGATTATGGCAAGCATATGACATATTTAATGCTCTCATATTTATTTCAAGTAATCGCTTTTGAACCCCTTGGTGTTTTCCTTTCATATTAGAACTATTGTCATAAACTTTACATTATAAACATTAAGATTAAGAGACTTAAATGCATTCAATAATTTATTGAAAAGTCATAATCTAGATGTGTCATCTACTTTCAAGAACTCTAAAAAGTACTCCTCTATTTTTATTTTTTTATTTAACATATTCACACATCGTACTAACAAACTCAATTGTTCTTGATGGCTCAAATTTGGAGTACAATCAAGAATAATAAAAAAAGTATTTTACCTATTTAATGATCTTTATGATAGAACTTCTAACACTATAGGCTAATAGAGAAATCAACTCATTTTAAATTTTGTAACTAAAATAATGATGATGAATTTCAAGATTTTGAATATGTCCAATATGATCTTGCATTATTACATCAAATTCAGCAATAATCTCATTCAACTCTTAAAAATTTACCATTGCTATCTTGATACAGTTTCTCATTGGAACCTTGAAAATCCAAATTATATTTAGTAGGATATTTTACAACAGAAACTATTCTTATCAAAACTTATCTCCCACGTCCTTTCTCCTTTACAATTTTTTGTTGCAAATTGTTTGCTAATGCACTTTGTTTGCTATTAGATTTGAACTACTTACAAAAAAAAAACAATATACTTTATTTTTGTGTTTTGAGTAAACCAACCATTTTCTATCAGTAATCTCTCCTCTAGTCAAATTTCTATAATAATAAAAATATGAAAAATGACGAGAGGTATTGTCTAAAGGAAACACAAGAGTTAGTTCTTTTACAGGCTCTTTTGCAACTAAAATGTCCCTTACTGTATTATCAGGATTATCCCAATTTCTAAGACCATAAATATCTAATGTAGGGATCAGTTGCTCATCTGCCCTTAAATTTTCTAAAGTGGATGCATTTTGTACTTGATCATGCTCACTCAAATTTCTAATATCCTTATGAATATGAATCTCATCACTTACATTTTCTTTATTTTGTTCAAAACTACCTTTTCTTAATTCCTCAAGATTCTCATTAGAGGAGCGTACTCTTTTAATAAATTTATTAATTGCTCCTTTTTGGGATTCTATTAACTGTTCTACTTGTTTTCTTTTTTTCTCCTTTTTTCACTTGCAAACAAATGCTTTTTAGGCAACATAATATAAGCCAATTATAACACAATTGAACTACAAAAAGAACAAAGACACCTGTATGGAACTGGAAGAAGTATGCAGGCACAACAAAGCACCAATAACTTAACAATATATCCTAAAGATATATCAATGGTATTATATCTGTGACAGAGAAAAAAATAAAGAGTAAAATTTAATATCCTATATTACAAATGAAAAAGCAAAGAGAAAATTTTAATGATAGAGAAACACTAAATTCTAAAAATACAAGAAATTAACATACTTAGGAAAAGAACTTCCTAAATCACGATCTTAAAAATCTTAAATACCATTTTCAATACTTTTAAAAGGTGGAATAAATTCTAGATGATGATTATTAGACATACCTTAGATGATATATTAGAAATAGGGGCTAAGGAAGTTCTTTTTTAATTTTTATTTCATCTCTTTTATACTCTATTATCGTTAATTTTTCTCTTTGAAGATAATGTAAAAATCAAGTGTAAGGAGAGAACTATTTACTTATAGGCCATAATTTTTCTTATCAATTTTATTATAATTACCTTAAAACAGAATGATTTTAGAAAAACTTTTAGCTTTGAAAAATGATTTATTGAGATAATTCATTATAAGTGTAGTTATTTTTATTTAGTTTGTTCAGGCAATTAGTCATGATTATTGACAATTAAGTTAATTATAATTTGCTTCATTAATTTTGAAAATGAATACTTGGCTTGTGTCATAATGCTTTTATGTATAATTTGAAGGTATAATTTATTTAGATGTGAATTATTTTTAAGTATTTTCACATCGCACCAAAAAAAAAGACTAAATGACTATGAAATAAATTCATTCCATTGTCTTCACATTAAGTAAATAGTTGAACTTAAAGATTGGTGCCAATAATCAATTGAAATATTGACTTAATTTACTATTGGGGAATATCCATTATAAAGTGTTTGTTTTGCATTAAAAGGATAGGTCACTTTTCAAACAAATCTCTATATGATCCTTCATTAATTCAAATTTTTACATTTTTTTAATTTTGGGTTTAAAATGCTTGAGAGTTAAAGTATCTTTCTCATGTCTGTCTATTTTATACATAGGGTAAAATTTGTAAATTAAGTTGATATATATAGGATTGTGGAGTTAAATTGAATTGATTTATGATTCAATGTAGGTAGAAACATTCATAACGAATTAATAAAATTTGCACCCAATTACATAATGACTATTCTTGATCGCTCTAACTAATTTGTTCAATTCTTTCCTAAAATTTCCTCATAGTTAAGTTAAAAATGAATTAATTAATTTGCTTGAGGGAAAGAATAAACTTAATTATAGGGATTTTTGATGTGTATAAATTATGCCTATATTTCATTGAGTATTTTGCTTGATTTTAATGCCACATTTCCTTATTTTACTTGATTTTTATTATCTTTTTTATGTTATTATTTAAATTGTACGTTGATATGATATTATTCAAGAACTAAAGAAAAATCTACGCAAAAACATGAAGGAATTTGCAATTTTTTGAGGAACACATTCTAGCCCATGCTTGTTTACCAACCCATACCCTGAAAGGATCAAGTGCAACAAGTGAAATTACTTGAGCTATAGTAGCTTAGGAGACCATGTAAAAAGTTATCAAGGAAATATTTTCATCTATAGTTGAAGGTGACAACTGTGTCCGAGGCAATATATTTAATTTATATAAATAGGGAGATCTATAGTTTAGAGCCACGAATGTGTTAAAGATTGTGTCTACCATCTAAACAACTTAGTAATGCCTATGGTCTGAGCCACTATTGTGGGAAAAATTATTAGATTTAGATGCAAAGGGTACAAACCCTAATGTTTGAGAGAGGTAGAGGATTAAGTCATATTTTTGGACAAAATACTTTTAAGAAACATCTTTTTCTCTCTAAAAGCTAGTGTTAGTCTTAAGAAGCGTTGTTTACCCTTGGGAAATCAACTTTAAGTTGTTTTTCACTTAAGAATTAAGATTTAGGAATCATTTTTGCTAATTAAGTTGTTGAAAAAATTGTGGAGTTCATCTTACTTCTATTATGATTTCTTTATCTTTCTATTTTAATTTTGTTGTTTTGAAAACGTTTAGTGGCTAAATACTATTTCTATGTTTATATAGGTAAAATGGGATACATTTTTGTAAGGTATCTTTATTGGTTTTAATGTTGATTTCTTCATATTAATGTCTAAATAAAAATTTAATTTACCTTTAGAAGACATCGAAAGAGCTTACTTATGAATAAACCAAGACTTAGATGTAGTTGATTGCAGGTTTATGTATGATAAGTTTTAATATTTTTAACCTTAATAATGCCGCAAGCACATGGGTTGTTCCTGTAGTACCTAAGGTGTCGATCTCACAAGGAGGTTTAATTTGATCCTAGAATCTAAGGTTAGAAATTATTACACAAATCTTTAACAAACAATGAAATTAAACATGAGAACTAAATAAATCAACCAAACCAAATCAAATAACAAAACAATAATTTGACAATTAACACTTAACGCAAACAATCATGACAAAGATTAACAATTTCAAATTAAAAATGAATAACAAATAATAGAAATTGATTGATTTGTTGAGCAATGATAGCACACCCTCGAATTCAGCCTAGTGAGTTAACCGATAGAGAGAAAGGGAAAATTATCCATCTTTAATGCCAACCTAACGATTACTATTTATCGAATTAATGGTTCTAGATGATCCTAGGGTCAATTACTCTCTCTCAAGTTATAGTTGATAAAGCATAAACCCTAATCAGATTATGGGAAGTTGTAATCTCTTAATTAATCTAACGTTTTATCTTCACGAAATGCAGGTAGTCTACCAAACAACACTGAGGTGAGTTCGAAGGAAAGAATCATGGCTATTACTCAGATAGAGAAGAAAGAAAGCAAACATGGGGAGAAAGATGGAAACAAGCAAGAAGAACAAATAGTGTTAAAAGTCCTTCCAAGTGGACCAATAAGCGAGCTGATTAAGGAACTTCAGTTCGGACTTCCAGATCAAATTTTTGTTCAGTGGAAGCCATCTTCAAGTGGAGTAGCTCAGAATTCTAAGGAAGGGGAGTTAAGTAAGATGACAGACATAAAAAATCAATTCCAAACAAAGCTCATATTAAAGGGGTCATTGAAAGAAGAGGTTATTAATCACATATGAGGAGAAAATCTGTATGTAGCACGGAAGAAAGAAGACTTAGGAGATTTTTTCATTATGTGTAGTATAAATGTAGTTAAGATATATCGAACATTTATGGAATTGGGAGCAGGTATCAACATGATGTCATATTCATTCAGTCAGAAGTTAGGTCTAGAAGAGCCAGAGTCGGCTAAGACATTAGTGAAAATGACTAACAGGTGGGTGCATTTACCAAAGGGGATCATCAAGAATATACAACTACACATTGATAAATTTATCTTTCCTGTAGATTTTGACATATTGGATATTAGTGAAGACGGGGAAACCCTGATAGTTATTGGGAGACCATTTCTGGCTATTGCTCGTGCGATTATTGATGTTGGCAGGGTGAGTTAATACTGAGAGTATGGAAGGAGTAGTTAACATTCAAGGTTTCGAAGAAGAATTATCATCCTACTCTACCCCCGACAAACATCAAGGAACCTGAAATTTAAAGAGGATGGGAAAATATTGAGTACCATGAGAATGCATTTAGGAAGAAATAAACGCATAGGAGAAGGCAAAGAAAGGAAACCAATAATGAAGGTGGAGTCTAGAATAAGTTAGCCCCAGCACAAAGTCTGAGATCAGTTTATGCATCGCTATCATTCCAGTCATTTGAACCTCCATGAGTAAGAAGAAAAGTCGAGCTACTGAAAGTAACAGAAGCACTGCATGGGAGGCAACCTATGGGAGTTAACTTTCTTGTGATTGTTTTGTTTACTTATTTGTTTGTTTGAATTCTTTAGTTATATTCATGTTTGATTTAGGTTTGATTGATGTTTATGTTGTTTTTGTTTGGATTTTATTTTTTTAATTTCTTATTGATGATATTATATTGATGTGTCTGTAGGTTTTGGGATCATAGAGAATTCATTTAAACTTGGAAGAAGGTTTGAAATTGTGAGGATCACTAATTCCCACGTCATGGGAATTGTGGTGATTCCTACAAACGTGGGAAATCTCTCCAAAACGTTTCTGGAGAGAAAACCCACATCCGTAGGAATTGTGGTGATTCCCACAGATGTGGGAATTCTCGCTAGAGAGTTTCTAGAGAGGAGTCCCACACTCGTGGGAATTGTGGGGATTCCATCCGAAGGGAAACTTAAAGTTTCCCTCCCTCTTTTTTCTCTCAACCACTTTCAAAATTTCACTCTCTCTGTCTAACCCGCAATTTTCTCTCCTCCCACTCTCTAAGTCTCTTCATTTTTAATCTAGATTCTTGGTATTTTCCTTATCCCTTTCCATCAATCTTACATTCCTTCATGTTTTTCATGTTATTCCAAAACACAAGGATTTAGTTAAGATTTTGCTCTTTCTCTCTCTAATATGAATTTCACTCTCTCTCTCTCTCTCTCTTAATTTTTGCAGGTTTTCTTCTCACAATGGCTCCACCAAGGACGATTAGGGTTAGGCAACTGGTTAACGAACACCGCCAACAAGTTTCCGGTGAAGAAAAACCAACCTAGCATAACTTATTGGGCCCTATTTATGATTTACTCGAAAGAAGAAGGTGAGTGTTTCTGTGACTTTAGGAATAAAGCAATAGTCACTCCTAAGTATTTGAATTTTGAATTGTTAAAGAATATAGGAGTTAAACACCGAATTGAACAACTAGCTGCAAATATAGAGTCGAATAGATTTGTTTGGTGCGATGTCCCTATTTTTCACAACAGTTAGGTACAGCTCTAAAATGGATCTGTTTTGGTTTAGGTTAGGTGTAAACATTTTTAAACTTGATTATTCTGTTATACGTGAATTGTTTAATTTGTCAAAAGCAAAAATTTTAGATAGTCATGCAAATTTTGATGTCGATGCTTATAGAACACTCACACGGGTGAAGAACATTTTGATTCATGTAATGCAACAAATTCCTTAATCCGAAGTGCTGATCATTTACTATTACATAAATTTATGTGCCTGATAGTGTTTAATAAAATCGAAATCAATAAATACTCAGCTAAAGAACCTTTCTTTTTATGGTACATGGACCATAAGCTTAAAATCAATACACCGTATAGAATTTTTTGATCAATAGTAAATGTGATTAATAAAAAGAATACATATTGCTTCGACTTTGGGAGTATTTTATAATGTCAATATGGAAACTTTGCTTATTACTCCCCACGACATATTTTACATAGCCTATTTGAGATGCTCTGAGATTGTGTAGGTCCAATCTATGGCACTTCGCAATCATCAGATGCACTCTGTAGTGAGGAGCAGGAGGGGTGCCAGTGTAGTCGCAAACCAACCCTCCATATCGGACGCTGCTCCAGAACCGGAGGTGGAAGCAGTAGCGGAGGATTCGAGGGAACCAGCAGTGATTAACTGATATAAACCAATTCTTAACCAAATAGTAGTAAACCATCAATAGATGGCATTTCAATTCGATGAACTCGGCACACAAATGCGGAGGGTTCATAAGGAGCAGTAAAGCTTAAAGAGAAGGTTCCTTAACTTCTATCGACGGAACACTTTGAAGCTCCTTTGCCTACACCATCGCCACCATGATCTCCATAAGCCACTTCTTACCTTAAACTTTTCATTTGTGTCATTTTCTTTTGTTTGATTTCCTTTCATTTATATTTGGTTTGATTTTATTTTCTTTTGTGTGGTTTTATGTCTTTTGTTTATTTTTGTGTCATTATTTTTATTTGTTTTATTTGAGATCATTTTCCCTTATTGGTTGTTGTTTTGTCAAATTGAGGATAATGTGATCTTCAAGTGTGGGGAGGTGTCATTGACTTTCTTAATTGCATTGTGTGCATTGTGTTAGTAGGATACATATTAGGCATGTCATGTGCTTGGTGTTAGTAATGGTGTTTTTTGTTAGTAATGGAACCACACTTGAGTCACTTTAATAAATATTTCCATAAAATTCTATCATGTAGTTGGAATTAGATTGAATGCATGCTTGAACTCGGATTAGGCTACTTGACTAGAAAGTGAACCATCTAGAGTTATGAAAAGTAGTTGGTTACATAAGCTTAGTCACAAATTGACATTTGAATAATGAGATAGTGTAGAGATGCATAACGAGTTTTCATTTGAGCCAAAGTAAGGTTTGAGCTATATGACTCCATTTATAGTCAATTCATTTCTTTATTGAGTGTTACTTACTTAGGTGTCTACTTTAAGAACTTGTTTTGAATCGGTTTGAGTTTACTAGATAAATGCTTAATAATGATGATCTAGGCCCTTTGGTGTTAACCCTTGGCTTAAATGACCTACCCGTTATTATCCTTTGCTACCCCCATTGAGCCTTAACCATTTGTTTCTTGAAAATGCCCAATTTTTAAAACTTTAAACCTCATTATCCTACCCTTTCACAAGCTTAGTAAAGTATTAAACAATACATTAATTGGGATTGTGTTAAAAATTTATTTCCGAGTTGAGTTAAGTATATTTCTGCCTGTATATTACAATGTATATAGCTGATTTTGTGCTTATAATTCTTCCATGTAAGAAAAAAATGTGTTGAAAAGAAGAAAAAAAAAGGATAAGAAATACGAAGAACAATCAAGTAGCATAAATGAGTGCAGAGTACTACATTAGTTATGTTTGGATGTTTCGAAGTTATGTTTTATTATCCTATTTTATCCATTCTTTTTTATTTTACTTATGCTTGTGCTAAACCCTCTTCCCCCTCTTTTGACCCACGTTAACCCTTACCACATTACAGCCCTAAACAAGTCCTTTTGATCTAGTTATGCATGTAATCATTGTAAAGAAAAATTGGTGTATTAGCAAGCCTATGGTAGTGTAGTTTCCTATAGGAAGTTTGAGCATAACACTAACCCTTAAACACTTGAAAGAAATGAGTGAAAACTATGAGGAAAGCTCATTTGTGCATCTTTTCTTATCTTTGAGTGATTGTGCCAATTGTGAGTTTGCTTATGTACACCAATGAAAAAGTAGTCATGATATGTGCATTATTTGATATTTGAGTTGGATTAAATTTGAAGGAATGTATGTTTTGATCTTTGCAAAAATGAAGTGTTAGAATTGATTGGTTGTATTTATTTTACTTGAGGACAAGCAAAGATTCAAGCGTGGGGATGTTGATAGGTGTGCATTAGGATATGTTTCTTATAGGTAATTGGCATATGTTTTCTAGCATAATTGTTGATTATTGTTCTAGTTTAGGATTCATTTTATATGTTTTCGTTAAGTTTGATTTTCATTGTTGTTCTTGTGTGTTTGATGTTAATTGAGGGCAAGAATTGACTATTTTTATGTAGGAAGGTGCAACTTGCAGGGTGAGTTAAAGGTCAAAGAGGAAAAGAAATGAGGGATGCATCTGTAATTACAGAATAAAATAAGATATGCATCTGTGACAAATTCCCACATTCGTGGGAATCATGCAAATTACCACAGCACCTGAGAATTACAAAAGAAAATGAGAGATGCTTCAGTGAGAAATTCTCAAGCTCATAGGAATCATCCAAATTCCCACGAATATGGGAATTATAACCCAAGGCGATCTGTGAGGCTTCATTAAACTTAGGTATTTTGGACTATAAAAATAGAATTAAGCCTTCATCTTTAGGGGAGATGACATCCACCTATAAAAGCGCCATCCTTGAGTGAAGAACACATGTTTGGAGCATCGAGGAAGGATTGAAGACAAGGATCATCATCAAGATTGGGCAAAATAGTACATCAACACCAAAATTCCCGATTTTGGCAAAGAAGAGAAGGAGTCTTTCTATTTAATTTTCTGTCATTTTAATCTCTTCTATTCTTTGTAAAAATGGATTATTTAAATGTTGATGATGCTATGGAGACCATGTTAGGCTTATTTTATTTTATGGATTGCTTTTGGAGCTATTATGTTGAATTCCTATTTTATTGAATTGAATGTAACTGTTTTTGTTGATTGTTGTTTTTAATTGTCATCTTGTAGCAAATCGAGAGAGTGAGTGAGATGAAATTTGTGTAGGATTGTACAACAAGAGTTGGTGACTTATAGACTAGCAATCATCATGTTAATTGAATAGTTAGAAGAGAGACCTTGACTAGTCAATTGATCACCTATAGGATAGTTTGATAACTAATTGGATCGGAAGAGTCATTGGTAGGTTGAGATATCATCCAATTGATTCATGTTAATTCGATTAGGGATAAATAGTTACACATTGAGAGAAGGTAATTAGTACATTCAGAAATTTAGGGTGAGACATTGTAACACCCAACTCCATCCTACATGTACACGTACACCCTTCGGACGAACGTACACATACCCGACATAAATGGTGTGCTAACTATGTCACTTTCATTATGTAGCATGGCATTATAACTACTTCATATGTTTAACACAATGTTTAAAAGCCAAAAACTTTCTCATATCATTTCAGAAACCATATTTACAATGTAGCATTACAACCATCATCTATGCTTATACAATATTAGCCTATCATGTTCACAGCTCTGTTTACAAAGTATGCTATATGCATGAAGAATTAAACAAAAATTAAACTAATCCTTTAGTCCCATCTTACTCACATTTGAGCCATGACCTCTATCCAATAACTGTACAAAATCTCTTCTCAGCAATCTTAGAAGCTAGGTCGTCGCTCTCTCGAACCTGAAAATATCAATGTTACAATTTGGTTGAGCTTTGCGAACTCAATTGAATAACCATCCTCGATGGTTCACTCTTATCACGCAACAAACAATTTATGTCATCACATAATTCACATCATCTCAATTTTCATCATGTAATATCAAGAAACTCTTTGTTTACATAGAGTACATTTCAGAATCTATATAATTCATCATTCTATTGCAATTATGCATATTATAATCATCAATAATCAATCACACATTTCATACAATAAAAGTCCTCAAAATATTGCAATAATTTAATTTATTCATATCATTTGTATATGCAACGCTTACGAGACTCAACTTCATTTAATTACTGTGACCGAGTGCCTTTTTCACTCTCCTGAATCCTTTATGGATATCGAGCTCTATCATATTGTCCCTTATCTATTGGAGATACAGGGCTCTTTATACACATTGAGCCATAGGCTCTTACCATAGATGTCTGAGCTTGAAGCTCTTTTTCACTGGCAACTCCGATCATAACTGTCTTTATATTTCATACATTCATATAATGAAATGCACCATGCGTATTCATTTTTATCACATTCATATTCTTTCTCATTCACATTTGTCATCGACCTTTTAGTCTAGCATTCAACATAATAGTTGAGAATTTTTTAATCAATCACATTCACATTTAAGTAGCACTTCCAATGTTTTATTCATGTATCAAAATGTCTCTAACACTGAATGTCTAGAATTCAGTACATACACATCACAATAATTCAGTACACAATTTAACAAACAATTAAGGTAAGACCATCTTAGGTTACTCACAATTGCTCCATTTTGCTTATTGCCTTGAAGTCCCGACAATGTCTGAAAGCGGTCGCTTAATATGTTCTTTTATAAAATGCAATCATGTACAAAATTTACACATTCTGATAAATAGTTAATGATAACCACATTCATGAATGCATCATGTATTATGCATGTTCAATGACAACTTCTCAGGTATATTTCCTTAATACATTTTATAAGCAATTACAACACCTTCCAAACATTTTTTAATCTCTAATACTCTTTACTCACTTTAATCCCCTCATTCAATATAAATTACATTCATTTAATTTCTCATTTAAACCTACATACCTCATATGGTAACATCTTTACTTGAATTAGGTTGAAAACATCCAAACAAACACCCTTTGATATTAACTTATGGGTCACGATTGTGCAGGTGCATGATTATGACTTTTCTGACTTTCATCAAAAGTCACGATCGTGTAGAACCACAATCATGCTTCTCCTCCAAAACTAACAAGGGTCACGATCGTGCAACTGCATGATTGTGCCTTGCAATATTTTCTTCCTTCTTTCTTGCCATTTTTATCCTAGAAATTGAATTTTTTATGTAACACTTTCTTCAAATAAAATGTTCCTCCATGTCTTACGTTTCTAATGACATTAAATTCATACATTTTGGTTTAGTATCGTGTAAATTATAATCAAAATACCATTTACTATTCTTATACCTCGATGGAACACAATTTTCAATTTCAATCCAAATTTTAAGACTTTTAAAGACAGAATTCAAACTCAATTCCTGCATAAAAAATGTAGCCATATGTCTCTAGTTTACTCTAGGCTAAAATTCATCCAATTTGGATACTCATGGATCAAGTTAGGGCCAAAATACAGATGTATGTTTAGTAAAACACTGCATATAACATACTCCAGCATAATTCATTGTCAATGTTCTATTACTTCTTTATCATTTCTCTATCTTTTCATGTTGATGATTTAGTTATACCTCAATTTTCAGTTCAATAATCTGTACACACAATTCACAAGTTCATGAATGATCACAACACAAAAGAATAGAACCTAATTCATACTTTTACACATCATATTTTTTTGCACTTCACTAATCTTCATTTGTCTTCAATTATCACAATCCTTTATACACTTTCTGCACATTTTCTACTGATTTAACTACTTCATCACTTTACTTATATCTCAGAAATTGCTTCTTCCTACACACTCATACATGCATCCATTCATCTTGCTACACCATTCACGCATGTATCCATTTTCAAACATGAAAACCTTGCCAAAAGTCATTTACACTATCATAAAACTCAAAGCATAACTTACTTGATTTACACTTCAAATCCTTCAGTAAAATTCCAAAAATAGGGAGAGAAAATGAGAGGCTTCGGTGGATGAAACAAAGACAAAAATAGAGAAAAGCAGAACAAAATATGGACTGGAATATTTTCTTTATAAGGAGTAACGTGGGTAAGACAATAACACAAAAATATCCAGCTTGGTGTTTCGGTGATAAAGAGCAAAGAGAAAGTTTTGGTGTTTCAGTGATGAATAAGACAAAAGAATTGTAGAAATCTCCTTACCAAAAATGTGACTTATGTGTCCCTTTTAGGTCTTGACATATATCTACAATCCACGTGTTACATTTGTCCACTAGTTATGCTATCATTTGTTCCTTAGCTATTGGTCCTCATGTCACTCATTAATGGGTCCATTTTTCACTCCATAATTAGTCCATTTGTCAATGACTTACTAATCCAATTTTCACACTTTCATTTGTCTCTTATTTCTATATTTTTCTTAGTCTAAAATATTCCAAATATTTAGAAATTTCTGAAATGTCCAAAATGTCACCAAAAATACTAAATCAATTTTACTACGCACCAATTCAATTTTCAAGTCAAATAATCCTCAATTCACATTTTAATCACATTAAAATTATTTATGCCTAGAAAATGTCAATGAATACATATGCAATTATTTTAATGAGTGTCAACATTAGTCACGTGTATGTGTATATCATATGATGCATGAAATGCACTTCTAAATTCTCAATAAACTTTCATATATATTATCCTAGGGTTCTAACCCTAATCATGGGATAATGGGATGTTATGGACATAATTCAATCGATAAAATATGAGGGAGAAAAATAGGAAAAAAGTAATATCTAGTATTTATATTCTTGATTTCAGATTTTTTACAATTTCGATATTGTCCATTGTTTACATTAGTCTTTTAATGTTTATTTAATTTTATAGATTATTTGCATTTCACAATTTAGTTTCTTAAACGAAGTTGTGTCTAAATTAAGCAGTGTCTAGGCATCAATCCTGTGGGATCGATATCTGCTCTTTTTACTACAAGTCACAACCCGTTCACTTGCAATTTTTAAGCATAAAATAGGTAGATAGGTTTTACCATCAACAAAAATCAACGTTGCAATTCTGATAAGTTTTGCGAACTTAATGAGTGAACCATCATTGATTTACTCACTTATATCATAACACAAAATCTCAAATACAAACCAAATTCACAGTATACCTCATCTTAACATTACATCATAAATTTCACACATTTAATATAATCTTTTCATAATAATTCAAACCTATTCTCAGTCAATCATATTATCAAATGTACACATATAAGGCATATCATCATATCAACATAATTCAAAGATTGTCCATAATCATTCATATAGTACATTTGAAAATATAATCATAAATGCATATGCATATGTGACCCTAGTTTTGTTTTTATTTTGTTATGATCGAGTGCCTATTACTGTCCTGTATCCCTTGTGAATACTAGACTCTTTTCACATTATGTCTCACACCCATTGTGGATACTAGGCTTATTAATCACTAAGCCAGTGGCTCTTTATGCGCATTTCTAAGCTTTAAGCTCTTTTCGATTAGCCACTCTAGTCACAAACCCTTTATCTGATCATGCATATCATGTAATGTAATACATGAATTCATATATCACACTTTCAACAGCTTTCATTCATATCAGGCATAGTCATTTTTCATATTTATGGGACATAAGTCCAGTATTCAACTTTTCGTTAAGAATACACTTTCCATACTCACATTTAATTAAGAAACACTCCTAATACATTCACAAATATCAATCTCCTCGGACCAATCAGTGTCTGAAATCATCACAATCATAGCAATAATAGTTTAATAACTGAAATTGAAATAGAAACAAACCAAACATAGTGAGATAACATCTAGATTAACTCACAGTACACTCTAGATAGCTATTATCTTGATGTCTTGGCAATGTCTGGATGCTGTCGTTCTATTTGCGCTTCTAAATCATATAAAATATACATATTTACACACTACTAAATTGTTCAATCGCATAATTATTCAATCTTAAACATATGTATAGGTATTATGTACTATGCATGCTCAATGACTTTTCCATGTATGTGGCTTTAATCATAAGTCTTTGTCATTTAAACCATTCATTCATTAACCCTTTTCTAATTAATATACATTCACATAATTTCCCAATTCTCATTCATTCATACCTAATACATTATTCATATCCTTTGGTCATATTTACATTTATAAGAACATCTTCATTCCTTTAACACTTTTAAAGTCCAAAGTTAGATAAATTAATAACAAACAATCTTTTTGAAGTTACATCATCATTTAACAACTTCAACTTATCAAACATTTAACTAACTTATTTAAAATCAATTAGGTTCATTTCAAGCCCTATTCAAATGTTAAAGCCTCATAGGAAAGTACCTTATCATTAGTTGTTTCAAACATTACTTAAAAGTCACACGACCTTCCCATGATCATGACAGAAGCTAGTATAATAGACCATGATTGTGGGGAATATCCCACGATCATGACAGAACCAAAATAATCAGTCACGATCGTGCACTTAAGGCTATGAGTGTTCATTACTTTATTTCCCTCAATTCTACACGAATGTATCAAACTTAGACACATATCAAACATTTGAATTGTCCAGATTACAAGCCCTTTAAACTTACTTCACTACATGATCATCTAGCTTCATCTTGATTACACTAAGGTTCATTAAACTATGCTAATTTTTGTCATTAACAATCACTTCATATATATACACATACATCTCCAATTTAAGAACACTTTATTAATTTCTTTCTTTAGCATAAATTTACCTTCTTTATACATCAAATTCCAGTCCAATTCATCCTTATAATAACTTAAACTCAATAATTTTCATTCACCAAAAACAAGCATAAAAACTTCCAAATTCATTCAACATATTTTAGCACACTTCATCATTAACATCATAGACATTTAATTCCAATTCAAGCATCATTCTCATCCTATTAAACATGTAAAAAATATCATATTGCTTCTTACCTATTAGGCTTCTAATTTACCTCAAAACTTCAAATTAATCTAGCCCTCCAAGCAATCAAAACCAATATAATTCCAAGGTGAAAATGAGTTGTTTTTGGTAGCAAGGTGAAGGTAACAATAGGCTAGTTACTTGGTTGTTTTGTGAAGGATTAAAGTCTAGTTTTTTTTATAGCAATTTGAGCTAGAACTGAAATGCATAGAGAAAATAGGAGCAAATTTAAAGGTCAAGCAAGGAGAAAATAGCAGAAACATTTCTATATCAGCTTAGCTTAATCAAGTTGCTAGGTGTCTCCAATTTACCTAAACATGTTTCATTTGGCATATAAGTCATGTATCCTCATAATATGCTGCCATTAGTCTCCTATTAATCAGTCTACATGTCTCTTAATTATTAATCCAATTGTCCCTCCATAATTGATCCATTTGTCACACATTTAACTATGCCAAATGTCACTCAATTATAGGTTTAGTCATCCTAATTTTCATGTATCAATTTATGTTACCACTTGGCATTTTTCCTAGTTCAAATGTACATATTAATTCATTAATCTACCAATTAATAACAATTAATTACAAATTAGTAATTGGAATCCAATCAAACTAAAATTCAAGAGATAACAATCGAGTGCATATGCTATCATTGTAATATGTATAAAATATAATTCATATGTGTATGCTAATGATATGCTTGTAAATGAAATACTCTCAATGCTATTACTCATATGCAATGGTCTAGGGTTCTAACCTAAGTATGTTCCAAAAACCTAATATTACACCTCGAGTTGATATGGCTGATCCTGTTTGATTTGTGATTCTAGGTGCTTAATCCCCTCAACCGTCTCAATCATTTGGCTTCCCACATTTTGGAGTCTAGACATTATATCCTATGGAACTACCTCGTAAGCCGTCTCAACCATTTGGCTTCCCACATTTTGGAGTCTAGACATTATATCTTATGGAACTACCTCGTATTCTAATGAATTTATGTCATATCCTCCTGGAACTATTGTACACTCTCTTAAAGTTGTTGCAGCATACTATATTGAAATTAAAAATTGTTAGCATTAATAGTCTCGTTAATTTCATCCAGAGATATACCCGAGTTTTATTGTATTTCAACTCTTGAGCACTAGATCATGTATCCTGCTAGCGTTGCCTTTCATCTTGCTAGAATTGTAGGGTATTTTGTTAGAGCTACTGTATATTTTGTTGAATTTGTTGCGTTCCTTGTTGAAACTGCTATATGTTCTGTTAAAATTGAAGATTGTTAGTTGTTGTAATATTACTCATATCTTCTAGAGATGTACCTAAATTTTGTTAGTCCTCCACATCTTGGACATTTTATCTTCCATCCTACTAGAATTGTAGAATATTCTACTCAAGTTGTTACATATTCTGTTGAATTTGTAGAATATCCTATTGAAAGTGAATATTGTTATCATTTGTAGTCCTGATAAAGTCATACAAAGATGTACCTAAATCATGATAAAAAGATTTTGGTACATATGGGAATTGATGAGTGTCCTGCATACTATCATGGAAGTAATTTTGATGATTATCTCATCCATAATTAAAAATTGTATGATCACTCCAAACATAATTATAAGGATGGGAATATAAGTTATTGAAAGAAATTACTTCCATTTATGAGTATAATTTTTTTCGAATTTTAAACTAAACAGATAGTAAAAAGATCAAAATTAACTGAAAAGAAATAAATTGCGAACAAATATGCATAAAACACTAATTAATATCAAGAACAAAAACTAAGCATTGCACTCCCTGGAAATGGTGCCAAATTTGACATGCACGTCGTAATGCTAGTCAAAATAAAAACTATACCTACTACTGTAGCAGTGGTGAGTCTAGGTCAATCCCTCAGAAAGTGTTCTGTTAGCTTTTAAAAAAGAAATTAATCAGGGTTTAGGTTATGGGGGGTTTTATTAGTTTGAAATAAGAAAATAAAATGAAACTAAACTAAGAAAAACAGACTAAAGAAAACATGCAAAGTGATGAAAGTGGTGAATTCATTAGAAATCCAGTTCTTTGGTTCTATCTTAGCCTACACCCTAATTAAACACATTTCGATGATTTGTTGCTCTCAAACCTCTCAGAGAAACTATTAATCGCAGCTTAATCTATTAACCCAAGTTTTCCCTTAGGTTTTATTTAATCAAGATAAGATCGTTAATTAAACTTAGCCACCGAATAACCTAGGATTCATGATTTAGCCTAGCCAAAAGTATCTTCTGTTCTTTTTTCTTGGCTAAAACTCCCCTATTCTTTCATGCCCCTTTTATAAGCAAAGATTTTATAATGAAAATTAAGGTTGGGTGAGCTGTCTTTGTGTCACATCCGTGACTTGGTGTGTCACGGGTATGACACACCTGCATGTATATTGCACAACCATGAATTTTAACTCTCAACTGTGCAATAATTTTTCCAATATCGTCAGATTGCAATTATCTTCCAATTGATCTTTTTCCAGCTTTTACTCTCCAAGTGTGATAGCCTTCTTTAGTTTCCATTTAGATTCATGTTCCCATTCTCCAACTGCTATGTTGTCTTCATTCTTGGTTATCATTTTGGTCTTTGTTTCCCACTTTACTAGCATGTTTTTGTCTCTCCCCACCTGCTGCATGTCAGACCCCCTTTCTGGAGCCTCGCGATCACATTCGGATACCTATATTTTTACACAACCACTTGCATTCAAACTAACCTGTTTTTTGCTCATCTCCATTCTAGCCCAAATATGTTGAAGGATAGCGTTAGTGAGTCCCCCAATTTGCATATGAACATGCTTCGGGTCAATTAGCATAACTTTTTAACTTTTTCTTCTGTGTTTGGCCCATTGTCTGTGTTTTATTGTCTGCCTATGACTTTTATTGTCTGGGTTTGACATCCTATTGTCTGTCTTTCATTTATGTCTGCCTCTTATTTGCGTCTATCTTTCATTTGCGCCTGCCTTTCATTTGTGTCTGCCTCTCATTTGTGTCTACCTCTCATTTACATCTACCTTTTATTTGCGTCTGCCTCTCATTTGCGTCTATGTCTGATGTCAGTACAGACGATTCCTTTCGTCTATGTTTTTCCTTTGTGTCTGTGTGTGATGTCATCACAGACAATTCCTTTCATCTGTGTTTTTGCTTTACGTTTGTGTGTGACATCATCACAGACAATACTCTTCCTCTGTATTTTTCCCTTGTGTCTGGGTGTGACATCATCACAGATGATACTCTTCCTCTATATTTTTCCTTTTTCATTTAGAACACAATCTCTCCAATTCTAACATGCTATTCTAGTACAAACAACCTTGGCAATTTCAACAGAGAAGAACATGCAAATGTACGTTTCATTATCCCAATCTTCAAATGTAACAAAATCAGACATAAAAAGGAATTCAATCTCACTTTCTCTTTTTTAAACACAGTCAAAGTTTGTTACATGTCAGTATACACCGTAAAACTTAAAACAAAAATACAGAAGATGCTCATGTTTGACATGATTCTAAGGCTATCCAAAAATGTTCACTAACTTAGTACAAAAGACTTCTAGCTATCTTGGAGTTTTTGATGCCTTGCA
>JANZXR010000008.1:32245274-32265273 GCA_027575705.1 Erythroxylum echinodendron
ATTAAAACCATTTTCAATCAGAAATGAACTTAGACGATCATACCAAGCTCGAGGAGCTTGTTTCAGGCCATATAAAGTTTTATGAAGTCTATAGACATGATCTGGTTTCTTAGGATTCGAAACCAGGAGGTTGCTTTATGTACACTTCTTCTTCAATAAAACCATTCAAAAAGGCGCTTTTCACATCCATTTGAAACAACTTTATGTCATGCCAAACAACATATACAAGTAAAATCCTAATAGCTAGTAATCTAGCTATAGGAGCCTATGTTTCATTATAGTTTATTCTTTTTTGTTGATTATATCCTTGAGCTACTAACCTAGCTTTATTACGACTTACTCTACCTAACTCATCTAACTTATTCTTAAAAACCCATCTGGTTCCTATTATAGATTTCTTAGGGGTCTAAGAACTAAAGATCAAACTTTACATCTAGTAAATTGGTTCAGCTCTTCTTACATGGCTAAGATCCAAGCTTCATCTTGAAAAGCTTCATCAATTTTCTTAGGCTCTATTTCAGAAATAAAAGCTACATTTGCTTCTCTTCTGAATTTAGACCTAGTTCTCACACCGTCTGAAGTTTCTCCTATAATCAGATTTTCTGGGTGAGAAGATTTATATTTCCAGTCCTTTTTTAGACTAAAATTTTCAGGAACATCTTCTACTTTATCTAGAGGAACATCTAATGGTGATATATGTTCATTATCATCCAAAGATACTATTAGGGTTTCATCATCAGTATCATTACTTCTATCTAGTTGAGAACTATCATCAAACTTAACATGAATAGATTTTTCAAACGTTTTAGAAGTAAGATTATAAACCCTTTAATCTTTAGATGATAAAGAATATCCTTGAATAATTCCTGAATAGACCTTAGAATCAAATTTGTCTAGACTTCCTTTTGTATTCAATATAGTACACTTGCAACCAAATGGATGATGGTAAGATATATTAGGCTTTCTTCCATTCCATAACTCATATGGAGTTTTATTCAACAATGGTCGCATAAGTATTCTATTTTGAATATAACAAGCTTTCTTTCTTCCCTTCAGAGCCTCTTCAGGTCTCTTACACAGTATTCTTTCACTATCTTAGCCTCTCCAGGCTATCAGCCTTTTCTTTCTCTCACGCGAAAAAGATTGTGAGCTTTTGTTACAGTAATGTTAGCTCTATTCTAAGTAAGCACTGTAAGAATTTTCTCTCAGATTGTCTAGCTTTCTAACTTGTCTCATATTTTTCTAAGATTGTAGCATCTTCGACTGCTACTAATATTTATAGCCTTCGTCTCTAACTGCTTCTTGATTCTTGATAACCGCTTCTAGGTACCCGTCATTTAGTTGAGTTCTGTAACTAACTCTGACTAAATAACTGTTCTGATGTACTAATGTATCTTCGTTATATCGTCTATGTCTTCTTTGCGTCTGTGTTGCCTTTGTGTCTGCATCTGCATCTGCTTCTGGATCTATATTGACTTTACGTTTGTGTCTACGTCTGCGTCTATATTGACTTTGTGTCTACGTCTGCGTCTGCGTCTGAATCTGCATCTGCGTCTATATTGACTTTGCGTCTGCATCTACGTCTACGTCTATATTGACTTTGCGTCTGCATCTATATTGACTTTGTGTCTGCATCTGCGTCTGCGTCTATATTGACTTTACGTCTGCATCTATATTGACTTTACATCTGCATCTACGTCTGCGTCTATATTGACTTTGCGTCTGCATCTGCATCTGTATCTATATTGACTTTGCGTCTGCATCTATATTGAGTTTGCATCTGCATCTACATCCGCATTCTATGCTTTGTCTGCACACTTAACATACTTGTTAAAAATGTTCATTTGTTTCTAACATTATTATTATTTGATTGTCATTAAAATTAATCATCGTAAAGTCCTCTTGACTTAACAAGGATTAGTAGGTTATTCTGTTTGTGTTTTGATATATATTCAGTTATTTGTTTAGTTCTGATGTAAACTAAGTTCTAATACTTTTATATCCTGTTCTGATGTAATGGTATTTTGTTCTGAAATACTTATATGTTTTGTTCTAATGCAAGAATGTTCTGTATTGATGAATCCTTTTTTTGTTTTGAGACATAATGTTTGGATTACTCTATAACATGAACAATTAAAGATTGTTGTGATATTATTTGAATTTGTATATATGAATGTGAGATGACTATTAGAATAGTCACCATTATGCATTATGTTTAGTTATTCCCTACTAAGCTTTATACTTAGCACGGTGGTTCTGATAAGAAGATTTAAGGAATAGGACAAAGATAATTGCAATGTCCAATAAAAAACTTGATATACTTGGAATTTGTTTAGTTTGAGTTTTTGAGTTGTTTTTGATTTGTAATAAATGTAATGAGACATATTGTATTTTGATGTAAATGGTTTGTAATAACCTTAATACATGTTAGCTTTTGAATTTATGGCATATTATGATAAGTATAGTATGTATGATATGTTCTATTTATAAAATCACGTCTAATGATATGTAATGTATGTTTGCTTGAGTTTTGTAAGTGCTTTGAAATGTTTGGTATGTTTTAGTTTTGTTTTATGTGACATTTGCATATCTTGTCTAGGGTGAATGTGGGTGTTACAAAAATAATTTAACTTTAAACACAAATCTTCAATTTATTCCAACTTATTAACTTATAAAAACTGTGGCTAAGCACTCCAAAATAAAAATACATACTAATCATGAATTTAATGTCAAATTAATTCACCCCCATCACTTGCGCACACACATTGATAATTTTTTAGTCAATAAAAATTATAACTATCCCTAAATATCTTTCCATGAAAATTCAAGCCATTCACAAAGATCATTAGGTTTTATTTATCAAAACACTATTTTTGTTAATTTTCATTCACATTGACCTAGTCTTTTGACACAAAGGCAAACATTTGTAATGAATGTCCCCCGATTACTCAACCAGGTTATGTTTGTATTCATAGGCTTGGTTGGAATATCATTCTAGCCGTTTGACGCGAAGGCAAATATTTATGATGAATGTTCCCCGATTACTCAGCTAGATCACATTCTCAACTGGCTACTAGCTCTATTCATAACTCGAAGGCCAAAAGAATAGTTATTTGTTTAAAAAATACACACATTTTTTTCACATTTTATTGCTACCTCATTTCTTTAACTAATCATTCTCATAAAAGGATAATAACAATGCTACATATTTAATTAACTAAAATTATAAATATAAGGGGTAAATTCCTAGGATGAATGAGCTAACATCATATCCTAATTAACATTTATATTTAACCAAAGTGACATAGGACACCAATTTCACAAGCTAATAAATCTTTACAATCTAGAAGACTATGTTTAAGGCTAAACTAATTTCGTTAAGTCCTAGCCATTGTCAAATTCACACGAGTCACATCATGAAAACCTAAACAAGAATAATATGCAACATCCAAAATTAACACTCAAAATACAAAAAATACAACGTGTACAACCCTCCCCAGACTTAGACACTACGTTGTCCTCAATTTGAGAAGAACAAATAACACATATGGTGGGAATAAAACAAAATGTCAAGAAAACATAAGAATAAAATAAAAAAGACAAGGGCTAGAGCATAATTGAGGTGGTTATGGTGTGGTGCTGGTGAAGGAATTTAGAGATACTTCCAACCATGAAGTTCCAGTAATTCACATCCTACAAAACAAAAGTAAAAATAATAAAATACCAATAAAATAGAATAAAAATTATCTTAATTCTTGTGTTGCCTCCTAAGTAGTGCTTAGTTAACATCATTAGCTTGACATACTCTTCCTTCAACATTTAATCTGGGTCAAATATGAGTGGCTTGGTTGTACCTGTATTGCTAAATTTCATTTTTGTAGCCTATAAATAAGATACAAATTGCAAGATAATTAAAAGGACAATATTGATAAAATTAAGAAAACTAATTAAGTTTAGTAATGTCCTTTTCACTAACAAACTGTCAATGAAATAGGGAATAACAAAACTCCCTAAATCTTCTATTGAATCTAGCAGTTTGTCTGGTATGAGTATAAGCTGTTCTTGTTCTTCCTCAGTCACCCTTATCTCCTCTTCTTCTTTCACTTCATGAACAGAGACTTTCTTGCCTTCTTCAACCTTTATGTCCTATATCCTTTGTTCTTCAATCTCTTTTTCTTTTGCTTCTAGAATAGAGACTTCCTTATATGCTTCAAGGTCTATATCTGTTTTCATCTATTATTCTACCTCTTGACCCTTTAAAGATTTGACTTCATCAATTCTCATGAATGAGTTATCCTCCTTTGGATTCTTTAATACCTTATTTGTATTGAATTTCACTTATTCATCTCCAATTCGAAGGATGAGGTTATCTTCATGGACATCTACTATAGTTTTTTGGTGGTCAAAAATGGTATACTAAAAATTAGCAGATAGTTTCTATTCTCTTGAAAGTCTAGCACGAAAAAATCCATAAGAATGATAAACTTGTCCACTTTTGCAAGTACATCCTTCACCATGCCAAACGGTTTTTCTATCAACTGATTTGCCAACTGAATATGCATAGATGTTGCCTTTACCTCCTTTAGCCCTAATTTCCTAAAAATCGATAAAGACATAAGGTTTATACTTGCACCTAAGTCATATAAACATTTCGAAATCTCTAAATTACTAACTATAGAAGGTGTCGTAAAGCTCCTTGGATCTTTCAACTTCGAGGGAATATGGTTAGTAATTAAGGAGCTACAAGTTTTCGATATGGCTACTGTCTGGTTATCGTCCCAAGTTTGCTTGGCAGATAATATGTCTTTAAGGAACTTTGCGTACTTGGGCTTGCATTTCAACACTTACACAAAAGGTAATAAATTTGCCTTTTTTAAATCTTTTCTATGAACTTTACAAATGGTACATCCAATTCGTTCTTTTGAATTCTTTTTAGGAATAGTATTTTTGGTGAGTAAGGTGAAGGAGGAATGTATGAAGGGTCCTTAGTATTTTCTTCATCTTTTTTCTTCTTCTCTTAGTCTTTTACAAAGTGGGTCTTAGTTTGTCTTTCCCCTAGTTCTTCTAGCTCTTTCCCACTCCTAAGTGTGATAGCCTTACATTGCTCTCTTGGGTTTACTTCTATATTATTCAAAAAGTTTTCCACACTTCTCTTACAAAATTCCCTATAAAGATGGCTTTTTTGAACCTCTAGGTTATGAATAGAAGAGGCATTTCTTCCTTTACATGTTCAAACTTCCTTTGCAATCTCTTCTAGGTCTTTTCCATGTTCATGAGTTTGCCATGATCTTGTCCAATTTAGAATCCCATGAACTATTCTCATCTTTTTGAAATCCTTGCAGGTATTAATCTCCCATTTGAGTTCTTGTATTGTTAGACCAAAAGAAATTTGGTTGGTTCGGCTATCCTGAATTGTAATTGTTCCAATAAGGATGATTACTTCCTCGAAAAAATTGTCCCTCATTGAAGTTCACAAGGATCCTTGGCTCCTTATGGTATATTTCCTCCAATCATCATTTTTCTATCTCTTCTTGACATTTAACTTTTTAGATTTATCATAGTTGCCTTGTGATGCCCAAATTGATGTGTATTTTATTTTACGCCCAAACTTCCTTCTCTTTTTTCTTTCTTTTTTTTTAATTTCATGTTATTGGGTATCATAATCACAATAAAGGGTAATAATTCCTTTAAGCAAAGGAATTCAAAAAGTCCTAAACTAATTCCCTGGTACCGGTGTCAAAAACTTGTTACGCAAATTTTAATCTTATAAAACCCTCAATATTCTATAAGCGTACGGGTCATAGCATAGTATATGAGGTGTTGATTCCATGAGGAATTAGTCAACTAATCGAATCCTAATTTTTCCAAGGCCTAAAAGTGTAATTAAAATGAAAATAAAAATGAGCAAAAAATTAAGCGATTGAATACGGACAGATGGAAAGTAAAATTGTAAAATTAACACAAAGAAATCAAAATTAAGTGGAACTAATTAACAATTGAAATTTCACACAAGGAAGATTAACCAATTATTAGAGAAAGGGATTTATCCTATCATTTGATGCTAATTTAATGGCTTTTGAGTTAATCAAGTATCGATCTTAAAAGTCAAAGGGTGATTACTCTCTCTTGAGTCATAATAATTTAACCCTAGATTATAAAACCTAATTGACTTGCATTATAGAATTTGCAATATCTTAATTGGAAAACAACCCACACACACTTCTAATTAGATCTTAAGCACTTTAATAGACAATCAGGTCTTCCCATAAGATCTCTCTTCGTATAAAATACCGATTTGATTGTTTGCGTGATCTATTGATTGTTTAACTCTAATTACCCAATCTAATTATTTTGCTATAGTTTTATTCTCTCAATTTATTACTGAAGCATGCAAATACAACAAAAAATCACAATACCCAACTCATTAATATCAAAAGTAATCAAATTAACATTGATTCAAGAACAAATCCCTAAAAGAGTTTAGAACTTCCTATAGATATGATCTGGTTTCTTAGGATCTTTGAAACCAGGAGGTTGCTTTACATACACTTCTCAAAAAGGCACTTTTAGGGATATGCAAATAGCATATGCAAGAAAAATCCAACTAGCTTCTAATCTAGCTACAGGAGCATATGTTTCATTATAGTTTATTCCTTCTTGTTGATTATAGCTTTGAGCTACTAACCTCGCTTTATTACTACTTACTCTACCTGACTTGTCTAACTTATTCTTAAAACCCCATCTAGTTCCTATTATAGATTTATGAAGGGGTCTAGGAACTAAAGATCAAATTTACATTTAGTAAATTGGTTCAGCTCTTCTTGCATGGCTAAGATCCAAGCTTCATCTTGAAGAGCTTCATCAATTTTCTTAGGCTCTATTTCAGAAATAAAAGCTACATTTGCTTCTCTTCTGAATTTAGACCTAGTTCTCACACCATTTGAAGTTTCTCTTATAATCAGATTTTTTGGGTGAGAAGACTTATGTTTCCTGTCCTTTTTAGACTAGAATTTTCAAGAACATCTTCTACTTTATCTAGAGGAACATCTAATGATGACACATGTTGATTATCATCCAAAGATACTGTTATGGTTTCATCATCAGTATCATTACTTCTATCTGGTTGAGAACTATCATCAAACTTAACATGAATACATTCTTCAACAGATCTAGAAGTAAGATTATAAACCCTATAAGCTTTAGACGATAAAGAATATCCTTGAAAAATTCCTGAATAGACCTTATAATCAAATTTGTCCAGACTTTCTTTTGTATTCAATATAGTACACTTGCAACCAAATGGATGACGGCAAGATATATTAGGCTTCCTTCCATTCCATAACTCATATGGAGTTTTATTCAACAATGGTCATGATAGTTAATTATGCAACTTATGAACCTTTCCATAAACAATTGCTATGCAATTTGTCCTTTCTCCATACTATACCCTACTTGGTTCAGAGTATGGGCTATGTGCCAACCCCACTAGACTGACTACATTATATCTAGTCCAAGTGATGTTAGCTTTTGTCCTGGGATCTCATTACTCTATGTGTCATTGAGGACTCTCTTCATGACACATAACTACTCTAGCTAGAGACTCCCGAGTAATGACCCATTAAAAGGTTTTGGGTATCATCTCCTTCTATCAGGAGTGGTGAATTCTTTATTGGCTACCTAATTACCTTCGAATACCAATAACTGTACCCAATCACCACCTTAATAGCTATTGGTAATAGGGAATGATGTCAAAGTATAGGATTAGTATCCAAGACATCCTTGAGTACCTCAAGTCCAAAAATATTTGCACCATTGCTATGATGAGATTAATCATTGACATTCGATAGATCATCCATATGATAATCTCATAGCAGGTTATCTGATGTACTTACTACCCTTACTAAGCATCCACATATTAACTCTAAACAACTCATGCTTATAGTTTGTGAGATCTACTGCTTGATCAAATCAAGGAGTATAACATATGCTAGTTTGTCTGGATTAATAATGTCCTGTCTTATTAATCCTATGACGAGGGATTATTTAGTTACTAATATAATTGCACATGATAGGAATCTTATTATATGATCTCATCATGATTTCATTCATGCTATGTTTTGTATCATGGACTTCATTAATTCGATTTATGATCAATATCAATTTTTATATAAACGAATATCAAATCAATGAAAAAATGCCTTTCGCTTTATTAATCAAAATAAAGTTTGTACAAAAATGCTAAAGGTGATTGCCTTTAGAGCACTACTCTAACAATCGTGGCATGTATCCAAACCTTTCTATCATGATCGTGGCAATCAGGCCACGATCGTGGGCTGTGGCAAAGTTTTATGCCATGATCATGTCCCTTATGCCACGATTGTAGGCTAGCTCTCATATTTTTATCACGATTGTGGCCTACAGTGCCATGATCGTGGGCCGTTTGTTCACTCAAGGTTATACACTCTATGTTTTACTAATTTTTAACCTTGGTAATTACTACAAACGCATGGGTTGTTCGCGTAGTACCTAAGGTGTCGATCCCACTAGGAAGGGAACTAGTCATAAAATCTAACGACAACTAAGTTTGCAATACCTAATTAAACAACTACTGTAGGAATTAAAATTAATAAAGAGTCAAATATAAGAATTTAAATCACTAAAAGAACAAACAGAAGCAAACTCACATAAATAATCTGAAATTCAACCTAGAAGTGACCAATTGAGAGAAAGGGGGAATTTATTCGAAATCAAAGAAAATATATCCAATTATAAAATTTCTGATTTAACGGGCCTAGACGGTCCTAGGATAAATTACTCTCTCTCGAGTTATAATTCTTAACTCTAATTAATATTCCCTAATTCAAATTGTAGAAATTGCGATCTCTTGATCCATAATTTGTCCAAAACCTAAATTAGTTCTAATGTTGTCTATTAACCTACTAGGAATCTGTGCTGGATCTCTCGTTACACGACTCTACCAGTTTAATTCAATTCTCTACCTATCGATTTACCTAACTCTCGTTAACCTAAATCGATGATTTTTACCAACTCACCCTCTCAGTTTATTTCCCAGTTATGAAGAATCCAATTAAATCATAATAAATCAAAATAAAACACAATCAAAACAATCTTATTAATCTCAACAATAAATAAACCCGAAGGTCAGTTTAGACACAAGAATTAACATTCAACGAAAAATATCTCTAATCAATCTCAAGACTCCATACATCGATGAAACCAAAATAACAAATAGATTATACTTTCAGAATGAATCTCGAAGTCGTGACTGCGAGAAACCACCTGTTCTGTGAAGTACGTCGCATCAAGCGTGTCTCCGTGCATCTCTACCTTTGTCTCCTTCCTCGATCGATTGATCTCTAACTAGGTTTTCCCTCAGATTTTTGGCAGAGTCTCTCTCTTTTTGCAGCTCTTGGCTCTTTAATCTCTCCTCAGTGACTGCTAGGTATTGTGCTATTTATTCTGTAGCAGCCCTAGATCAAACTTAAGGTCGAAACGGTCCAAAAACTCACCCAAAATTTGAGTTTTTCTGTTAGCTTGACGTAGGGCACGATAGTGATGCAAGATGGTGGCCTAGTTGCTGCTGGCTCCTCCTCTTCTGTCACGATCGTGGCCACTGTGCACGATCATACCATATGTATTTTAACCCGAAACTCTTAAAATCTTCACCATTCTTCCCTGTTTGCCCTGCAACATTAGGACACACATCAAGGTACCTCAAAAATATACAATTTAAACTCAAAGATTTAGACTAACCTAATAAAATGCTTAAAGACAAAAACTAATCTAATTAAACCCTAAATGCGTGCTCAACACTCAATTTAGCACCATATGCATAACAAATTAAACCCTAAAACATCATATAAAACACTTCTATCAACATCCTCCTGCTTAAACGTTTGCTTGTCCTCAAGCAAACAAAACAATAACACACAACACACAGAACACAAATCACACATTGCAATAATGGACAATGGCTTCAATATTCATGAAATTAATTTAATCTTGAACACAATCACTCAGTTATGTCAAATCATTAACTTGTAAAACATGTGTCTAGGGGCTTTGAACTAAATATACAACTAACTCAAGACTAAGTGTTAACCTATTTATCCTTTTTAATTATGTACACACATTAATAATTTTTCGATCCCTTAGGCTCGATAATTGGTCCTAGGTATAGTTCTATGAAACTTCAAGCCTAATATAAGTTTGGTAACTTTTTATTTAAAAATATTTTTTTCAAATTTTTTAAGGGACTTAGCCTTTTACTCAGAGGCAAACGTTTGTGATGAATGTTGATCCGATTACTCGACTAAGTTAATTGTTAACAGCTTGGTTGAAACATCATTATAGTCTTTTTATGCCAAGGTACACATTTGTGATGCGTGTTGATCCGCTTACTTAACTACATCACGTTTTCAATTAGCTACTGGCTCTACTCATAACCCGAAGGTCAGTGGAATAGCCATTTATTGAATTAAACTTTTTTTATTGCCTACCTTATTACTTTGAACTATTCGTTTCCATGAAAAATACTAGTTAAGCTACTTAACCTAAAAGGCCTCAAATTATGAATAAATGCGACAATCTATCGGTGCTAAATTTCCACTAAGCCTAGTTAGGTTGTATAATTATCTAAAGGCCCACTAATTCACTAATTTCGCAAGCTAATGGTTTTTGACAATCCAATAGACTATATCCAAAATTAAAAAATTCACTCAATCTAAGCCATTGACACATTCACACACGTTGCATTATGCAAACTAATACTATCGTATAGTATGTAAAATTCACATACAATAGAAAAAAAGCATAGAATCCCTCCCCACATTTGAACAATACATTGTCCTCAATGTGAGAAGAGAGCACACACTTAGGGGAAATAAACACAATCTACGAAAAACATAAGAGAGAAATACTAACACAAAATAAAAGGAAAAGGGTTAGAACACGAAATTGTTTATGGTGAAAGAGGTGGTGATGGCCATAATGTTGTGACCAAATCATCTTGACATCGATAAAGTTTCCCTATCTTATAAGTGAGTCAAGAGAACAAAAGAATTAGCACTCCAAATCGTTCCAAATTATTCATAACTTATTTAAGAATTTAAAATAAACCTAACTACACAATAATTTAAACCTACTACTAAACGTGTTAGTTTATGGTCATAGGCTTAACCTTCATCCTTTAAAACTCAGTCAGGATTAATTATGAGTGGTTTGCTTCCACCTTTTTTGTTTAACATCAATCTTTTAGCCCATGAGTAGGCTACAAATTACAAGAGGATCAAAAGGAAAATATTGATAAAATTATGAAAACCAATTAATTTCATTAATGTCCTTTTGACTAACAAACTATCAATAAAATAGGGAATAATGAAACTCCCTGAATCTTCCATCGAAGCTAATAGTTTGTCCTATATGAAGGTGAATTGCTTTCCTTCTTCCTTCATCACCTTAGTCTCCTTTGGTTCTTCCACTTTATGAACAGAGACCTTTATCGCTTCTTCAAACTCGATGTCTGCTGTCGTCTGTTCATCGTCCTCTTGTTCATCATAAGATTTGAACACATCAATTATCCTGAATGAGCTACTAACCTTCAAATTCTTAAATACATGATTCATGTGGAATGTCTCTTCATCATAATCAATCCAACAGATAGGGTTCTTTATATGGACATTTACCCAAGAATTTTCGATTTTCACATGTGGTATTTCTAGGACTGGTGAATAATAAAGAGGTTTGGAATTCTTTTCCTCGTACACTTCCTTCGTCTTTTGGTTGCCAACGAATTGGGGTTCAATATGGTCTTCCTCTGGTTCTTTAAGCTCTGCCCCATTCCTAAGTGTAATAGCCTCGTATTTCTCTAGTTATTATAATTCCATTTTTCTCAAATAGACTTCCACACTTTTCTTACAAAATTCACAAGAAAGTTGTCTTACTTAAATCTCCAAGTTATGAATAGAAGCAGTATGATTTTCGTCACTTGATCAATTTGCTCTTCTAGTCTCTTCTGCCCTTCTTTCATGTCTGTAAGCTTATCCAAAATCTTGTCCACTTTTGAATCCCATGAATTGGATTCGTCATGTTTAAATTCAAATAGATCTTGGTGTCCCATGCGAGTACTTGCATTGTTGGATCAATAGAAATTAGGTGATTTTGCCACTCTGAAGTGTACATGGTCCAATAAGGGTAGTTATTTCTCCAACCATACTGCGACTCATTGTAATTCTCAAAATCTCCTTGCTCTATATAATATCTATCTTTCCTCATTGATCAGCATTCAACTCTTTAGATATCCCATTTTAAGATGTCTCGATGTGTCTTTACTTTACACTCTATTTTTTAAATAAAAACAAAAGTTACTAGAAAAGCTTTAGACAAAAGCACTAAATTGCCTTCCCCAGCAACGGTGTTAAAAACTTGTTCGCTCAAGGTTACACGCTCTAAGTTTTACTAATTTTTAACCTTGGTAATTACCGCAAGCGCACGGGTTGTTCTTATAGTACCTAAGGTGTCGATCCCACAGGGCTAAAATCTAACAACAACTAAGTTCACAATACCTAATTAAACAACTACTGCAAGAATTAAAATTAATCAAAAGTCAAATACAAGAATTTAAATCACCAAAAGAACAAATAGAAGCAAATTCACACAAATAATCCGAAATTCATCCTAGAAGTGACCAACTGAGAGAAAGGGGGAATTTATTCAAAATTAAAAAAACTCTATCCAATTATGAAATTTTCGATTTAGCGGGCCTAAATGATCCTAGGGTGAATTACTCTCTCTTGAGTTATAATTTTTAACCCTAATTTATATTCCCTAATTCAAATTGTGGAAATTGCGCTCTCTCGATCTGCAATTTGTCCAAAACCTAAATTAGTTCTAATGTTGTCTATTAACCTACTGAGAATCTGTGCTTGATCTTTCGTTACACAATTCTACTATATTGATTTAATTCTCTACCTATCGATTTACCTAACTCTCGTTAACCTAAATTGATTATTTTCACCATCTCACCCTCTCAGTTTATTACCTAGTTATGAAGAATCAAATTAAATCACAATAAATCAAAATAAACACAATCAAATCAATCTTATTAATCTGAAGAATAAATAAACTTGAAGGTGAGTTTAGACAAAGCACGAACATTCAATGAAAAATATCTGTAATCAATCTCACGACTCCATACATCGATAAAATCGAAATAACAACTAGAATATACTTTCAGAATGGATCTTGAAGTTGTGACTGCGGAAAACCACCTATTCCAAGAAGTAAGACAGGTCAAGTGTGTCTCTGTGCCTCTCTTCCTTCGTCTCCTTCCTCGATTGATTGATCTCTAACTAGGTTTTTCCTAGGAATTTTGGTAGAGTCTCTCTCTTTTTGCAGCTTTTGGCTCTCTAATCTCTCCTCAGCAGTTGTTAGTTATTGTTCTATTTATTCTGTAGTAGCCCTAGGTCAAACTTGGGGCCGAAACAGTCCAAAAAATCACCCAAATTTTGAGTTTTTCTGTCAATCCAACAGGGCACGATCGTGACCTGACTTGATGCTTTCTATCATGATCGTGACCCATGATGCACGTCGTGGCCTAGTTGCTACTAGCTCCTCCTCTTCTGTCAAGATCGTGGCCATTGTGCATGATCGTGGCCTATGTCTTTTAGCCCGGAATTCTTCAAATATTCATCGTTCTTCCCTGTTTACCCTGCAACACTAACAGAGACATGAAGTTACCTAAAAAATATACAATTTAAACTCAAAGATTTAGACTAACCCAATAAAACACTTAAACATAAAAACTAATCTAATTAAACCCTAAATGCCTGCTCAACACTCAATTTATCAGAAAATGCGTAACAAATTAAACCATAAAACATCATACAAAACACTACTATTACCGTTGTTTTGGCCTGAAAGTCTTCGAAACTTCTTTGTTCTTCGTTGTTGACTTTGAAACACTAACAAACAAATCAAGGTATCTCAAAAACATAATATTCAAGCTCAAAGACTTATACTAACCTATAAAAACACTTAAACGTACAAACCAACATAACTGTAACCTAAACACATACTAATCACTCAAATTAACACTTAATACGTAACAAATTTAGCCCTAAAATATGATGCAATTCATAACTATCAGTAAACAATCATATTCAATTCACATCACATAAGCCCTTTGAAACACACTCGTATTCATAAGAACACATTCATCCTTAAACAGACCATACATTTAAACTTTAAACACATTATTCACTAACTAGACATTCTTTAAGTAAATACCTTAATTAACAATCCATAACTAAATTAACTTTTACCCAATTAATATAACATCATCTAGGTTCATTTTTAACCTCAATTAAGTTTAATTAAACCATTATTAAATACCTTAACCTTATATAGTCTGACAATTATCTAAAATTGACATTTTCTCCTTCCTAAGTACTGCCCATGATCATTAATAGAAGCTACTGTGTCTGCCCACGATTGTGGGATGGGTGTCATGATTATGGTCTACCCATTTTCCTGCACATTTTCTAGATGTAACACCTTCATTCCATATTCCAAACACCTTCATTTCAATCCATATATCATATCTCAATTAGAACTAACTATATTTCAATTCCTTATCAAATTCATATCCAAACCCAATTCAAAAATCATTCATTGAACAACTCATAGTTCATTATCTTACATACATCAAAACCAAAAGAAATTTGCCAAACAAGAATTATTTTTCCAACACTCAATTATCAACATCACAACACGTATTTCACGCCAATTCAATTATCATAAAACTGGTATTAATACATGCTATCAAATTTAGAATTCCCTTACTTATTTAACTTCAAATTTCAAGTCCAATGAACCAGCTAATCAACATAACCTTAAGGTGAAAACAAGGCAATTTTTAGATAATATCAAAGAGAACAATCAACTAGTTTTCTTGATTATTTTGTGAAGCATTAACATATATGTTTCATACAACATTTTGGATAGGGTTTAACCGAAATTCAAAGAGAAGGAGAAGGAGTTTTGGTGGTGAAACAAATGGGAAAGACAGCAGAAACTTGCTGTTGGGATTTGCCCTTCATCATATGAGGTGTCTTCAAATTACTTAAGTGTGTGTCAATTAGCATGTAATGCCATGTATCAATTGATTATGCTACCACTAATCTCCTTAAAATGATGTCATTTGTCACCAAATAATTAGTCCACATGTCACCAAATAATTAGTCCATATGTCACATAATAATTGGTCCATTTGTCAACTATTTCCTAGTCCACTTGTCACATATTTAACTATGCCAAATGTCACTCAATTATATGCTTAGTAACCCTAACTTTTCATATATCAAATTATTCTACCACTTGACAATTTCCTAATCTAAATGTCCATTTTATTACATCAATTTTCTAATGGTATCAATTAATCCTAGCTTACTAAGTATTATCCATTAAACTAAATTTCAAGACATATGCAATTTATAATCATGTCACAATTTTAGCACCTATCACATATACTTTCATGAATATGTAAAATTTCAACTAGGGTATAATTTTGGGCGTTATGATTCTCTCCCTTTTAAAAAAATTTCATCCTCAAAATTCATACTTGATGAAAACAGCTGAGGGTATTAAGTTCTTTTGGTTGATTATGGCTCCCAAGTTGCTTCCTCGAGTCTATAGTGTTGCCAGAGTACTTTAACCAGAGCTATCTACTTATTTCTGAGTTGTTGGACTTCTTTGGCTAAAATAGACATGGGCCTTTCTTCATAATTCAAATATAGTTGTACTTGAATTTCTTGCATAGGAATTTTATGTGTATCATCAAACTGATATTTTCTCAACATGGAAACATGAAACACATCATGCAACTTAGTCAATTCTTTAGGAAGAACTAATTAATAAGCTACCTGTCCGACTCTCTTAAGAGTCTCATAAGGACCAATATAACATGGGCTGAGCTTATCTTTCTTCCCAAACCAAAGTATGTGTTTCCATGGCGATACTTTTAGGAATACCTTATCACCTACCTGATACTCAATATCTTTTCTTTTTAAATCAACATAGGACTTCTGCCTATTACTGGCAGCTTTCAATCTTTGTTAGATAAACTTTCTCTTCAGTATCTTTCACAATATAAGCTCGACCACCTTGTTTTCACTTAATTCAATCCAATATACCAGAGTTCTACACCTCCTACTATATAGGGCTTCATAAGGCCCCATGCCAATACAAGTCTAATAACTATTATTGTAAGCAAACTTCATCAGAGACAGTTATCTCAACTTCCTGGAAATTCTAACACACAACCCCGAAGCATATCTTCTAATATCTAAATAACCCGTTCAGATTGTCCATTTATATGGGGATGGAAAGTAGTATCGAACTTGATTTGAGTATCCAAAGCTTTTTGAATCCTTTTCCAGAATCTAGAAGTAAATCAAGGATCACGCTCAGAGATAATAGATAGTGGTACCCATACAACCTCACTAATTCATTCATATATAGATCTGCAAGCCTATCTAATGAATAATCAGGATAAACAGGTAGGAAGTGAGCAGACTTGGTGAACTTACCAACAATCTCTCATATAGCATCATGTTTCCTTTGAGTGAGAGGAAGTCTAGTGACAAAATCTATGGTAACATTATCCCATTTTTGTTGAGGAATCGAAATAGGATGTAATAAACCAGATGGAACTTAGTGCTCAGCTTTAACTTGCTGACATGTCAAACATTTAGATATATAATCCACTACTTCATATTTCATACCTGACCACCAGTAATGTTACTTCAGATCTTGATACATCTTATTTCCACCAATATGCATTGTAAAGATAGTATTATGGGCCTCAAACAATAACTTTCTCTTCAATTCATCATTAGTTGGCGCACACAATCAATCTTTGTAATTCAGATCACCATCTCCTTTCATAGAAAAATCTGGTTGTTTTCATTCCCGAGTCACAAAAATAAGTTGTTGCAACTTATCATCAACTTTTTAAGCATCACAAATTTCTTACCTTAATGTAGGCCTAGCTTTCAATTGAGCTATTAAAGCCTTATTAGATACAAGTCTTCTTTCACTCTGCTGCACTGATAATGCTGACTTAGTCTTCTAACTCAAGGCATCAGCCTCGACATTAGCCTTACCCGAATGGTAATCTACAATGCAGTCATAATCTTTAAATAGTTTCAACCAACGTCATTGTCTCAGATTAAGTTCCTTCTGAGTAAGTAGATACTTTAAACTTTTATAATCCGTAAAAATCCTACATTTTTCACCATACAAATAGCATCGTCATATTTTCAAAGTAAAAACTACTGCTGCAAGTTCAAGATCATATGTAGGGTAGTTTTGTTCGTAAGGCTTCAGTTGCCTAGAGGCATATGCAACTACCTTTCCATCCTAAATCAAAACACAACCCAAACCATTTCTAGATGCATCACTAAACACAACATATTCCTTTCCAAAAGTGGGTTGAACCAATATAGGAGCTTCAATAAGCATTCTGTTTAGTTCATCAAAACTAGTATGACATTTAGCGGATCATTCATACTTCAATCCTTTTCATAGTAGTTTAGTCAAAGGGGATGCTATCACTAAGAATCCTTTCACAAACTGGTGATAATAACCTGCCAAACCTAGAAAACTTCTCACTTTTGTCAAACTACGCAGTGGCCTCCAGTTAACAATTGCTTCAATCTTACTAGGATCAACTCTAATCCCTTAAGAAGAAACATGTCTTAGAAAAGATACCTCCTGAAGCCAGAAATCACACTTACTCAGCTTAGCATACAACTGCTTTTCCCGTAGGGTTTGTAACACTACTCGTAGATGCTCAACATGATCATGTTTAGTCTTGAAATAGACCAGGATATCATCTATAAACACCATTACAAATTAGTCTAGATAGGGCCTAAACAATCTATTCATCAGATCTATGACTGCAGCTGGAGCATTAGTTAACCCGAATGGCATTACCAAGAATTTATAATGTCCATAACGGGTCCTGAATGCAGTCTTTGAAACATCTATATCCTTAACCCGAAGTCGATAGTATCCTAATCATAGATATATCTTTGAAAATACTCCTGCATCTTGTAATTGATCAAACAAATATTCTATCCTTGGTAACGAATACTTATTCTTCACGATGACTATGTTCAGTTGCCTATAATCAATGCACATATGGAGAGTACCATCTTTCTTCTTAACAAACAAAACTGGTGCTCCCTAGAATGAGACACTGGGTCGAATGAACTCCTTATCCAATAGAACTTGCAACTGAACCTTCAACTTCTTCAATTCATTAGAAGCCATCCTGTATGGTGCTCTGGATATAGGAGCAGTGCCAGGCATAAATTCAATAGACAACTCTACTTCCTTTTTAGGAGGAAGTCCAAGTAGCTCTTCAGGTAATATATTTGGAAATTCACTTACCACTGGAATATCTTGCAGTTTAACACTCTCTTTCCTAGAATCATTCATAAAAGCTAGATAAACTTCACACTTCTTCCTAAGGAACTTCTGAGTTTGTATAATAGATACCACATTAGCTAAAGAACCAGTGTGGATGCCTTGCATTACTATTTCAGATTGATTAGGTTTCCTAAGCACAACTGTTTTAGCACCGCAGTCAACCACTGCCTGATGCTTAGATAACCAATCCATACCCAAAATCAAATGAAATTCATAAAAAGGCAATCTAATCAGATCCGCTACATATTCACTTCCTTGGATCATAACAAGATAGTTTCTATAAACCTGATTAACTAACACACTATTACCTAGAGGACTTTTTACATGAATATCACACTCTAACTAATCTACAAGCATCACTTTATCATAAATGTCTCAAACATAGATATAAGAATGGGTGGGTCCAGGATTAATCAAAGAGAAAAATAGTACCCGCAATAACTTCAGGTGCATCTAAATCCTCACGAGCTTTCAAAGCATAAGCTCGAGCTGTAGTAGATGGAACAACAGGTCGATCAATAATTTATAATATAGTACTTGGATTAGGTCTAATCTGTCTAAATCCTCCACGATCTCTACCGTGTCCTGTATTTCCAGTAGAAGCATGAGAAACGTCTCTACTAGCTCGTGATGTCTAAGGCTATCTTATAGGACAATTGGCTATTAAATGCTCAGTATTACCACATCAATAACTTGCACCTGTAGCTGTTCAAAAAGTACGCCAATAATGTTTAGAGAAATGAGGGAACTCTAGAGCACCAGAACCTTAACGATAGAAGAATCCCTAACAAAATTAGCCGATAAGGGAAAGTACTGTTGCCTTCCCCTAGCTACAAATCTCTGAGTAAATTCTTGAGTAGTGGAGGCACCTTCATGACTTCTCTTACCTGAGGACTGACCTCCTCTAATAAAACATCTTTGCTGACCCCTTTCTCTCCTAACCATCTCTTGCTTCTCTATTATCATGGTAGCTTGTACCAGCTGAAGGTAACTCACTTGCTGCAAGATAGTAATTACTACCAGATTGTCTTTGACTGAATAATTTAAACCATCTTTAAACTGATGACACCGAAACTTCTCAGTAAGTACAGGCTCAAGTGTATACTTGCCTAGTCAATTAAATTCTCTATCGTACTTGGCAATATACAGGTTTCTCTACTTCAGGCTCAGAAACTATTTCCACTTCTCCTTTGTATAAACTTTTGACACATGGTTGGCTTTAAACTCTTTGGAAAAGTCAGAAGCTTCGATAACTGAGGATATCTCATAAAAAAATTCCACCATTCATAGGCTACTCCTTGAATAAGGGAGGTAACACAGTGCACCATCTGTTCAGGTGGGCTACTAATTTCATCTAATACTGTTGGGCCCCGTTTTCGGAGTGCAACTCCTATTTGCTCTGATACCATAAATATTAGACCCCATTTTCAGAGTCTAACTATCCATACATAAATCATAATTGTCCACTCAAATTTATTCATACATA
>JANZXR010000008.1:32265373-32288948 GCA_027575705.1 Erythroxylum echinodendron
TATATATTTGGCAAAGTTTCTACTGGAAATTTCTTCACCTTCTTTCTGGCTCTCTAACAAAAATTACTCTTAGCTTCCTTCTCTGTATTTTGGACTAACCCTTGCTTAATTGCTACATCAAAGTTAGACTTTTATTCTTTACAAGATAGCTTAAGAACCAGCTGATTGTTGTCTTCCATCCTTTCTGAAAACCAACTCATTTTTACCCTAAATTTGTGATGATCTTGCAAGCATGGAGGGCTAGACTAACCTAATGTTTTGAGTTGGAATTAGAGCTTAACAAGTAAGTAGACATCTCATCTTTATGGTATGGTTTAATAGTATGATGATGGCGAATGAATTGGAATGAAATATATATGATGTTGATGATGAAATGAGTTATAGGAAATGATGTCTCGATGGTGGTTTCTGGTTTGGTTTTTAATGCTTGGAAGACAATGAGTTATCAATTGAATAAGTTTGAGCTTGAATTGAAGATGATATCGATAAGGAATTGAAGTATAATTAGGATACAATTAAGGTATAACTAATGGACTAATATGAAGGTGTTTTGAATTTTTTATCGAGGTATGAGAATCTAGAAAAGTGAAGGAAAAAGGGTAGTCCATGATCATGGCACTCATCCCATGATCGTAGACAGACGCATTAGCTTCTATCACGATAGTGGGAAGGCACCCCACAATCATGAGCAAGATTTTGACATGGTAGTTTCTATTTGTGCAATTATTGAACCACATGAGGACAAGTCACTCTAATTTGGTGTATTTGGACTTGATTAAGGTTAGAAATAAACCTAGATTAATGCTCGATAAGTTGATTAAAATGTTTGATAAATTGAAGTTATTAATTGATGTTATACCTTAAGGAAAAGATTGTTTGATATTAATGTATCCAAGTTTGGATTGTAAGAGTGTTAAAAAATGAACATGTTTATATGAATGCAAATGTATTCCAAAGGATCTAAATAATGCATTAGGAATGAATAAATGGCAAGTGGGAATTATGTGAATACTTTTAATGTTAAGAAAGAGTTAGTAAATGTATGGTTAATGAATTGATCATGATCAAATGTACTTAAGGTATTAACCTAATTGCAAACCAGCTATGTACAAGCTATCATGTTTGAAAGATCAAGAATTGCGAATATACTTAGGAAGTCGATTGAGCATGCATTATATATATATATATATATAGGGCAATTTTGTGAATTTCCCATTCAGTGGATAGTTATTAATTGTAATTTGGTTTTTAAATAAATTACTAGTTAAGTTACGTAATTCGATCTAGATAAAGATGATAAAGTGGCCCAATAAATGATCAAAATTAATGGGTCGAAGTCTGGGTAGAAAATGGATCCCTTTCAGTGTGTACTCGGACAGTATCGGCCTTGTGATGGGGAAGCCTGATATGGAAGCTTATATATATATAGGGGGTCTCCTATAGCTACTTAAGTAATTCATGAGCATTCAGAGCTTTGACCCATTAAGAGCACCCGTGTATTAAGGAAATTACAGAAAGGCCTAGACCTCTAGCCGGTAAATGTTCTTTATAGAGGTCATGAGGAGATTCAAGCTCATTTGGCAGCTAGAAAAGGCTTTTAAAGATTAGATGGAACCAAATCAGGTGTTCCACATTATCTTCATTTTTAATCCTTTCACATCAGATCCTGGGTATGTATACACACACACACACATACACACACACACACACACACACACATACGAATGATTGAATAATCATATAATTAACAAATTAATGATGTGTGAAATATATGTGTATTGCATAAAGAAAGATAAACAAGAGTGAACATCAGCATCCAAAGATTGTCGGATCGTTAAAGCAATAGCTAATCTGGAGCTTATTGTCAGTTAACCTAGATGTTTACTTATTGTGACTGAATTGTTTGTGTTTATCCTTTGATAATGAGCTGTTATTGTCATGATTGTGATAATTCCATATATATATACATGTGAAATGATTGAATAATCATATGGTTAACAAATTAATGATATGTGAAATATATATGAATAGTATAAAAAAAGATACATAAGAGTGAATGTCAACATCCAGAGATTGTCGGATCGTCAAGGCAATAGCTAATATGGAGCGTATTATGAGTTAACCTAGATGTTTACTCACTATGATTGAATTGTTTATGTTTTGTCTTTGATAATTAACTATTATTGTCATGATTATGATAGTTCCAAACATTTATGGTCTGAGGAGTTTGTTAATCGGGATTGTATTGGAAGTGATATCAATTTTCATATGAATATGGAATGTGAGAAATTGGATGTGTAATGTCGAACTGGATCCAATGAATTGCTGGACTAGATCCGATGAATTGATATAGATTACAAATGTACACAAGAATGAAAGGTAAATGAAATATGGCATATGGCATGATGCATTACATTGAAATGCATGGTTAGATAAAGGAGTTGTAACCAGAGTGACCAGTCTTAAAAAAAGCTTAAAGCTCATAAATGTGAACATAGAGTTACTGGCTCTGTTATTAATGAGCCTGGTATCCACAAGGGATACAAGACAGTGTCTGAAATGAGCTCAATATCCATAAGGGATATGGGATAATAAATAAGCACTCGATCACAACAAAATAAAAATGAACAGAGTCATATGTGCATTTGCATATACTTCCTTGTGTATCATAAAATTAATTAATTTGGATAATTGAAATGTTTGAAATACAATTGAAAGGTAAATGAGGATGTTTTGTGATATCATATGTTAATTTACCCAATATACTTATATAAGTATGATTCTTGATAAAGCATGATGAAATATAAATTGATATATATAAATTGTTGAATTAGAATATATCTTGTCCCTATAAGTCTGACTTAAGTGAATACATCGATGATGGTTCAATCACTGCGTTCACAAGACTCATCAAAATTGCAACGTTATTTTTCAGGTTTATGGGAAATCCAGCTAGACTAATTGGAGTATAGCCACCGCAATCGAATAGGGGTTAGTGATCGGGATCAGTTTTGTTACACCCCACTCCCATCTAACACATGCACGTGCGCTCTACAGATACAGATACATATGCCTGACAGAAGTGGCATGTTAACTATCTCACCTTCACTTTACTACATGGCATCATAAGCAACATCAAAAATAACACATTATCTATAGTTCAAAATTTTGCTCATTTCATATCATAAACCATAATTTACAATGTATCATTTCACATGGATACATTGTCATCTTATCAAAGCTCACAGTTCAATTTATAAAGTATGCTACATAAATGAGGAATCACAAAAGATACACAAACTATTCCGTCAGTCCCAACTGACTGATCTTTGAGGCATATTTGATCTCTACAAGTTATACAAAATCACTTCTATGCAGTCTTAGAAGCTAAGTCGTCACTCTCTCGAACCTGAAATTGTCAACGTTTTAATTTTGGTGAGTTTTGCAAACTCAGCAGAGTAACTATCCTCTATGGTTCATTCTTTTCATACTACACACAATAAATCATATTACCATGTAACTCACATCAACTTGATTTTTGTCAAGTAATCTCACATAACTCCTGATCACATTTACCATATGTCAACAACAAAAGTCAAACATTTCATCATTTCAGTACAATTTTTGTAGAACATACACATTGAAAAATTATTACATATTTCATACACAAGGGTGTCAAAACATTGCGATCATTCAATTTAGTTAGATCATATGTATACGCAATGTTATGAGACTCGACTTCATTTATTTCATTGTTGTGACTGTGTTTCTTTTACACTGTCTCTTATCCGTGATGGATGTCAGGCTCTTTCATACGGTCCCTTATCCACTAGAGATACAGAGCTCTTTGTACACATTGAGCCTTAGGCTCTAATTACGAATGTCTGAGCATTAAGCACTTTTTCACTGGCGATATCAGTCACAACTGCCTTTATATTTCATGCTTTGAAATGAAATGCATTCCTCAATTTCAAACATCACATTTGATCAATTACATTTACATCCATGTTCTTGCTCTTGTTCATAATAATCATCGGACTAAATCCGACATTAACATTCAAGTGGAGAAACACTTAGTCAATCTCATTCACATACAAATAGCACTTTCAATGTCTAATCATGATTCAAAACTCCTTGGACATTTCATGTCTGAAATTCAGTACACAATTCAGTACACATTCATCAATATAAAATTCAATTCAGTAATAAACAAAACAAGTCAAGGTAAGACCATCTTAGGTTACTCACAATTACTCCCTTTTTGCTTATTATCTTGAAGTTCTGACAATATCTGGAAGCAGTCGCTCTACTTGCTCTACTATATGCAATCAAATACAATTTCATATTATCACATTGGTTATGTAGCTGCATTTTTATAAATGTATTATGTAGCATGCATGTTTAATGACACATGCCCGGGTATATCAATTGTACTCCAAATGTGCCAAAATTCATACACTCATTAACTATTCCAGTTTTTTCTCAAAACCCACTTTCGGGTCAACTTTGAATGATCATTATGACAAGGAAGATGAATTTTTTAGACAATTCTTCCTTCTAAACAGTTGTTCCCTTGTGTTTCCAGTTGCTAATCATACTAAGATCATTCAATTTGGTTCATTATTCTATAAGTTATGCTCAAAATACTATAGACTGAGTACATTTGAAATTTTGGCTAGAGCAGGACCATGCTTTCAAGTTGTACAGCTCATACCTCTCAATTCAAATATCCAAAATTACAAACTTTATACCAATTAAAAGATAAGAGAATAAGCTACAATGTTTGTGAAGACACATTTGTCTGATTTTGCCTACATCAATACAGTTTATGTGATAACAACAGGACATGATTTCTATCTCGGTTAGTGTTATAGCCAAAGCCAAGACTCAATTTCAAGCCAAATTTTGAAAGTCTTAAAGACAGAATTAAAATTATACTTCTTCAAGAATCAACTCATTTAAAAATCTACAGATCAAGATATAAGCAAAATACCAAAGCATGTTCAATGACAATATTCCAGTTCATAGTATTCCAGCACACTCACCATTTCATCCTAAACTTATCACTCAATATTTTTTGAATTAATTCAGATGGCTATACATTTGGGTGGAGAAAAAGAAAAATGTGAAGAGTTTGTTGGTTCAAATCCCATATTATTTGGATGTTAAGAGAAGAAGTTATAACAAAAAGAACAAAGGATGTTCAGAACAGTCTCCCTTAGGTAAGTCTTCGGTGCAAATCCTCTTCTCTTCTCTCTCTAGATTAACGAAACACAGGGTTTCTTCTTCTTCTTTCTCTTCCCTAATTCTCTTCATTTCGACCCGCAATTTAGTTCAGATCATCCCTAACAAATCAAAATCCATAATTACAAACAAACATCAAAAACCGTATATCATTCACGTATATTTCATATTTTTCTGTATATTTTTATTTTTTTCATCTTCTTTCCACCTTCATTCCACACTTTTCTATCATCTTCATCTTTTCTACATCCCTTTTAGTTCAACATAACGTAACAAATCAAATATCCAAGATTCAACATAAACATCAAAACAGATCACTATTATGCATGTTATCACTTTTTGTATTTTTTCCAGTTAACTCCAATTTTCTACACTTTCCATCTTCTGCATCTTCCCATTTTCATTAACACTTTTTGTATACTTTTGAAGTCACCGATAATCACTAAAATCACTTCTTCTTATCCCACTCACACGTGAATTCATTCACACATAGTCAAACATCATCTAATTTATGGTATCATAAACTTAAAACTCAACTTACTTGAGAGACAATTGAATTAGAAATTGGAAACAAATGGACTAGTTATTAAAAAGGACCCATTAGAAACCATGAGAGGAGGACATGTCGCAAGTGACAAGTGTCATGCCGCTTGCCACACACCTCACGCTTGTTACCCTCATCTTTGCAAGACAACTTTAATTTGTCTCTCATTTTAGGTAAGCACTCTCATCTCTTTGTTAATCTCTCTTCTTCATCTTCTTTATTTTTTCTTCATCTACAACCCTCTCTTCTTACCTTTCAATGTTGAACTTTGCTCTCACCCTTCACTTTCTACTTCTATTTTATTATCTTCATCATCTTACCACTAGAAAACCTCATCTACTCTACCACTCCAAGGTGACGATCATATGATACATGGAAAGCTATGGTTCACGTGATTTTGAAGAGCTAGGATTTTTATCAAGTAAGTCATACTTTGATCTTCATGGGTAGTTGCAAATGAATCAAATATGATGAATGATTTGAGATTTGATGATCATGATCATGATCATGGATTTATATATATATGCTTTAATGTATGTGTAAAGATAAAGAGATTTATGTTCTAACTTTAGTATGTTAATGTTGTTTATGAGTTGCTTAATAAAAAGCATTTATGATGATAGATTAAGGGATGAATGATTATGTAAAAGACATTGAAATATGACGATGCGTGGATGAAGAAGTAAGTAGGGTTATTTCTTGTTTTTGTTTTATGATGAGTGATAAATCATAAGTTGTTATAGAGATGTTTTGAGATATAATGACCCCTAAAATGTTGTAGAAAGATTGAAAAAACTTTGATTAGTAAATGGATGATTTCATGTTATGTTTTCTATATATAATAACGTGGATTTCTTTGTTTGTCACAGAAATGAAGTAAAATGATTTTAAAGATAAAGAAAAGGATTAGTGTGGCGTCTTAAAATGAGGTAAATTAGGATGATAATTTATAATTGAAATGAAGGCGATAATGGAGTAAAATGTGTGCAAAAAGTTGATGATGAATGTATATGTATGAATGTTTTGTTTTTATGCTTATGATCAACCATGGATTGTGAATTGTTTGTGATTGATATTGAGCTGAAATGGAAGTGAGAATAAAGAGGAAAATGAAGTAGAAATGATTATTTGGCATGAGATGTCTTGAGTATAATATAGAGAAAGTTAGAATGCATATTGATAAGATTAAGTGAATGATGATGAAACAAATAAGTAGAGTTTTGTGGATTTTAATGCAACTAATATGGTAGTTGAATTAGCATGTAATGAAATTGCATAAATGGATGTGAATATTGGAAAATTTGGTGTGAAATTGATGTTAGTATATATATGTCAAATTTTTTAGAATGGAAGAAGAAAATGCAAGGCACGATCGTGGCCCTCACCCCATGATTGTGAAGGTCAAAGTGAATGTGAATGTGAATGATCAAACACAAGTGATTGATTGAATACATATGATGCATTTCATTACATGAATGCATGATAAGATAAAGGCAGTTGTGACTGGATTCACTAGTGAAAAAGAGCTTAAAGCTCATAATGTGGTAAGAGCCTCTAACTCACTATGTATAATGAGCCTGGTATCCCCAACAGATATGGGACAATCCCAGTATCTATAATGGATATGGGACAGAAAAAAGGCACTTAGTCATAATAACGTAATAATTGAAAGTGAGCCTTATGAGCATCGCATATTTTTGTATTTGATATGTATGTTTTTAATGATTGAAATAAATTATTTGAACTGTTTTAAATGTTAAACATCAAATAAGTGATCAAAGTGATAATTGATGTTACATGATGATTAGCAAATTGAATGTCAATTATAAGTTATTCTGTCTTATGTGATATAAGTGAGCCATCAATGATGGGTAGCTCACTGACTTCGCAAAACTGATCAAAATTGCAACGTGGCTTTTCAGGTACAAGAGAGGAGACTTAGTACTAAGACAATTTAGAAGAAGCCTAGTAATGTTTTTGGACTCAAAAAATGGCTCAAAAGTCGGTCAGCTGAGACTGAAGAGTTAGACAGAGTTTTGTATAATTCCTCATTCCTATAGCATATTTTGTAAACAGAGTTGTAAACTCTGATAAGTTTTTTATATTGTATATATTTGGATGATGTATGTAATGCTGCAATATACATTGTGTTTTATGAATGAAAATAAGGAATTGAGTTTTAGATATTGAGTATTGTGTTTAATTAAGATGCCATGTTAAGTGATGTGAGTGCTCTAGCGCATTGCTTCCATCAGGCATGTACTTGAATGTCAGAAGGACATACGAGCACGTGTCTGTCGGGAGTGGGGTGCTACAATTCATAAAATAGAATTTATTTCCATAAAATTTTTTAATATTCTTAATTTGGATTTATTTATATTAGCTACCAGATCTTATATTGATGCATGTATAAACAATTTGATAAAGCCTTATGTGAGTGGACCACGACTTAAATATTAGGAGTTACATGGGGTACTGGTGGTAAGGTTATATGAATCGTCTAGTAGTAAGGTCAAACCTTTCATAAAGAGCCATAATACATAATGCATTCTTGGGAGTTTTAATAGAGAAAAGTTATTAATTAATAAACTTGAAATAAGTAGTTTCATAGTACAAAAATGTATGTTAGTCTATATAATAAATACCTTCTAAATTTATTGAATCAATGCAAGAAATACAATGTTATGGAAAGTACTTATCTATGCGTTATTCGTAACTAGACTCTTTACTCAATTTCTTTATTTGTTTTAATCTTTATTGCTAATACTTGTTTAGGATTTGTTCTATTTTAGTTTTTCAATTATCCATTGATCTATCGTCTATTTTAGTTCTTAAGTAGTTATTAATAGGAGAGTATTTTGAACTATTAATAACTTCTCAGTGGAATTGATATCTTATTTAATGATAGTTACTCTTGCCTTAGGTTATGAGTAATTACTTTGTAAAGAGCAAAAAAATCATTAGCATAAATCATCCTGATAATTACAAAAATAATACTAATTTATGTTATTTATTCTAAATTTTTGCTTTGTTATTTTTCTCTTATTTAGGTGTTCTTCTTAATAAAACATAGTCACAATCATGAACTAGTTAAGTTTGATTCTAAGATAGATAAAACTTTGCATAAGTTAAGATGTTGGATCAATTTAGATGTTAAGGAAAATATAGGTGATAATTTAAATCAAGTTCAATTTCCTAATAAGGTTGTAGCATGACACACTTCTCATTATTTTATGTTCTCTACTATTTTGAGCATTCCATCTAGTATTAGGTGACCACTTGTACAGGTTAAAAACCTTTAAAACTAAGCTTACTATACTTCAAATAATTCAATCTATAGTGCAATTTGGTGGTGGGATTAATAATGATCCGAATATGTTTATAGAAAATGTTCTTAAGAATTTTGATACATTTAAGTATAATGGTGTTATTGATAATTCCATTAGATTAATATTGTTCCCATTTACTTTGTGAGATAAAGATAAGGCTTGTTTAACATCTTTGCCCAAATGTGCTATCAAGATACGGGATGATATTGTGTAAAAATTCCTAGTCAAATACTTCCCTCCATCTAAGATTGCCAAGTTGAAGCATTATATTACTAGTTTTAGGAAGTTTGAGATGGGCATTGTCTGTAGCTTGGGATAGATATTAAGAGTTGCTGTAAAATTTCCCCTATCACTAAATTCCTATGTGGCTATAAAAACAAACTTTTCTTGAGGGTTTAAATTATGATAATTTTTTAGTTACTACCAAAAAAAAGCCCAAATTTTCTTCAATTTTTCTATTATAGCCTAAACCTTAAAAAGTAGCAATAAAATACTCAAACTTTCGATTTTGTTAAATTTTAACCTGAACTTTAAAAAGTAATAATAAAATGCGCAAACTTTCAATTTTTTTCAATTTTAGCCTGATGTTAGTGTATCAATTAAATTTGCCGACCTGGCTTACCATGTGTTTCAGAAACCTTAACTATTAATAAATGCTAACCAAAATTAACAAAACAAATGTAGATTAATCAAACGTCGTTGTTTAATCACATAATTAAAACGATGTTGCTGTTTAAAATTAACCTAAATTAAATTACGCAGCCCCGACATCCTTACGCTTTGATTTCAAATTTTCCCTCCATTTTTAGTTTGTTCTCTCGAGCCCTCACCCTTCGATTTTCAGATTACGCAACCTTGATGCCATCACAATAAGGGCATTAAGAAAACAAACTAAAAACAAAGAGCTTACTAGTGCAGTACACTATAATGTGAGAGTAGTTTGAGGCGTCATAAGAACAAATAGAAAACAAAGGGCTGAGGGCTAAGGGAGAATAACAGATAGCATCAGGCTAGAATTGAAGAAAATTGAAAGTTTGAGCATTTTATTGTCACTTTTTAAAGTTTGGGCTAGAATTAAAAAAAATGAAAGTTTGGGCATTATATTGCTACTTTTTAAAGTTCAGGCTATAATTGAAAAATTAACAAAAGTTTGGACTTTTTTGGTAATTAACCCTAATTTTTATACAGTTAATATAATTGTAGGAGGAAATCTTACGAATAAGGAGCTTAAACAAGTTTTAAAGTTCTTAAAAATATTGCTGGAAAAAGAATTTAGGTACATTCATCTGAGAGATTGCTTATAGGGAACAATGTCTTTATGCATAAGTTAGGTACGACTAACGCTTTTACTTTACAATTAACTAACTTGAATACAAATGTGAATAAGATATGTAAAATATTTTTGCTCCTTAAATATTAAGTTGCGTATTATAAGGTGGAATATAGGCATGCTATAGTGGAATGCAAGGTGGGGTTTTGTTTAGTAATGCTTATCACTGTATGAATCTTATTAGGATAAATAATGCTTATGCTAATGTTTACAGCCTCATTTAGAGGAATTATACTAATATCTCTTTAAGGAATAACAACTAAGAAGCATAAAAACATTCACTATCAAGATTTGCACTTCTTAGGGGAGAAAAAAAGGTAAAGATGGAGGAAGATTTTAACAAGGAGCTTTTTAGTTCCACTTCTATTTTACTATTGTAGTTTTCAGTTTCAGTTTCAGTTTTCATTCAAAATAAAAATAAAAACGTGTTTGGTTGTTAATGTCAATGTATTTATATTTTTATCACTAATAATAATTACATATTAGATAAAACTTAATGATAAATTATTTTTAATTAAATAAATTTATTTTAATATCTTATATAATATTATTAACAATTATTAATAAAATTATTTTATTTATTAAATGAATAATTTAAAAATTAACTTAATTTAAAAATTAATATGTATTTTAAATATATTTCAATTATTAAATCAAAATTTATTGGAAATTTATATTTTAAAGGTATTTTAAGTATAATTATATTTATTAATAATAATGTAATTAAATTAAAAATAAATCTTAAGTCTTATTAAAATTAATATATTAAATAGTCAAATAATATATATTTAGTTGATAGTAAATCAGCTTACGAAAAAAATGAAATAAAAACCACCTTTATGATTTTCATGATTTTTAAAAACTAGAAGAAACCAAATCTAAAAATAAAAAACTAAAACTAAAACAAACAGTTTTTTAATTTAAAAACAAAAAAGAAAACCAAAAAATGAAAATGAAAATAAAAACAAATAGACCCTAAGTCAGTGTTAAAACAATTAGGTTGAATAACTAGGATTCTTCAAAAAATAATTTGGATATTCAATTAGGTGAATTAGTCAAGTTGCTATTATGTAGTCCAAAAAGGACCTTTTCAAGTGATACAAAGGTTAGTCCACAAAATCAAGCCTAACTTGTTACATTGACTAAGTGTAAAAGGACTTGATGAAGGGTGAAGAGGATGTGAATAAGTGATTGAATAAAGGGAAATGATTAAATATAGGGAATCAATCTCCTAAAAAGAAGATTTGACCACCTCCTCTTGTTAAACCTTTTAAAGGAGAGTCTAGTGGAGAGAGTAGGAGTGCAAAGAAGGATTTATAGTTTGTGACCGAAAAAGCATGTTATTAGACCCTTGATATCAAGATTCTTATATGCCAAGTTTAAAGATAGCGTACCTAAATTGCAATTCCCACAAAGAGTTAAGGATCAAAGGGAAAAGGAGATCACTAATTTTTTAGAGCTCTTGAATAAGACAAGTGTAAACATAGCATTTATAGTGGTAATTAATCAAGTTCCTAACAATCCTATATTCTTTAAGGATATCCTCGCTCACCAGCATTGTTTAGTAGAATTGATTCCTTCAAGCTTGCTGAGGACCATTCTTCATACTTAATAATAATTTGCCAACTAAAGTAATAAGGGATATTCGTTATTCCTTAATTTGTTACGAATAATTATTTTGATAAGGATTTGTTATTCAGGTGCTAATATTAATATTATGCCTCTTTGTAGGTACTAAGAATACGGACTTGGTAAGCATATAACATTAGTAACCTTGATTTAATATGCAAATTGTTCTTCCAATCAAGTTATAGGTATTGCTGAGGATGTGCTAGTAAACATAGATAAGGTCACTATCCCTATAAGATTTCTTTGTTTTATATGTTAATGTGGGTAAGAAAGTTTTAATTATCTTAGTTAGAGCACTCTTGTTTTCTAAAAGAGCACTTATAGATATGAAAAATAAGCATACGATAGAGTGAATAATGATTGTATTATTCTTAATGTGTTGCAACATATGAAGTATCCTATAGATGATATGAACTACAATCAATCTTATTTTTATCTTGAAATTATCAATCACCTTTTTTAAAAAAAGTTTTAAGAAAATAATTTTGAAAACTTGGAAAGAAAGTGACAAATATTGATTATAAAGAATTTAAATACTCATAAACATGAAGAAACGAGATTCTTTACCTATCCAAGCAAACTTTGGTTCAACTAAAATTTTATAGGAAGGCATTAATTAAAAGGAGGAAGTTTTTAGCAGAAACTATGTTTCAATTATAGCTTGGATGCACTCTCATGCTTCATCCAAAGTGAAAATTAATTTTCATAGTACTTTGGATTATTTGGAAAACTTTTTACATTTAATTTTTTTGAAGTTTTTTATACCATTTTGTATGCTAATTATGATCCTTTTTAGGTCTTATATGATGATTTTGATATGGTTATGGTAATAAGGACTTGTCAATCAAAATTCTTACTAAATCAAAATTGCTACCTAGACCACTACTTGAGGAGACACCTTTTCAGGTCAATGGCCATAAGTTGAAACACTTATTGGAAAATGATTATAATATAAAAAAGGATATCTTTGATAAAACAATTAAGAAAATTAAAATGATGACTTTAAACTTGTAACTATATTTTCTTCTCATACTAAATTTTTACTTTATTTTATTTAGTTTAATTTCTTTTGATTATCATTTTTCTCTTTTATTTTATATTTAGAGTTACTCTCCTTTGTCTTCTCTCCCTTCACTTTTTAGTTTGACATGTATCAATAACCTTTTTTAAACAAAACATTTAAAAATCAGGGAAGTACCATCACCTTCATCTAATTTTTTAGTTGTAAAAATTTGAATTGCATTATTTTATTTCATGTTTAATCATACAAACTTTTAGGAGAAATTTGCAAAATTAATTAATGAAAAAATCATTAAGAAACTACAAAAACTCATCTTTGAATTAGTTTCTAAGCGTATCCTTTACCACATGATTTTTGTAATGTTTGCATACTTAAACAATTTGACAATTTTTAAATTTAGTGAAGAAGTAAATAATGAATTGACTAATTATTAAGTAAATTTTTTTAATTTTAGAAACTTAGTTTTACAATTTCGTTATAGGTAAATTAATCATATCAATTTAGATTTTTTAACCTATTAAAATAATAACATTAATAGTTAAAACTTACTTGATCACACTAAAGATGAAAACAAGTTATTCACATAATTTAGAAGTGATTTAAGAATTTATTTAATAGTACTACAGGCGGTAACATGTCTTTTTGATATATATCATATCCTTTGCACCCTTGTTTGAGCTTTATAAATTTTTTTTCTTACACCATTTATGTAGGAGTAAACCTTGTGCAATTTGCATTAGTTAATGATAATTATCACCATTAACTAATTAATTTATGTTAATTTTTCTTCCCTCTTATAAGAGATGCATGAGTTACTAAATGGACAGGATATATTGATATTTATTCTATGTTGGGAGTTATTAATGTATTTTTATAGGCTATTGGTTTGGCTTTGCTAGTATTTTTCTTTCATTAATTACTTGACATATGCGTTTGAAATGTTTTTGTTATATGATTGTTTTAAATTCCCTTGAATTGAATGTATTTAATCATTGAATTGTTGTTATAAAAAAGTGAAAAATAAGCATAAAAGAAAGAGTTATCTTTTGTTTTTTGTCTTATTAGACATGCATCAATCATATTTTTATTATCACTATGAAATTTACTTAAATTACTTCTAAAATTACATAAACTTTTAATACAGGGTTTTGCTTATGCTCCTTAGATGTTAAATTAAATTCTATTTACTTTTGAATTATGTAACACAATTTTTCTTTAAATTACAACTTGACATTGTGATATTATTCAAATATGCTTAGAATGCAACCATATAAGGGTAAACCATAAATTTACGAACTTGTTCTGTGTTTTAATGAATTTTCTTAAAGATGACCAAAAGATAATTTAAACAAATTTGATTACAAAACAATGTATATAATGTCAATTATCTTGAGCATAATTCATATCATATTTTTATTTTATAATCATTTCCTTATGATCCAATACTTGTTTATTTTATTACTATTTATTTGTTAGAAACTTGGTAGCAAGAAAATTTCACAAAGAAAAGGGCTAAATTTACCTAAGGAGCATAAAATTAAAAAATGTAAGGAGGGAGGGGAAAATTAGCCATTCCACCTATTAAACCTCCTTAACTTATTCTATCAATCCTAGTAGGGATACACATAGAAGTTTAAGTTGACATTAGAAAAGTAAAAAAGATTTAAATTGCATGAGTTAGTGCATATCACACTTCCACAAATATAAACATTATGTAAAGTTCTTTGATTTTAGCACGCCATATGTCATTGGAAAGCTCATAGGGAGATTGTTCGTTTATTATAACTTTTGTCAGAAGACAACACTTATCAAAAGAAGACAGTGCTATAAGAAGTTTCATCTGTGTATATTGCCCTCATGCCACTATGGCAATTTATGATTGTTATTAGACCAAAATAGGATTTATTTTTCATCCTTCCACCATCCTTTTGATAAAATTTAATTAGAATTTGGAGAATTTAGTTATTATTGTAACTGTTCAATTAGTTTCTCGCCCTTGAACTTTAATAGTTTCAGTTCAATTATTTTAGTTGTTAAGAGGAAATATCATATGAGTGACAAAATAACTTGTTAGATAGGATTAACGGAATCCTTTATAATGTGATTGTATGCTTATTTTGAGTTCTAATCTTATTGTTTTTGTTTATGATTATCATGCATGTGAAATCTTAATTTTCAATAATTACTTTGTCAAATTAGTTAGTTAGTTTGGAAATAATAGGAATGAGTGTATACATATTATTCATATATTATATTTACTTACATAATTTAATCAAGATAGATAGATATCATATTATTGTTTTTCTCTTTATAATCTAAATGTTTGTGAACATTATAGCTTAAGTTTAGGATGTAGTCTTTTATCTTAAATAATTAATATAATTCACTAAAACACTATTAGGAATTAAAATAGTTTATCAAAATGTTATTAAAACTAGTCTAAGGTGAATGACATTATAAAACTCCATTGTAACATAAACTAGGATTCAAGATTAGTATCAATCAATATAATCCCATTTTTTAAATTGAAAAGACTAAAATTAGAAACCCAAAATGCACAGAGTTAACAAAGTTGACACAAGGAAAACTGAGAAATTATGCTAAATTTACATATAAAATAAAATATCTTAATTAAAGCTACTTTAGGAAACTATCTCCACTGAGCTAGGATTTATCAATCTCTATCTATAACTATGAAACAATCTTCTCCAGTAACTAAAAGAATAAGAAGGAATCTTTGTTTATGTTAGCTACTTTGATATGGAGATACCTTGGTTATTAGTTTTGGGAAGATTCCATTTATTTCTTATTTCATTGTTGGATATGATATGAGCATTATTGGCTAAAATTATTTATTAAATCCAATTTACGTTTTTAGGGATGAAATTTTGCTTCCTTCTATTTTCGTTCTGGAATGTTTTGTGATATCTCTTTTTTAATAATGCATGGGTGGTTTAACTAGAAGCTAACTTGAAGAAGGTTGGGTCACTTTTTTGTTTGTAAGTTCAAATTCCTTTCCTACTTTATTATCCATGAACATTATGCTTTAAAGCAATTAATGTTAAAGAGAGTTTAGATGTGAGACCAAAGAGCTAAAGAAAGTTAACATTTACAAATTAAATGATTTATAGACTAAGCACCATAGTTATAAAACTTACATTTAAGGCTAAAGAATCCTTTGATAATATCCTTTTTTTAAAAAAATTTGTAGCTATAAAATAAAGGAATCCTTACAAAGGTTAAGATGGAAATACACCAAATTATCCTGATCTTTTAGTTTATACACCCTAAAGATCTTCATGCAATATTTATTGGTGAAGTTAGAATTATTAGGCTTGGTCTATAATTGGGAATATTGGCTCTGAAAAGGGTTAAATCTCTTAATTTTCAATACCATTTCTCCCCTTATATAACTTCTTTTAACTTGCATGATCTAGAAACATATATCTCAGTGAGGTTAATTTAAGAATTATGTATAAGAAGCCTAATCCATTTCAATCATCATGTCAGAACTAAGAATCATAGCCATTCCTATCAAGGTCTTCATTTCCTAGTTAAAAGAATCTCTTAGCCTATGAATCTAGTTTAGGTTCCATGAGTTATCAGTTTGTCGTTTCAAATTATAGAAGCTCTTATCCTTTAAAAATAAGAATTAATCCATTTTACCTAAATGGATTCCTTATCGGTATAAAGCCTACAAATCATCCTTGCTATTAATGTTATTTTTATGTCTTTAACACGATTAATGCCAAGTCCCCTTTCTTCATATGGAGTGTATATATTAGTTCACTTAACTTTTTTTTACTATATCTTTATTTGCATCACTAGAACATTTAATATTCTTTATGATTTGCAAGAATTAAGTGTGAACCCTAATAGATATGCATTTAATGAGAAAAAGATAAGTTTTAAATTACCTATAAAGGAAAGAAATTTATTATTACAGTTGCCTATCTTATTAATGAAAATCCTTGAATGTTGTTCTTCTAGTTATTATTAGTACTACATGGTATATAACACAAGGTATTTAAGGTACTAGAGCTTTGATCATCTTATCCCTTAAGAACCTTCAAACCAAAAAATTGGCTTTTGCTAGTGTTAAAAGAAAGCGCTAAGAGAATTTTAAAAGTTTTCAATGAGTCTATAAAAATTTGAACTAAATTATAATTAGCTCCATTAAGTAATAATAAGTCAATTATAAGAAGATAATGCTCTCAACTTTGCTACTGCAAGATTGCTTCTTCGACTTTCTTTATGCATGGGCTGAATGATTTCCATCTTGCCTCAAGTACGTATCTCTTATTACCATTCTCTACTCTTGGAAAACTAAAACTGCTCTAAAGACACTTTTATCTCGTTACAACACTTTATCTTGCCTGCCACTTTCTTTTCCCACATTAAACCACTTCTTTTCAGCCTTTCTTTTCTACTAAAGTTGCTCATTTCTTTTTTTATCTTTATTTCCTAACCATACAGCTTTTGGCTAACAATGGCATAGAGGATTTTCCATCTTTTCCCAGTTTGATTCCTCCTGACCCCCCTCCACGCTAGTCTCTACCTGACCCCAACTCCACCACCTCATCCCTAGCATCCACTCCCTAGAAAATTTGGAAATAGGTAGTAGGGGACCAATATGCCTCAAACCTCTTAATATGCCTCAAAAATCTTAGTCAAGCCTCCAAAAGAGATAGCTGGCAAGCATATTGTCTATCTGGAGATTGTAATTTTAAAAGAAGGAGCTCGTAGCTGGGTAGATACACTTGTGAGATTCTTTTTTGAACAACACTCTCCCTTTCTTATAGAAAATAGAGGTTTAGTTGATGTCCTCTTAAACGAAGAAAACCTCATATTGTTCACCTTTAACTCTACTTGACTAGCCCATAAAATCCTAGAGGAAGGTCTTTGGCATATCAAAAATCAACCAATATTTCTCCAAATTTAGTAGCCTTGTTTACAGTTGGATTCAATCAAAGTTTATAATATCCCTTTATTGATCAACTCCCATAATGTTCCCCTTGAATACTGGATTACTCAAGATTTGAGTGCCCTTACTAGCTATATAGGGAAACCATTTTGTATGGATGAGACTACAACAATTAAGAAAAGGGTTGGATATGCTAGTATATGTGTTAGTATGGAACTTTCGAAGGAGCTCCCTACTAAAATACCAATCATGCGATTATGTGAGGGTAATAAACTTCAAGAGGAAAGCATAGAAGTCTCTTATCAATGGAAACCACTCACAAAATTTTAAAGGAATGTATGGAAAGAAATAGGAAAAAATTTCAGATAGGGAGTTATCAAGAACTAATGGGAATGGATTCAAATAATGACACCATTGAGACCCCTGAAAATGTCATCATTGAAGTTACAGAGCAAGAGAACTCTTTTAACACTCTTAATCATATTCCTATTGAGACCCCTAATACAATTATAATAAGTAGCCTAGAAAATCGTAATCCCTCTGATATTCAAAACAATCCACATATTGCAAATAGGGATTTCACTCTTGAATCGACCCCTAACGTAACATCCTGTTACCCATGTTGAGGCTAGAATAGTAAATATGAGAGATTATTAAGAAATTAGAAAATGTATTCCATACTCATGCATAATATGACATGCTCATCTATGTGAATATTGAACTTTTGCACATTAAAATAATTGTACATGCATTAATTGACATTTCGGGTAAAATTGATTTGTAAATGTGATTATATTGTCAATTGTGGTTTTTAAGTATTGAAAATTGAATTGGCTTGTATGGGAATTTATTTAGAAAATTTGGTGAAATTTAGAAAATTTTTGAATTTTTGGGTAAATTTTGGATTAGGAAAAGTGCCAAGTGGCAGGACAATTGATGCATAGAAGTAAAATTAAGAGTCAAATGGCAGTGAAAATTTTTATAAATGATTTTGGGATTTAATGACTTATGTCATTGAAATTTGGAGTAGAAATTGGAGTAAACGGACTAGTTTTTAAAAGAGGTCCAAGTGGGACCATAAGAAAATGACACGGCAGTGACAAGTGTCACCACCACTTGCCACCCTTCCCTACTCACGACTCCTCACTCTTTCAAAGTGAAAGACCAAATTTAAGTGGCTTTCACTTGCTTTTCTCTCTCTCTCATCGAAAGCTCCATCTTTTCTCTTCTTCTTCTTTTCTCCTTCACGATTTTTGCTTTCCAACCTCTATAAACGTTGAACCTTGCTTCCATCTTTCAATTTCTACTTCCATCTTATTATTTCTTTCATTTACTACAAGAAGACCCAACCTTACCATCTTGAAGGATGATGTATGTGAGTTGTAGAAGAAGCTAGGCTCTTGGTTTTCTTGAAGAATTTGAAGAATTTGAGGAGAAATCAAGTAATTTATGCTTTAAATATCATGGGTTAATGTAAATGGTGTATAAAAGCGTATGAAAATGTGATGAATGAATGAATGAGTTTTTTCCTTATTTTGTATTGATGATGGGTTAGAGCTATCATGATCATAAAAAAAAATGGTGTCGTAAGTGTGATGATTTACTGATAATTAATAAGTAGTTGTTGTTGAGATGATTTTTGAGATAAAAAGGTCATTATGATGAATGTGTATATGATATGTTTGGTTTTTGGTGTATATGATCAAGCAGGGATATTGAATTGTATATAGATGATATTGAACTGTAATTGGGGTATAAATGAAGAGGAAATGATGTGGATATAAGTTAGAAATGATAGACTAAGCAAAAGGGATGAATTAGGGTGAAATTGATGATGAGGAGTGTTGGAAATATGCTAGATGTAGTGTTTCCACTGAACATGCATCTGTATTTTAGAGATATCTTGAGTTACAACTATTCAAATGGAATGATTGTCAATTTATAGTAAACTAGACACATATGGCTACAATTCTTGTGAAGCGATAGAATTTTGATTATGTTCCAAAGAGTCTTGAATTTTGGTTTGAAGCAATATAATTTTGATTATGTTCCAAAGAGTCTTGAATTTTTGTTTGATGTTAAGTATTGGGTGTTGTCTCGGTTTTTGAATAGTGTGTAGAAAATTAGGTATAACGTTCAGAATAATGAACCAAATTGTATGAACTTAGGTTATTTAGAAACTTAAGACACATAGGAACAATTGTTTAGAAAAAGGTATTGCCAAAAAACCTCATTTTCTAAGTCATAATGGTCATACCAAACTGATATGAAAAACAAAGTTAGAAAAGCTGGAATATGAGTTCTGTTTACTGCTTTCTATGAAAGTTCACCGTCGCCAACTCTTTGGTTCGCCATGGCAAACTTGCACAATTGCTCTCGAGAAAAGTTCTCAACGGCCAGCTCCTTAGTTCGCTGCAGCCAAGTTGCAAGATTTTATGAGCATTCCTCTCGGGAAAAGTTTGCCGCAGCCAACTTTTCTGCACAGCTTATACATACTTTGGTCTTTTGATCATAACTTGCTATGTAGCTATCCGAATAAAGTGATTCTTGATTTGGAGTAAAGTAGAGACATATAAATACATTTTTTATGAAGAAATAGAATTTTAATTTTGTCTCTAAGAATTTAAAATTCTGGACTGAAGTTGAGTGCAGGGCACTATTATAATTTAAGAATAGTCCGAATTTATTTGGAGTATAACTTTTGGTATACTGAATATAATCAAATCATCTTGGTGTCATTAGAAACTTAAGAGATAGAGGAACAATTTCCTAGAAGTAAGTATCTTCAAATTATACTTATATGTGTTTTGATTTATGATGATTATGTGATGAGAATAATGGAAAGATACCCGGGATTGTCATTAACATGCATTGTACATATTTCATATTTATAAATGTGCATAAATAAATACTTATAATTTTGCTAAAGTATGATATGTGTATATTGCTTATTATAGACGAGCATTTGGAATATCAACATCTAGACATGGCTGGAACTTCGAGGCAATAGCTTCGGAAGCAATCTGTGAGTAACCTAGATGGTCTCTCTCAATTAATTGTTTGCTTTATATTATGTTTGAATTATTGAATGAATGTGATCTGATTGTATTGATTCCAGACAATGAAGGTCTGATGATTCTGAGAAATGAATGTGATATTGAAGTACTACTTGTATGTGAATGTGAAGAACTAAATGCTTCCTGACATGATTGATTGATTATGAGAGATACATGTCATACATGAATGCATGACCAGATAATAAGAGTTGTGACTTGAGTAGCCATCGAAAACAAGCTTAAAGCTCAGACTGTGATTAGAGCCTCAGGCTCAGTTGTGAATGTACCTGGTATCCACTAAGGTATATAGGACATTATTCGATACAGCTCATTATCCACTAAGGGATATGGGCTAGTAAAAAGGCACTCAGTCACAATGACAATAATAAATAAAAGTGAGTCTCATGAGCATTGAATATACATGTGTAATACGTGTGTATAATTGATATGTGTATTTTGTATGAATGACATCTTTGGTATGATTGTGCTGAAAGTGATATATAATGCTATATGCAAAGATGAAACATGTGACTTATATGTTATGTGTATTGATGTGCGGCATGAATTGAGTGAACCATCGATGATGGTTACCTCATTTGAGTTCGCAAAACTCACCCAAAATTACACGTTGACATTTCAGGACTAAGAGATGATGTGAGTTACCGAGAGACCCTACAAGAAACTTCATTCTTGTACTTTTGGCGAAGAAGAAATGGCTCAAAGGTTGGTCAATTGGAATTGGAAAGATTAGACAGACTTTTTATGGATTTCCTCTTACATGTAGCACTTTTTGTGTTATGTTATGATGATGTGAATGTATAGATTTTTGAAAGCTACAATGTATGTACATTCGGTATTCATGAAATAGAAAGAGGAAAAAGTTGATTTTAAATTATTGTGATTTCCTTATGATATAAGTGGATAATGATATGATGCCATGTGAAGTGAATGTAATGATCAATGGTAGCCTACCCTTATCGTAGGATATATACCGGAATGACCTCCGAGTGTCCTAGTATGTACCCTGTGGTAAGGGGGCGCTACACCTAAACCCACTCTTGCTTTATTCCTACTAATAATGGAGATATATCAAGTGAAAAAACCACTAGCATCTTACCAATTCTTCAAACTAGTCCTAAAACACCTATTCAATCACATTGCAACCTATTAACCAAAGAAGTTGTTTTGGATCATGAGGAGAAAAACATGAAGTTCCAAACAGTTGAAAGGTTAAGATCTCAATGGAGCAAGAATAAAGGCTCAATAGACCAACACATTTAATATGAAAATTATCGACTGGAATGTCCGAGGTTCAAATTGCCTTATAAAGCAAGCTACTTTAAAGGATTTTTTTAGGAGGGAGAAGCCTCTTATTGTAGGATTAATTGAAACCAAAATAAAACTAAAGAATGTTGGTAAATTAAACCTAGGTTCTTGTTGGCATATGCTCATTCCCAACCTGTCTTTAGTAGAATTATTGTATTTTATAAGGTTGATGAGGTTAGAGTGGAGCTTCTCCATTCCGCTGAGCGATAATGCATGACAAAATATCATTTTTTTCATGAAAGCACTGATATTATCTCATCCATCATCTATAACAACAATTTTGGGTTCCAACAAGTAGCATTATGATCTAAGCTATTAAATCCCAGCATAGATATTCGATTGGCTTGAATACTATATAGTGATTTAAACTCTACAAGTTATAGTTCTGAGGCTATTAGAACTATATCTTATAAATTACTCTGAAGATTTCAAGTAATGCGTGGACTAGCTAGGTATGACAGATCTAATTGTTAATTCAAGAGGACTTTACGATGACTAATTTTGATGACAATCAAATAATAATAATGTTAGAAACAAAAGAATGTCTTTGACAAATGTGTTAAGTGCACAGACGCAAAGACTATACAGACGCAAATGCAGACGTAGACGCAGACGCAGACACAGACGCAGATGCAGAAACAGATGTAGACACAGACGCAGAAACAGATGTAGACACAGACGCAGACGCAGATATAGACACAAATGCGAAGGCAAAATAGAAGCAAAGAAGACATAGACGATACCACGAAGATATACTAGCATGTCAGACATTTATTTAGTCAGAGTTAGTTACAGAACTCAACTAAAGAAGCGGTTAACTAGAAGTGGTTATCAAGAATCAAGAAGCTGTTATCAAGAACAAAGAAGCAGTTAGAGACGAGGACTATAAATATTAGTCGCAGTCGAAGATGAAAAAAATAATGAAAAGACAGCGAAAAACTGAGACAAGTTAGAAAGACTAGATAATCTCAGAGAAAAGTTTTACTGTGCTTACTTAAAATAGAGCTCACATTACTGTAACAAAAGCTCACAATCTTTTTCTAGTGAGAGAAAGAAAAGGATGATGGCCTGGAGAGGCTAAGATAGTGAAAGAACACTTTGTAAGAGACCTAAAGAGGCTCTGGAAGGAAAGAATACTTGTAAACGTTTGAAGAATAGTGGAACACTCAGAC
>JANZXR010000008.1:32290353-32313489 GCA_027575705.1 Erythroxylum echinodendron
TGTCACTTTCTTGGCCATAATCTAGTTTTATGGTCTAGTAAGAGGCAAAGCTCAATTGCACTATCTACTGCAGAAGCTGAATATATGTCTACTGTAAGTTGTTGTTCACAAACATTATGGATTAAGTATCAGTTAAAAGACTATTCAGTAAAAGAAGAACAAATCCCAATCTTCTGTGATAACACAAGTGCTATCAACCTATCAAAGAATCCAATACAACATTCAAGGGTGAAGCATATTAAAGTGAGACATCATTTTCTACGAGACTATGTACAGAGAGGAATCGCCAATCTTCAATTTGTTGAGACAAGACATCAATGGGCAAATATCTTTACTAAGCCTTTGAATGAAGAAAGTTTTAAAGAAATCAAACGAAACTTGAATATGTTCGTCTTTAGAGACCAATCGTCTGACACGTCATGACCCAAACGATTCTTACAAAAGGAAGATAAAAAGTTTTAACTCTTCAAAAGATAGTAACTACAAGTTACAGACGGTAATTATTTTTGGAGGGAAATATAAAGGAATTCCTCTCAAACGGTTCAGAACTACACCTACTCTAGAAAGCTCTTGGAATCCTCTGAAATCGATTTTTACAAAACTCTCAAAAACAACAGTTCATTTTCAGACTTTTCAGTTATGCTCTCATCTTCAGATTCTAATCTCTTTACCTTGAGAAGTTTGTACTCTCTAAAGATTACAATGGAGCAAGCAATGATTTATAGAAAGCATGTTGACTTTGAATCTTTAAAAGAGAATCAGATGGACATTTAACCCTAAGTTGAGGCAGCTGGATGGAAAAACTTCTTTCAAGTTCGTGAATCGGTTTATCTGAATGAAGTGTATGATTTCTGGAAGAATGCAAATGTCGTAGCTGATATAGTAGTATCATTAGTGGATAAACTATCGATTATCGTCACACTACAGCTAATCGAGAAGGTTAGTGGATGTCTGTGTGTTGGAGAAGAGGTGTCTTACAACCGTAGATGGATGATTCAAAATTGTCTAGAAAAGGCACTGGTAAATCGACAAGTCTATGGGTGTAGTGACCCGAAGGACAAGAAGGCGTCAAACCTTGTTCCGAAGGCTAGGGTTCTTCACAAACATATTATTTCACTGCATTCTACCAAGAACAGGATCAAGGAACGTTGTGACGACGATTAATGAGTAACGCCTGTTCTATCATCTTAACCATAAGCCTATCAATCTTCCATGCCTGATTCTCAGGTACATAATGAAGATGAAGAAGGACTATAATGCTTATCCATATGGCATGATGCTGACAATAATCTTTAAAGATTTTGGAATTTTCCTGGAGAGAGGAAACAAGGTGAAGATGAACATTAAGAGTGTTATTAATGCTGCAACCATTGGCAAAATGGGATTGAGTAGGACTTCTACACCAAAAGCAAGGATTGAGAGGGAGCATACACTCAGACGTAGCATGAGTGGGAATATTACTCCTAAAGAGAAAAAGAAACCTTAATATTATGAGAGAATGGCTACAAAAGAAATGAAGAAATCGTCTAAAATAGCAGCTAAAGCTAAGACGATAAGGAAAACAGAAGAAACCCAAGTGAGTCTATCTGGAAAACAAGTTTCAATAAAAAGAAAGGCAGAGGCACTTGACTTTGAGAAAGTCAAAAAATCAAAGAGATCACCAAGAGTATTAACTCTCCAATAAGAAGAACAGAAGAAAGGAAGTCGAATGACTCTTGATGTACAATCTGATCAGATAGAAAGAACACCACAAGCCACAAGATCTCTAGTCTCAATTCTACAACAAGTGCAGACGGAGCTAAACAAGGAGACTGGAATAAAGAAGAAATTGGAGTTTGAAAGAAAGCGAACTCAACCCCAACCACCTTCTGGACTGGCAAGAGAAAATAAAAAATTGAAAACCAGTCAAAAAGAAACCACTCAACTGGGAGCCAACGAAAAGAAAAATAAGTTGAAGATAAAGAAGAATCTCTTAGTCCTATTAGAAAAGAGGACTTGAAAACAAAGTGATTATAGAAGAGGTACCTCTAAGAAGTAGAAGCTCAATAATAATTAGAGAATTTGTGAAAAGGTTGGTTAAGGTACAGATGGAATCTATTTTGATCAATAATTGGTCTATGCATCTTCTTAATCATGAAGAAAGGAGAATATATGGGATTCTGAGAGATGAGAAGTCAGAACCATATCCACAGAAGATGACCAAAGATCGGTATACTATCTACCCAGCTACGAGTAGAACCTTGATCAAAATTGTACCTAACTTACAACCAAGAGCTTCACACATTGTACGCAATGGTGAAAAAGGAAAACATAAGATGTACCTTGACAAAACAACAGGTGACCTAACAAAAGAATAGATTCATGAAGCAGTGTGGAACATAGATGATGTATGTCTTGCAGTACAATCAAGAGGAGTCAAATGAAAGACAATTCCGAATCCGCTTTGTCTACGAACAAGGAAGCTATAAGTAATGCAACTAAGAATCTCATAGAGAGTTCAATCCTGGCTCAGGATGAATGTTTCCTATCACATCTCCAAAGCATCAGGGAGTAACTGTGGACGCTTCACCACAAATGATAGTTCCCAAGTAGTTGGAAGGGTGACTGAAGGATAGTATCGATCCATAAAGGTTGGAGCTATGTATGTTAACTTAGAGACTTTTGTGCACCTGCTTCTGCACTATCGACCTTTAAGTTTCATACCCTCACTTAAAGATGTCCTTCATCTGATTGAAAAAACCATTCCTAAACTACCTAGACCTGATGACCTTAATCTCCCAGAAGGAAAGCAATTCTTCAAACCTCCTACCTTGAAAATAATAGATCTCGATGTCTTATCATCAGAAACATTAAAAGATGCAACCTCCAATCCATCAAGTCCAATTCAAAAAGCCAAAACTATTAGAATGGAAGAAGCAAGACCTTCTGAGTACTGGAGTCAGGAAGTTTTAGTGAAGCAGATTGAAGAAATTAATACTAAGGTTGACAGTCTACAAGACTCAGTCAACTTGATCAGGATAGAGATACAGCATATGTTTTCTAAAATAATGAAGCATCTGAGGTAACATTTTTTAGTGATAACAAATAGGGGGAGAAGAGAAAAGAAAAGAAAATAGGGGGAGAAGAGAAGAGAAAAGAAAAAAGGGGGAGACAGGAGAAGAGAAGAGAAAAGAAAAAAGGGGAGACAGGAGAAGAGAAAAAAGATAGAAGAAAAGATAAAGATAGCATGTATATATGTGTATTTCTTGTTGTTGTCTTCTTATTTCTTATGTGTTATCGTCTTATTCTTTTATTGTTCATCAAGTAAATAAAAATTCATATTATTTGTTATCATTAAAAAGGGGGAGATTGTTAAGTCAAGAGGACTTTACGATGACTAATTTTGATGACAATCAAATAATAATAATGTTAGAAACAAAAGAACGTCTTTGACAAGTGTGTTAAGTATGTAGACGCAAAGACTATGCAGACGCAGACGCAAACGCAGACACAGATATAGATGCAAAGACAGACACAGATGCAGACGCAGATGCAGATACAGACATAAACGCGAAGGCAAAATAGAAGCAAAGAAGACGTAGATGATACCACAAAGATACACTAGCATGTCAGATAGTTAGTTAGAGTTAGTTAGAGAACTTAACTAAAGAAGCGGTTATCTAGAAGCGGTTATTAAGAATCAAAAAAACGTTATCAAGAACAAAGAACCAGTTAGAGACGGAGTCTATAAATATTAGTCGCAGTCGAAGATGAAAAAAATAATGAAAAGACAGAGAAAAACTGAGACAAGTTAGAACGACTAGATAATCTCAGAGAAAAGTTTTACTGTGCTTACTTAGAATGGAGCTCATATTATTGTAACAAAAATTCACAATCTTTTTCTAGTGAGAGAAAGAAAAGGCTGATAGCCTGGAGAGGCTAAGATAGTGAAAGAATACTTTGTAAAAGACCTGAAGAGGCTCTGGAAGGAAAGAATACTTGTAAACGTTTGAAGAATAGTGGAAAACTCAGACGAACTCTGAGGAGTGGACGTAGCCTACAGTTTGGGGTGAACCAGTATGAAAATCGCATCCTCTATTCTCTACTCTTTAACTTTAGTTTACTTTTTGTTAAAACCCTTAAAGAAATAATTTGCGATTTTTCTGCATAATAAGTTGTGATATTATTCTAATAAGAAATAAAAGTTTTCTTTTAGAGACTTTATAGCAAAAAAGGAAGGTACATGATTCAGCCCCCCTTCTTGTGTATCTAGTTTCTTGAACTTAAAGTCTTTACTAACATGTGATTTACTTCACTAAATTATACTGGTCATAAAAACAGAAGGTCCAATAAACAAAGCTCAATTTAGTTCTTCCAAAAGAAAGTTGACTAAGCTTTAGTTAATGGAAATTAGTTAACACAATTTGCTAATGGCAATGCAACATTCCTTGACCCCTTTTTTCTTAGATCATACCTTAGTCCGGATAGATAATCTTTTTCAATAGGTAGCTACGAAATTTCCATTCAGGTTTAACAACTACTTGGCTAAAGAACCAAGATTTCTTGATGCTTGTAAGAAAGGATCTGAGGGAACCAAATAGTTTATTTATGTCCAAAAGGAAATTAAAAGGAATTATAGTCCTTATATTCCTTAACAGGCTCCATTAATCAAGCACTATCCAAATTCAAAAATGATCTTACTATAATCCAGTGATCTCTTCCACTATCACCTCATGATCCTTAACTTCTAGTCAATAAAAATTAGGTCCTCTCTAACTATATGATCACTATCCAAAATCACAACTCACTCATTCAATAAAGAGTAAGAGTGAATTACCTTAAAGGTGGAGATAAATGCACAAAGTTCTTTTTCAACTCAATTCTAAATCGAAAGAACAAAAATTGAATCTGTTTAATCACTACTAATGAGGGAGTTCAACCTCATAATCGTATGGAAATCCCAGAAGAGGCTACCAGGTATTTTAATAATTTGTGTTGTTCTTCCAATTTAGATATTATCTCCGCTACTAATCTCTTGGAGCTCATTTTCAAAAGAATATACCATGAGGATTTTAAAAGGTTAACTAAGGCTGTAGACGATAAGGCGATTAAGGAAGCCTATCCAAGTTGAACGGTACAAAAGAACTAGTTCTTGATGGACTTAATGGCCTTTTCTACTAGAAATCTTGGGCTATTACAGATCCCTTTATCAAGAAAGCTGTGAAAGATTTTTTTCTCTATTGATGTGCTTTTCAAGGAGAAAATCCCACATCTTTCACTAAATTCAGGCCCATAACATGCACAAATTTCCTTTACAAAATCATTTTAAAATTCCTTGCAATAAGATTGAAAATTGCTCTTATCCCACTCACCGGTGAAAACTAGGGGGCTTTCATCTGTAATAGGCAAACTAGAGATATCATATTGATTGTGGATAAGTTGCTTTAGGGCTATTCATAAGTAAATTCAACTCTAAACTGCACCATTAAGGTTGATTTTCATAAAGCTTTTGATAGTGTGCGATGGAGTTTCTTATGGCTAAATTCAACTCCTAACTGCACCATTAAGGTTAATTTTCATAAAGCTTTTGATAGTACGCAATGGAGTTTCTTATAGCAGACGATGGATGCATATGGTTTCCTAGCTATCTTCAAAACTCAACAAAAGTCACTTTATCATATCCAAAGAAGCTGCTTCAATGGCTTCTTGAATAGCATCAATCATTGAAATGGTTAAGAAAGCACCACACCTACTATATCTAGGCCTTCAACCAGGAGGCTTACCACCCTCGAGTGCAGTCCGATTGTAGAGAAAATTTAGAGAATAATTGGCTCTTGGTTAAACAAATTCCTATCGTTTGTAAGGAAAATCCAACTAATTAAATGACTTAGTTCACTGTATATCTATTAAAGCTCACACATATTTGTTTCTAAAGGGGTTATCAAGTTAATTGAACGAATACTCTAGGATTTCTTATGGAACCAATTGACTTGTGTTAAAGGAAGTACTAAAATTAAGTGGTCTGATACCTACTACCCAAAAGAAGAAGGAGGGCTAAATATAATTAAAAATACTCAACTATTTTAGATTCTTCCTTGTAAAGCACATAGGTATTGGTAATGTTTAAGTAGGTGATTCTATCATGGAGGAACTTTTTTTTTCACCAAAAACTAAAGGAAGAATGATAATTTAGGTAGTAGAATACTTCTCTATATTACCTTCCATTTTACCATAAAGTTGCCCTTTTCTTTAAAGAGTTCTTGAGCTAAAAAGCCGGTGTACTTACCAGAACTATGTCCCAGCCACCAATATTGATCTAATTTATTGTTGATAGGATGGTCATATAGGATATAGTCTTTAAAGATATTAGTGATACCTTGCCATTGATTATGGTTGATCCACTCTTTGACCTTGGCATTTGTAAGGAGTAAACTAGTTAGATTGTGCATCAGTGGGCTATTGCTTTGCTCTAATTATCATAAAATAGGGATAGAAATTCTCCATTTCCAATTCTACATTTAAATTTCTCCATTATTTTATCTCTTAACTTTAAAAGTTACTTACGGAGCTAGGATGATTTAGTCTTTAGTTCCCACAAGCTCTTTCCTTTTAGAAAGTGAGAATGAAACCATTCACTTATAAGGACTCCTTATTAACCCATTAACTTCTATAACCTCTTAAGTGGTCAACGTACCTCCTTCCGGCTAACTTTACTTTGGAATTTTCTCTCTTTACACCCATTCCATTGGAATCTCTTTAGTAACTTCTCGATTTCTTTTATTAGTCCCTTTGAAAGGAAGAAATGGGCAGACTGATAAACATAAAGAGAGTTCAAGATTTTTTTGGTTAATAAAACTATGCTTGCATTAGATAAAAGTTTATCACACTAACATCTCAATCATCTTTGTATTCTCTCAATAAGAGGAAGACAATCTTTAAAGAGCAGTTTCCTTGAAAAGATAGGGAAACCAAGGTACTTGAAAGGAGGGGACATTATTTGGAGCCGTAATATGTTTGAAAACCAATCTTCCCAATATTGGATACTCCTTGAGAGAGCCACATATCTTTTACCATTATTAATTTACAAACCTGAAATTTCCTTCAAAACCTTTAATGATGCTATAAGCATGCTAGTATAAGCTTTATGAGCTTTAAAGAAGAGAAGCAAATCATTAGAAAAATAGAGATACCAAACTAGTGTTTCTATATTTATTATGATAATTGAAGCTAAGGCTATCATTGACATTACTTTTGATCAATTTGTCTAAAGCCTTCATACAAAGAATAAAAAGGTAAGCTGACCCCCCCAACTCCCTGGAATAGATGAGCTAGTTCTCCATTGATTAGACCATTTTGGTGACTAACAAGCTTTGCATGCAATAAACATTTAATTGGACAATTACCATACATGACAAATTTTAATTTAATTTGTTTTATCACTTTGGTGACTAACAAACTATTCTAAATTACCATTATGTCATGTAGCGTAGTCAATATATAATAAGAAATTTAATTCCAAACATTGCATAATATAAAATATTCAAAGTACCAAATAAAACACATAATATGTTTTAGCATCCCTTGCTAATGTTATAGCCAACAGAAACATGTTTGTTACAGGTAATGAAATAGAAAACTTGAATTTTTTTAAGCCAAAATCATCAAGACATTTACGGGAACTTAAAAACAAAATTAGATGTTTGAGTTTTCGTTTTATTTCAACAACCCTAAACACAAGTAGTAAAGATTGTATTGTTTCCAATGTTTTGGTCAGACTCAGGTTTCATTTGTCCGTGTCATGTTGAAACATACAACAGCACAAAAATAACACACAAGAAAGATGATGAAACCACCTTTAACATTGAAAAATAATTTCGAAACGCATGCTCTAATACCAATTGTAAGAAATTTATAGATCGATCTATTAAGCCATACCTGAATCTATGATAGTGTTTATAAAGATTGATTCCCTCTCTGCCTTATCTTTTTTCGTTAGTTTCCACAATGGTTTAGAAACCTCTCTTAATGGTTTTCTAAAACATATGAATACCAACCAACATGACTGTTGTTGCATTTTATTTTAAATGAGAGAGGGAAAGGATCTTGGACCCATTTGAGGCCAACTCCTTAATATCCAATAACTATTATCTTAGGCTCTTTTCATTGGACTCAAATCCATAAGTGACATGGGCCACTAAATAATCTAACATACGGAAGTAAGCAGAAATAAGATTAGCGTACATGTTATGTGATTAAATACTAATCTCGAATTCAGTTAAACATAATATAGTTTTAATATCTTATTTTTAATTTGGAAATAAATTCCTAAGCGAAATGCAATTTGTATAGGTAAAGGAGAGGCATAAAATGCATGAGTTTACGTGGCGATAAGTTTGCAAAACAGTGAGTGCATTTTAATTGTTTTATGTGAATAAATTCTTTACAAAAGAATTAATGATGTGTTATTTTAAATTGTTTGATTATGAGTTTATGTGAATGATACATTACAAGTGAATATTGCTAGTATAAGTTTATATTTTAGCAATATATAAATTGAAGTTTGAAAGTTGAATTTCATATGATTTGAAGTTACATTGAAATTATGTTATTGGTTGATAAAAAGGAAAGATGATTTTTTTAGCCTATGGTACACCATTAGGTTTTATACATGTTATTATACCAGTGTATAGTGGTTAACCTAGTGTGGGTAAGCGATATAAAACTAACTCCATAACTAATGGTTAACTAATTGTACGTAAGCGATATAGAACCAGCTCCGTAACTACCAGTGTATAGTAGTTAATCTAATGCAAGTAAGCGATATAGAACCATCTCCGTAACTAATGGTTAATTAGTTGCGAGTAAGCAATGCAGAACTAACTTCGTAACTACCAATGTATAGCGGTTAACCTAGTGCAAGTAAACACTATAGAACTAACTTTGCAACTAGTGATTAACCAGTCGCAATTAAGTGATGTAAAACCAGCTCCGTGACTTTATGCCTAAGGATAGCATATGTCAAAAAAGTTAATGGTGGGCTATATCGTGTAAAAAAGTTCATGACAATAATGATGCCGCCACATTTTATTTTAAAAGTTCAGAAAGCGTATATGTTTTATATTGGCATTGTATCATAAGAAATGAAATTAATTTGTTTTAGAGTGGTTTAAATTGTTAAATATGGTTTGTATAGAAAAGTTAACACTCACCGAGTTCGTATAGCTTATCACTCTTTACTTTTTTGTTTTCAGAATAAAACCTCCCAGGTGCACGCTCAGGGACTTTAGTAGCAGGGACTCCACCTCGCGAGTAGTCAACTTCGTCACGTGCTATTGTGTAGGCATTTTTGCCTTGTAAATATTTTTGGGAACTATTGCATATCTTTGAATATGCTTTGGAATGTACATTTGTAAAAAGAACGCATATATATTATTGTTTTTAAATTGAATGCATGAATATATTTTAGCCTTTTTAAAATCATTTGATATAACTGTTTAAGGTTATTTGTGAGTGGACTTAAAATTCAAAATTTGTAGTTGAAAAATTGGTATAATTATATAAGTGTTTTGAACTTTTACAGAGATTTTGAAATTTTTGGGATGTCAAAATGCAATCGTTGTGCATTCGAAATTTTTAATAAAATGATTTAGAAAAAAAATTCCACTTTTTAATATGTATGAATGTTTAGTTAAAGCTTTTTCATAAAAAAAGCAATAAGCTTAGCTCTATAAAAACCTTCCAATTGGAAACAATATCGACTAGAGGGCTAGTGTAAGGTACCGAATAAGCTGCCTAGTCATTTTAAACGAAAGGATGTCATTCACACACTCTTCGAAGTATAAAGTCAACGTTCTAACCTCTCACAATTTAAGAAATAAGGCTTAGAATTTTCCATCTTGAAAATTCTTAGATACACCAAGGATAGATGAAATAGAATTCATAGAACAAGATAACTCGTCGGAGGTAAAGAAAGTACTTGAATTTTAAAATTAATGACGTGAGACAATTTATCCTCATATTGTTTCAAGACGAATCTCAGTGACGAGTTTCATCTTTAATCGCATTAAAAAAAAAAAAAGAAGAAGCAATCATCTGCTAAAAGGCACCTATACAAATTTTACAACCATGAATCTGCGCTTCCGTATCAGCTATGGACAACATAGTAGATAGTTCTTTCACATAAAATAAAGAGGTACAGTTAAAAAGGATTCCTCGTCATAAGGCCTAATAATAATTCACCGTCAAAGTTAATAGAAAGCCTAAAATGGAAACATATTAACCTATATTTGTAAGACTCGATTTGAGAAGAAAAATTAATTGAAAGAGTTATTAATTTTGGTTTTTAAACACTTTTGACTGCGAAATCAAACGGGTCCTGCTCCTGCCGTCATGGAAAAAAGTGTTATTTTAAATCAATCGAAACTGGGTACAGTTACGTATGTTTGGACTTGTAAGTAACCATGCAATGAAATTGGAAAAAAAGTGACCGACGATTCGGTCCGGAAAATTGGACCCTCTATCGGGAAGAAAAGACAAGAAGCATGACACCGCTTCCTAAAATGTTATCGTCAAACCAAAAGCAAAACATCTGGATAAGAAGTGATCTTGGGTTTGTGTGGTTCGTCTATTACCACGAACCCCCCGTTTCATATTAATCTTTCACCCCCTTCCTTTTTGCTGTCACTCTCAAACCCCCAACATACGGTTCTCTAAACCCTCCTCGTTTTCTCTGTTTCATTACTTCAATGGCGTCAATGTCCAGATTTGTGCTCAAGGATTGCAAGCTCCAAGTATGTGAAGCTATTTATAGACCAAGCAATCGTCTTCCTGCAAGGAGGCTAATCAGCAATCTGGGTATGTATTAATCCTGATAAATTTCATCTTTGCTCTATGGCTTTTCAAGTATTTGTTCCTTTGGCTTTTCTTTATGTTGCTTCAGATTCTGGTGGCGATGGATCATGGTTGGTGCTTGCAACGTATTACTTTCTGATTAAACTTCTTTGAATGCACCTCTTACCCAGTTCTTATGCGTTTGATAATGAAGATCTTAGAGGTGGGATGCCTGAAGCTGCGAGGATAAGAATGGACGCAATTCGAAGCAATCCACGGAGTCTAGTGGTTACTCATTTAACTTATTCCTCAATCATCAGAACATCAAGGTAGTCTTTTAAGGACAAATGTGTGATCGACGTGTCTGGTGGAAATTTTTTTTTTCTTTTGAAAGTTAACTTAGAATGTTATTATCTTGTCGTTTGAAATAGTAGACAATGGAGGGATGACAGTCATCAGCTTTTGTTCCTGTGCCAGAGAGTTGACAGCGCTTGAGAATGAATCAACCTATTAAACCCCTACTTTTTGGTTAATCTTCGTGATATTGAGTATCAGTTAACTCTCCTATGTTATATTGATAACGGAGACTTGAACTGGAACTTAGAAGTTACTCATTGTTGTGTAGTTCTGTTTAGAGAAGGGACATATAATTTTTTTGTTGTAATCTAATTTCTGTGCATTAGAGCAGTTTCAGACTTTTTGTGTCCTTTCTTTCCTAGTATAAGTATTATCTAATTTCTAGATCACTAGACACAGCTTTTTTACCAAGAAATGGTTTCGTGTTCAGTATGACTGTACCTTTATTGGCCAATATTTATAGAATTGACCTTACTAGTTAGTTGGAAAATTAATGACTTCTGGGCATTAGTAAGTTCTTAGTCATCCTACCTTGAGGGTTTGGTCCCACCAGTGAAGCAAGTTCCCTTTGGAGCCTTCAAACCCAAGAAGTTGAAGATTCAAATCACAGTGAATAGGCTACAACCCACCTAAACCTTGAAGAAGATGGTTGGCCAAGGGTAAATACACGCTGAAGCCTACAAATGCCAGTTTGATCGAGTCTATCACGTGGCTTTGAGTTGTTGGCTTGTCAAGTAGTTTACTTAGAATACGTAGTTTGCAGGCTATTACGAGCGTCCAGCGGTTTATCCAGTGCGCACTCAGATGATAGCGCCTGTGAATTCCACCAATATAAAAAGAAAATCTTATTCACCCTCAATGCATTCTAACATTTTAACTGCTTCATGTAGGAACTCCCCAGTCCTCTGCAAGGCTGCCACAGATGTATCAGGAGATTTTCCCAGTAGCAGACCTAGTGGGATGAGCAATTATGAAAGGATAATTGAAACTCTGACCACCCTTTTCCCTGTCTGGGTGTGTTTTATGTTTCCTTACTCCAGTGACTGTTTATGCAGATTTTCTTTCATGTGTATAGCTGGGAATTCTGCAACTGAGTTACATGTATGTTTCTGAATGTTTCATACTAATATTTTAATTGCATTGGCAGGTCATATTGGGCACTGTTATTGGTATCTACAAGCCATCTTTGGTAATCTCTAAACCATACTTACTGGTTTGTAACAGCACATGTGTTGCATAATGAATCAAAGCATTTTCTGGCAGGTTACATGGTTGGAGACTGACCTCTTCACTCTTGGTCTGGGTTTCCTTATGCTTTCAATGGGATTGACCTTGACATTTGAAGATTTCAGACGCTGTTTGAGAAATCCATGGACTGTAAGAGAATCATCTTTCATATCTACCTCTTTGAGGTAAAAAGGTAAAGATAGGGAGATCACTTCCTTTTTTCCTCCACTAACCAAGTCATTTGCATTTGATTTTCAGGTGGGTGTAGGATTTCTTGCTCAGTACCTAATCAAACCACTTTTGGGATTTGTTATTGCAATGGTATTTACGCATCACTTTTCAAGCATATGGTACTTCTTTTAAATGGTGGCTCACTTCTTAGAATCCATCAGTCTTCTTTGTCAATAGTTGTCATCTTTTCAATATAGCTATAATAATGTTTAGTTCATCAATATCATACAACTGTAAGGCTTTTCCTATTTCCCTTTTTGGAAATCTAATTTTCTTTAATTTCCAAAAAAAATATATCATAGAACTGTAAAACTCTGGTTAATTTCACTTTGGACATCCATACTTTTCCAGCTCTGCTGTCATTCATCTTAGTAGATAAGTTGTTCATGTTTTCAATAGTTTCAAGGATTGAATGCATGGTGATTAAAGTGATTTTTCAGCTAACAAAATTCGTTAAAAGAATATCGAAGTTGTTTGTATTATTTCATAATCTTACTTGTGAAAGTCTTAACATTTGGCATGTGTATTTTCATTCTCTCAGACTTTGCATTTAGAAATCTAACAGGTATACTATCTTTGAAGGCAGAGTAAGAATCAGGTTTACCTACGCTTCAGATTTTAAATGTAGACAAATTACCATGTCATTAATTGTCAATATTGCACTGCTTCTTTACTTCTGGGATGCTCATTGAAGAGCATGCTTCAACTTGTATTTTGTTTTAGACTGATGATCTGAGAAAAGAAAAATAGTTGCCAACTTACTCAAATTTTAATTTCCAATTGAGGTTGCTGATTTTGCTATTCTTTTCATTTCTAGACTATGAAACTATCGGCGCCTCTTGCAACTGGTCTTATCTTGGTCTCATGTTGCCCTGGAGGACAGGCATCTAATGTCGCAACCTACATATCAAAGGGAAATGTAGCACTTTCGGTTCTCATGACAACGTATGTGGAAGCATATTTTCTTCAGGAAAATAACCTCTTGTAGCAATTTTTAGCAGTAAACCATTTTATGATCTTACCAATTACTTTGTCTACTATTATAACTGAACTGTGTATAGCAATAATGAAAGGCTATCTTAGCAGAAACGCTTTATTTTATTATAGATTGTCAAACTCAAGTTAGATTTTCATCTTTTTTTGTTCTTCTCTCCCCCTTAATCATATGGGATTCCTTAAAGTCCTGCATTTTTTCTCTAACTTGTTCCACGCTTCTCTTTTTTAGAACTTTATCATTGCTCAAGGCTCACTCCTAATGCAAATATATGAGTCAGGACTTGTATCAATTAGTTGTTCCCCTTCAATTGTATATTTTCAACTTGTTTCATAACTGATTTTATTGAATTTCCGCAGTTGTTCAACTATTGGGGCCATTATTATGACACCACTTCTTACTAAGCTTCTTGCTGGTCAGCTGGTTCCTGTTGACGCTGCAGTAAGTTACAAAGTCAATAACTTGTGAAGTGTGTAATCTCCATGTTAGAAAAAACGTTGGCTGTTAGCAGAGTATGAGAAAAAGTTCAACTACAAAATTACAAATAATTATGATGTGATCCCATTGCAGGGCCTTGCTATCAGCACTTTTCAGGTTGTTTTAGTACCAACTGTTGTCGGAGGTAACTTAAAAGTTCTTGCACCAATTGGTTGAAGATTTTGCATTTCACCATTGACTTTCCATGTTCTTGTGTGCACACGTTCTACCATAATGTGATAATTTGTTTAAAATGCAGTTCTAGCGAATGAATTCTTTCCCAAATTCACTTCAAAGATAATCTCGGTGACACCATTGATTGGAGTCATTCTCACAACTCTGCTCTGTGCAAGTCCAGTAAGTTTGAGGGATAACATTTCATGTATTCACTGTAATAATGACTTGGCTGTTCTGACTTCTGTGTATTGTATATGTGGGCTGTTATTTGTTTCATGGTTAAAACTGAGTTTCATGCAACTTTTGGTAGATTGGACAAGTGTCAGATGTTTTGAAAGCCCAAGGTGCACAGTTGATAATGCCAGTCGCTCTGTTACATGCTGCGGCATTTGCTCTAGGTTATTGGTTGTCAAAAATATCATTTGGTGAATCAACTTCTCGTACCATATCCATAGAATGTGGGATGCAGGTAAGTTAAGTGCGACAATTTTATGTGCTGGCCCAAGTGTTTTCCTCCGAAGTGTTAGTATGATATTTTTATTTGCCTGCAGAGCTCTGCCCTTGGATTTTTACTTGCTCAGAAGCATTTCACAAACCCCCTTGTGGCTGTGCCTTCAGCTGTTAGTGTTGTTTGTATGGCGGTAAGACTTCTACAGTTGTCAAGACTTCCCTATAGTTTTTTTCTTTCATCGGTTATTTAATTGGGAATTAATCTTGACCTTATTAATTCTGCTACATTCCCCCTCACAGCTTGGTGGGAGTGTTCTTGCTGTATTTTGGAGGAACAGACCGATTCCTGTTGATGACAGAGATGACTTCAAGGAATAAGGAAAACTACCTCTAAATTTCTCCTGGAAACTTATCGGCCTTCAAGTTTTATTGATGAAGTTACCAATTTTTTGAAAAAAGAAGAAGGTCAATACGATGTTTCAGAACAATTTGTTAAGATGGATTTACTTTTTTGAAGATAAGAATCATGGAAATTTTAGATTGTTAAGCAATTGTAACACATTATTAGACTATCTTTGAGAGTATGATTCTGGGAAGTAATTGTCATCCTGAAATTGGCAAATTGCTGAGCAGAGAACTAGTTAAATAGACGGAGCAAGTTTAGATTATGGCTTGTTTCTGAGCATTGATGTTTTGCGTCCTAGTTTCAATAATTGGTAGAAGCTAACCTATGTGAATTAAGGGTCTAAAGTGTGCCTACGGTTTAAGAGGATACCTAAAAAATGAATTTGTGCTAAGCAATTCAAAATTAAACACAATGCCAATTAATTGGAAATCAACGTACACCGACTTGGTCTGAAAATTTATTTAGATTTGAAGAGGATAATTATAATTGAAAGGCCTTGACCTGAATGTTTCATATTCCAAGAACATATCAAAAAAATAATTTTAGTAATTGAGGTTTCCAATATTTGGCATAAAATTTCTAAAATTGATTAAAATAATAATCAAGTGATCTTTTACACATTACGAAACTAAAGATTTGATATGATACAACTCTTGGAATTAAGGACGTAACCTCGTCATATCCCATGGAAGCACAAAAACCCGTTTTTGTTATAATTTCTTAAAAGGTAAATTACTTTTAATGCAAACTTAACGAAGAACATATCACAATACTTTATTATAAAGTGTAATTTTTTTAATATACCGCATATCAAATTCTAAAAATTATATGAAAACTACTTTAGTCGCACAGCTATTTAGCCTTTAAAATATTCTCACATATAAGTTAAAAGACAACTCGGGAGGTATTTTACGGACGAATAAGCTTAGAATGCTAACTCTTGGATGATATATGTGCTCGTACATAATCTGTCCCAAATCTCAAATACATCAATTATAAACAATGTTATTTTAAATAAAATGATATCATTTTTAAAATTAAATTTTAAAAAATAAGGCTTCAGGCTGCTTAATTCCGATCAAGCTCAGCCACGAGCCTCAGGTTGAGCCTAAATCTTTATAATTTGTTTCAAGGAGAACTTGAGTCAAAAGGGCCCTAAACCTAATTGAAATATATATCTAATTTCAATTAAAATTTTTAATTTTAATCAGTTAATTTTATTTAAATACGATTTAGGTTCCAATGATATCTAATATATACTATTAATCATTATTTTTAATATCTTATATTTAATCTTAAAATTTTTCAAACTTTATAATCAAGTTTAACTTAATTAAATTTTTTTTCTTTTTAATCATTCTTCATTTGTGACTGAATAGGTATCTAAATATGTTGACAATGAATGTAAATTATAATCCTAAATATATTATATTTAAGACTAGACCAACACTATTAACTCAGTAAAAGTCCTGTTGATCGCAAGGTCTAAGAGGTCTAGAAGTACGCAGCCTTATCTATATATATATATATATATATAAATAAGAGATAATGATAAAAAATAAATAAATAAACAAACCAACGAATAAATAAATAAATTAGCATAAATAAAACTATAAAAATAATTAATTAAAATCAATAATACAATCAATATAGAACAATGTTAAGAATAAGAATAAAAATAAGTAGGTAAATAAATACACAAACAAAGAAGGAAACAAGTAAACAAATAATTGAACAAATCATTACAAGAAAATATTTAAGCTAAATAAGAAAATATTTAGGTTAAATGTTAGGTTAAATACAAGATATAAGACTTGAAGGAAAATGATTAAAAGACCTATGAGAAAGAAAAAGACCTCTCTATGTGAGATCTTTTATTTAAGTATGCCAAAAAATTTTATTAAGGACCATGTCCTCAGTAATTTTCAACAGAGTTATATCATTCTTGATCACTTCCTTTCAATTTTTCTTAAGTCTTCCTTTTTTTGCTTACAGTCTGTAAATACAATTTTCTTACATCTTCTCGTTGGAACGTCAGAGTGTCTCCTCGTAACATGTCTGAACTATCTAAGTCTTGTCTCTCTTAATTCTTTTTATTATTAACCACTTTTAATTTATTTCTTATTATTACATTCCTAACCTTATCTCTTTCAATAAGGTTGCTCATCCAACGAAGCATCTTCATCTCTGCCACTATTAACTTATGTTCATTCATATGTTTGATAGGTCAACACTCCTCCTCGTATCGCATAGCTAGCCTAATCGTTAAATAATAGAATTTACCTTTAAGCTTGAGTGGTATGTTCTTGTCACATAAAACTCTTAAAGCACTTCTCCATTTAAGCTAACTTGATCTGGTACGGCAAACTATGTATTCATCGATCTCTCCATTGCTTTAGATGATAGATCATAAATACTTAAAACACTTTTGTGGTATAATTTTTGAACCAATCTTTGCCTTTACATTGGAAGCCATCCTATGACCCGAAATGTTACACTCTAAGTACTTAATCTTAGTTCTGCTCAATTTAAATCCCTTTGATTTTAAAATATCTCTCTAAAGTTCTAGCTTGACATTAATACTCTCTTTTGTCTCATCCACTAAACACAATGCTATCAGCAAACAACATACATCAAGCCACATCCTCTTGGATATTCATGGTGTGCTCATCCATCACTACTGCAAACAAAAAGGGGCTCAATAAAGATCCTTGTTGTAACCCCATATGGATAGAAAAATGCTTTATGTCTCCTCTTATCAGCCTTACTCTAGTCTTTATACTACATATCCATAATAACCCATATATATGTCATAAGAACTCTCTTAACTTCTAAACACTTCCATATGATTTCCCTAGGCACCTTATCATATATAAGGATGGTAAAAGAACTTGATCCCAGCCTGACATGAAGTTAATGGATCAGGTCTTGACTTCCAAGCCCTACCAGGCCCTAGGTTTGACACTCTCATTGTCATCTTTAGTAATATGCCTTCTCTAAGTCGATAAAAAACATGTGTAGGTTATGTTGTCTTTACCTATAATATTTCATTAATTTTATATGAAGATGTAAAGCTTCTTTTGTAGATCTTCTTGACATAAATCCAAACTAGTTCTCTAAGATAAGTGCATCCTTTCTAGCTCTCTTATCAATCACCTTCTCCTATACGCTTCATGGTGTGACTAAGTATTTTGATGCCCCTATAACTGTTACAACTTTAGATGCCCCCTTTGTTTTATACAAAGGAATTGGCATACTAAATCTCCACTTATTTGACATTTTAACAGACTTAAGGATTATAATGAAAAGCTTGATCAGTCAAGTAAGACCATCTTCACTTAGGCTCTTCCTCACCTTTATAGGTATCTCAATAAGGCCCTATTTCCCTTCCATTCGATATCTCTTAAAAGCTCTTTTAATTTCTTCATTTGTAATTTGTCAATAATAAAGAAAGTTAAGATACCTCTTGGATGTGTTAAAATCACCTAAAGAGATGTTATCCTTTACGTCTTTTTTATAAAGGTTACAAAAATATCTCTATCATCTTCTCTTGATGTCAATTTCATCTATGAGTGCCAACCATGCTTCATCTTTTATACAACAAACTTGATTTTAAGTCTTTTACTTTCCGTTTCCTAACTCTTGCCAACTTAAATATATCTCCAACTTTAGTTTTGAATCATTGTTATAATCTTTTGTAAGATCTGCTTTTAATTTTTGATATTATCTTTTTCGTCTCTTTCTTTGTCACTTTGTAACTTTCTCTATTAACTATCTTTTTACCTCTGTGGTGCTATTTAATAGAGCTTTATAGGCATCGTTCTTAATTATAACCTTTTTATTGTACATCTTGATTCCACCACCAAGACTCCATCTTACTATTCCTAGTGTAACATCCCATTATCCCACGATTAGGGTTAGAACCCTAGGATACTATGTATGAGAGTTTACTTAGAATTTAGAAGTGCATTTTATGCATCATATGGCATACACATACATGTGAATAATGTTGACGCTAATTAAAATAATTGTACATGCATTCATTGATATTTTTTGGGTATAAATGATTTTTTATGCGAATAAAATGTGAATTGTGGATTATTTGTTTTGAAAAATTGAATTGGTGTGTACTAAAATTATTTTCGCATTTTTAGTGATATTTTAGAAATTTTGGAAATTTATGAAAATTTGGAGTATTTTGGACTAAGAAAAATATAGAAATAAGAGACAAATGGAAGTGTGACACTTGGATTAGTAAATAATTGACAAAAGGACTAATTATAGATTGATAATTGGACAAATTACTATGTAACAAGTGGAGCAATTAGCAAGTGACATATGGGCTAATTAAATGGATGACAAGTGTAAGATATGCCAAAGGACATGTATCAATGGGGGATGGAGCCACCTATTCACGCGTTTGGGTAAGAAAATTTCTACAGCTCCTTTGTTTTGTCTCCATCGAAAACACCATCGTCCTTCTTGCTTATCCATCACTTAAACACTTAACTTCTACATTTTTTATGTTATTGGCTTACCCACGTTACACCTTGCAAATAAAACATTCTAGTCCATATTTTGTTCTGTTTCTCTCTATTTTTGTCTTTTCTTCATCCACCGAAATCACATATTTTCTCTCTCAACTGCTGGAATTGTTTTGAATCAAGTAAGTGACGCTTTGAGTTGTATAGGTAGTGTAAATGACATTTTGATGATATTTTAATGTTTGTAAATGGATGTATGCATGAGTGGTGTAGGAAGGTAAATGAATGCATGCGTGAGTGGTGTTGTAGGAAGAAGAGTTTTAGTGATACAAGCAAAACGAAAATGTGCAGAAGTGTGATGAAGGGTTGTGGTAATTGGACTTATATGAAGAGTAGTGAAGTGCAAAAAATGTAATATAGAAAAGTGTGAATTAGGTTCTGTTTTGGGTTTTGATTAATCATGAATTTGTGAATTATAACTAGAGAATTCTGATATGGGAATTTAGGTTTAATTGAATCATCAACTTGAAAGCATAGAGAATTGATAGAGTTTTGGCAATGAAGCATGCTGGAGTAAGTTATATGCAGTGTTTTACTGAACATGCATCTGTACTTTAGCTATAAATTAATCTGTGAATATCCAAATTAGATGAATTTTGATCTAGATTAAACTAGAAACACATGGATACATTTTTCATGAAGGAATTGAATTTGAATTATGTCCTTAAGAGTCTTGAACTGTGGCTTGAAGTTGAAAACTGTGTATTATTGTTTTATGATAATAGTTTGTAATAATTTGGTTATAACTTGCATAATACCAAACCAAAATGCATAAATTTGATGTCATTGGAAACTTAAGACATTGTGGAATATTTGATTAGAAGAAGGTGTTGCCTACATACCTCATGGTCTAGGTCATAATGGTCATACCAAACTAACCTGAAAATCTGCCTTGAGAAAAAATTTGGAAAATTAAAGTTGTAGGTCGAAATTTTGGTAATGATATAAAGATGTTGTCATGAATGTAATGTGATTCAAAGTATGTAAGTGATGAATTGGAAATGATTGAATGAGAACTAGGAAATTGTGGGAGTGTATAATCCTAGGAAAAAGAATGGTATATGTGTGCGTGATCAATTGAAAGTGATCTAGTGTATTAAAGAAACATACCTGAGAATTTTTCATTGAACATGCATAAGACATGATACATATATAAATATGCTTATTCATCTGAATGTGCAATGAAGTAATATGAAAATCTATGTGATTGCTTATGGAAGAGCACGTTAAGCTACCGCTTCCAGACATTGTTGGGACTTCAAGGTAATAAGCTAAAGGGAGTATTTGTGAGTAACCTAAGATGGTCTCACCTTGATTGCTTGTTTGATTCTGAATTGAATTAGTATTTGATATAATTGTGATATTACTGATTCCAGACAATTGATTTTTTGAGGAGTTCGATATTCAGGACTATATTGGGAGTGTTCCTTGAATGTAAATGTGATTGACTAAATTTAACTTATATATTGGATGCTGGATCAATACTGATGATCAATGTGAATGAGAAAGTGAATGCGAATGGAATCAACTGAAATGATGATTGAATATGTTTGATGCATTTATTCCATGAATGCATGAAATATAAAAGCAGTACCGGAATCGCTAATGAAAAAATCTTAAAGCTCAGACATCTATAGTAAGAGCCATATAAAAGCAGTACCGGAATCGCTAATGAAAAAATCTTAAAGCTCAGACATCTATAGTAAGAGCCTATAGCTCAATTTCTATGATAGAGCCCGGTATCCACAATGGATATGGGACAGTATGATAGAGCCCTGTATCCACAATGGATTCAGGGCAGTGAAAAGGCACTCGGTCACAACAATGTAATAAATAAAATTGAGTCTCATAAATATTGCATACATATATGAAATGAATAAGTTGAGCGATTGCAGTGTTTTGGGACTTTTATAGTATGAAAGATGTGAATACTTATCGATTAATATGTATTGCATGATCGTGGAGAAATGATAAATTGTATTGATTTTGAAATGTGAAAATTGTCAACAAAGTGCTTTGTGATATTACATGATGGTCATTGAGATGATGTGAATTATATGATAACATAAATTATGTGTTGCATGACAACAGTGAACCATCGAGGATAGTTACTCAACTAAGTTCGTAAAACTCAACCAAATTGCAATGTTGACATTTTCATGTTCAAGAGAGCGATAACTTAGCTTCTAAGACTACTTTGATGAAATCTTGTACAACTTTTGGATAGAAGTTATGGCTCAAAGGTCGATCAGCTGGGACTGATGGATTAGTTTTAATTTTGTTAAATACTCATGTATGTAGCTTATTTTGTAAACAAAGTTATAGTCTTTGATAGATTGACATTGTATAAGCATGGATGATGGATATAATGTTGCATTATAAATTAAGGTTATGAAATGAAATGAGGAAATTTTGGATTTTTGACTTTGTGTTATTCTTAGTTTTAAATATAATGCCATGAGATACATTGAAAGTGAATAGGTTAGCACGCCAATTATGTCTAGCATGTGCATCAATATTCGAAGGGTGTATGTGTACATGTCAAATGGAAGTGGGGTGTTACAGTTGGTGGTATCAGAGCATGGTTGACATCCATAGGGATAAGAATGTTAGGCATGAAATAATGTGAGAATTTTGGAAGGTAATCGAAGTTATTGTCTCTTATAGATCATCCGCCATAGGTGATCAAGTGGAACAATCAGCTGACCAAGGATCAGAAAGAGCCAGTAGAGAGTCGTTATGTCTCGACCTGAGAGAATACCCCTAAGAATTCCCGAGAGAAGGGAAAAGAGGTATGATAAACTGTGAAAGTAGGGGGCTATAGACTTCTATGGAAGTACAGACCCTGCAAAAGCCAAGGGCTGGGTAAAGAGAACAGAGAGAGTCTTTAATCAAATAGATTGTGAGTCAGATGAGAGGTTCGATTATGTTGTTTCTCTATTGCAAAGCCCAGCTTACTAGTGGTGGAAAACTATTCCAGGAAGTACCATCAAGCCTTGTAATCTGTGATAGGAAGACTTCCTGAGGGTCTTCAAAGAAAATTACGTGCCCAAAATCTATATGGACAAAAAGATGAAGTAATTTCTGGATCTGAAGTAGGGCAGTTTGTCTGTGGCAGAGTATGAGGTTAAGTTCAATGAGCTAGTGGGATATGTTACTGCCTTGATTCCTACTAAGGAAGACAAGTGTAGGAGATTTGAAGACAGACTAAACATGGAAATCCAGACGAGGTTAGCTATTTCTAACTTGGGTAGTTTTATGAAATTACGAGCTTCCTCGATCCACATTGAGCAGTTGTTGAAGGACAGTCAATCTAAGTATAGATCAGAGTCTAAACAGAAGAGACCTAGTGAATCTTAGGCTATGTTTGGTTGAGGGGTTGAGAATGGAAGGGGATGGAACGTAACACGCTTCCATCGTTTGGTTGAAGGTTTCATAATGGAATGGAATGGAATAGGATGGAA
>JANZXR010000008.1:32313589-32335949 GCA_027575705.1 Erythroxylum echinodendron
TACATTCCATTCCATCCATCATCCAAACAACATTTCATTACATTACATTATGAACCCTTCCATCCTTCCCAAACAACATATCACTATATTACATTCCATTCCATTATAAATCATTCCTTTCCGTTCCATTCTGTTCCCTTTCGTTCCATTAATTAACATCCAACCAAACAGGCCCTTAGGGTGGTTCTGGCAAAAGGTTCAACAAGCATAAAATCGAGCTTTCAAACCACCGATTAGATCAAGACAGTCGGGGTTCAGAAAGAGGGGTATTTTTATTCAGTCTAGCAATCGTAGAGGAGTTGTATTGGGTTAGTTACTGACTTGTGAGCATTGTGGGAAGAAGCACAGTGGTGTACGTTGGAAGTTGACAAAAGCCTGCCTTCGATTCGGCGCATTTGATCATCAAGTCAGGGACTGTTCTATTGTGTTTAGAGCACAGTCTGGTAGGAGAGGAAGTATGGTGACAGAAACTACGGTTCAGTAGAGCCGAGCCAGTGGATTTGGACAGCGAGGTCGTGGTAGAGGCCGAATGAGTTCTAGGAGTGCAACTAGTAAGACTGAGGTACGGAGCAATCAACCGTAGTCTCAGGTCCAAGTCTATAACATGACGAGACAAGGGGCTCAAGACTCTTCAGATGTCGTTGCAGGTATGTTACTAATATTTATATTTGAGGCTTATGTACTGCTAGATCCTGGATCTACACATTCTTTTATTACATTGCATATGGCATCTAGGTTACATTGTGATAGAGAGACATTGAGATGTGAATTATAGGTGAGTACACCGATAGGTAGTACCACTATGATAGGGGAAGTCTGTAAGAGGTGTTTGAATCGACAGGCAGAGTTAGAGGCAAAGTTGATTGACTTACCGTTAAAGGAAATAGATGTTTTCCTAGTCAAGGATTAGCTTATTGGTCATAGGGCCATCATGAATTATTATACTAAGGAGGTAATTTTTGAATCTCCTAATTAGCCGAAAGCAGTTTTTAAAGGTATTAGTCAAGCAGTGTTAGCCAGACTGATCTCCTTTGTGAGTGCTTTGAGGTTGATGCAATGAGGATGTGAGGCTTATTTAGCCTACGTCATTAATAACTGAGCAATATATGCAGGACATTCCTGTGGTTAAGGAATTCCTGGATGTGTTTCCCGTAGAGTTACCTAACTTACCTCCAAATCGGGAAATAGAGTTCATAATTGATCTAGCTCCAGGTGCCGCTCCTATATCTACCCCATATAGGATGACACTTGTGAAACTGAAGGAGTTGAAGACTCAATTACAAGAGTTGCTGGATAAGGGATTTATTAGACCTAGTGTCACCCTGGGGAGCTCCAGTCTTATTTGTGAAGAAGAAAGATGGAACATTAAGATTGTGCATTGATTATAGGAAACTGAATCGGGTCACAGTGAAGAACAAGTACCCATTGCCTAGAATCAATGATTTGTTTGATTAGTTGCAGGGAGCCAGGTGTTCACTAAGCTGGATTTGAGGTATGGGTATTATTAGCTGAAGATAACATAGGATGATATACTAAAGAGTGCTTTCAGGAGCAGGTATGGATATTATGAGTTTTTAGTAATATCGTTTGGGTTGACTAATGCCCCAGCTGCATTTATAGCATTAATGAATAAGGTGTTTCAGCTCTACTTGGATCACTTCGTGATAATGTTTATCAATGACATTTTGGTGTATTCAAAGAGAAGGGAAGAGAATACTAAGCATTTGAGAGTGATACTACAAATTATGAGGGAGAAATAACTATATGCTAAATTCAGTAAATATGAGTTTTTGTTAGATCAAGGAGTGTTTTTGGGTCATATAATAAATGGGCAAAGTATTCAAGTGGATCCAATAAAGATAGAGGCAGTAATGAAATAGGAGGCTCTGAAGAATGTGTTTGGAATCCAAAGCTTCTTAGAATTGGCCAGATATTATCAGAGGTTTATCGAGGGTTTTCCTTAATCTCAGCCCTTTTGACTAAACTTCTGAGGAAGAATGTGGTCTTCAGATGGAATGATGAGTGTCAGAGAAGTTTTGAAGAACTAAAACATCGGTTGACTACAGCGCTGGTGTTAACTATTCCATTGGAATTGATGGTTATATAGTATACAGTGATGCTTCATATCAAGGATTGAGATGTGTGTTGATGCAGTATGGCAAGGTGATAGCCTATGCATTGAGACAATTAAGGTCCCATGAGATGAACTACCTGGTATATGATTTAAAGCTTACAGCTGTAGTTTTTGCTCTAAAGATATGAAACATTATTTATATGGAGAGACATTCCAGATATATGCCGATTATAAGAGCTTGAGATATCTGTTGACTCAGAAGGAGTTGAACATGAGACAAAGAAAATGGATTGAGTTATTGAAGGATTATGACTGTATAATTGGGTATCATCTAGGGAAAGCTAATATAGTGGCAGATGCATTGAGTAGGAAGTCGAGTAGCAGTGTAGCTCAGATTCAGTTATCAAGGTTACCAAGCTTGATTCAATTGAGGGCTTTGAATGTGGAGTTAAATTTAAAGAAAAATGAAGCTTTGATTGCTACACTAAAACTGAGGCCGATGTTGCATGACAGGATTAAAAGAGTTCAGAGTAAAGATCTTAAAATGGCAAAGCCAATTGAGAAAATTAAGATGCATTCTGATTCTGAATTTGAACTGAGAGATAAAACATTGTGGTTAAAATAGAGGTTGTATGTGCCTAATATGGATGAATTGAGAAAGGAAATCCTGAAAGAGGCGCACGTAGCAGCTTATGCTATGCATTCTGATACTACTAAGATGTATAATACGCTTAAGCAGTATTTCCTGTGGCTAAGGATGAAGAAGCAAGTAGCTGACTATATAGCTAAGTGTTTAACTTTCCAGTAGATTAAGGATCAATATTAGGCTCTAGTTGGAAAGCTTCATTCATTACCTATTCTATAATGGAAATGAGAACGAATCATAATGGATTTCATTATGGGATTGCCTAAAACTACAAGGCAAAATGATGTAATATAGGTTGTTATGGACCGATTAACTAAGTCGGCCTATTTCTTACCAGTGAAAGAGAATAGTTCATTAGACTAGTTGGCACCGAGTTATGTGAATGAGGTAGTGAGACTACATGGATTTTGGTGTACATAGTATCAGACAGGGATCCCAGATTTACTTCAAAGTTTTGGAAGAGTCTACAGTCGGCTATGGGTACGAAGTTAAATTTTAGTACTGCATTTCATCCTTAAACAGATAAGCAAAGTGAGAGGACAATCAAGAATGTTGAGGATATGCTTAGATCATATGTATTGGAGTTTGAAGGAGCTTGGGATCAGTACATAACCTTGATTGAATTTGCTTACAACAACTACTACCGCAGTAGTATTGGAATGGCACCTTATAAGGCATTGTATGATAGAAAATGTTGATCGCCTCTATATTGGGATGAGGAAGGATTGAGAATGATAAAAGGCCCTGAATTGATACAAGATACTGTGGATAAGGTGAAATTGATCTGAAGTTGAATAAAAACAGCATAAGAAAGACATAAGAGTTATGTAGAGCAACACAGAAAGGACATGGAATAAAGTGTAGGAGACAAAGTATTTCTTAGAATCTCACCTTGGCGAGGAGTGTTGAGATTTGGCAAGAAGGGCAAATTGAGTCCTAGGTACATTGGTCCTTATAAGATCCTTGAAAGGATAGGACCATTGGCCTACAAATTAGCCTTACCGAGTGAAATGTCTTAGATATACAATGTATCTCATGTGAGCATGCTTAGGAGGTATAGATCTGACCCAGTGCATGTATTACTAGCTCAAGAGATTGAAGTTACTAGTAATCTGAGTTATGTAGAGGAGCCGATCAAGATAGTGAGACATCAAACGAAACAATTGAGGAATTGGGTGATTCCATTAGTAAAAGTCCTGTAGAAAAATCACTCGAGAGAGAAAGCAACTTGGGAAACAGGAGAACATATGAGGAAGCAATATCCCCACCTATTTCATTAATCAGGTAAGAATTTCGAGGGTAAAATTTCTTGAAAAGGGGTATTGTATTTCATCCTCAAACAGATGGGCAAAGTGAGAGGATAATTAAGACTATTGAGGATATGCTTAGAGCATATGTATTGGAGTTTCAAGGAGTTTGAGATCAATACATAGCCTTGATTGAATTTGCTTACAACAACCACCACCACAGTAGTATTGGAATGACACCTTATGAGGCATTGTATGGTAGAAAATTTCAATTGCCTCTATACTGGGATAAGGAAGTTTTGAGAATGATAAAAGGCCCTGAATTGATACAAGATACTGTGGATAAGGTGAAATTGATCCAAAGCCAAATAAAAGCATCACAAGATAGACAGAAGAGTTATGTAGATCAGAACAAAAAGGATATGGAATATAGTGTAGGAGATAAAGTATTTATGAGAGTCTCAGTGTTGAGATTTGGCAAGAAGGAAAAATTGAGCCTTAAGTACATTAATCCTTATGAGATCCTTGAAAGGATAGGACCATTGGCGTACAGTTTAGCCTTACCAAGTGAAATATCTCAGATACACAATGTATTTCATATGAGCATGCTTAAGAGGTATAGATCTGACCCAATGCATGTATTACCGGCTCAAGAGATTGAAGTTGCTAGTAATTTGAGTTATGTAGAGGAGCCGATCAAGATAATGGGATATCAGACAAAACAATTGAGGAATCGAGTAATTTCATTGGTGAAAGTCCTATGAAAAAATCACTTGAGTGAGGAAGCAACTTGGGAAAAATAAGAACATATGAGGAACCAATATCTCCACCTGTTTCATCAATCAGGTAAGAATTTCAAGGACCAAATTCTTAAGGAAGGGAGAATTGTAACATCTCATTATCCCGCGATTAGGGTTAGAACCCTAGGATGCTATATATGAGAGTTTACTAATAATTTACACATACACGTGAATAATGTTGACACTCATTAAAATAATTTTACATGCATTCATTGACATTTTTCGGGTATAAGTGATTTTTTTATGTGGATAAAATGTGAATTGTGGATTATTTATTTTGAAAAATTAAATTGGTGTGTATTAAAATTATTTTCACATTTTTGGTGACATTTTGGAAATTTCTAAAAAATTGGAGTATTTTGGACTGAGAAAATATAAAAATAAGAGACAAATAGAAGTGTGATAATTGGATTAGTAATTAATTGACAAATGGACTAATTATGGATTAACAATTGGACAAATTACTATGTGATAAGTGGAGCAATTAGTAAGGGACATATGGGCTAATTAAATGGATGGCAAGTGTAAGACATGCCAAAGGACATGTGTCAATGGGGGATGGAGCCACCTAGTCACGTTTTTGGGTAAAAAAGTTTCTGCAACTCCTTTGTTTTGTCTCCACCGAAAGCACCATCTTCCTTCTTGCTCATCCATCACTTAAACACTTAACTTCTGCATTTTTTTTATGTTATTGGCTTACTCATGTTACACCTTGCAAAGGAAACATTCCAGTCCATATTTTGTTCTATTTTGTTCTATTTTTGTCTTTTCTCCATCCATCGAAATCACATATTTTCTCTCTCAACTACTGGAAATTTTCTGAATTAAGTAAGTGATGCTTTAAGTTTTATGGGTAATGTAAATGACATTTTGATGATGTTTTAATGTTTGTAAATTGATGCATGCATGACTAGTGTAGGAAGATAAATGAATGCATGCATGAGTGGTGTTATAGGAAGAAGAGTTTCAGTGATACAAACAAAATGAAAATGTGCAGAAAGTGTGATGAAGGATTGTGGTAATTGGACTTATGTGAAGAGTAGTGAAATGTAGAAAATGTAATATAGAAAAGTGTGAATTAGGTTCAGTTTTGGGTTGTGATTCATCATGAATTTGTGAATTATGAGTTGGGAATTTAGGTTTAATTGAATCATTAACTTGAAAACATAGAGAAATGATAGAGTTTTGACAATGAAGTATGCTGGAGTAAGTTATAGGTAGTGTTTTACTGAACATACATATGTATTTTGGCTATAACTTGATCTGTGAATATCCCAATTGGATGAATTTTATCTAAATTAAATTAGAAACATATGGCTACATTTTCCATAGGGAATCAAATTTGAATTCTGTCCTTAAGAGTCTTGAACTGTGGCTTGAAGTTGAAAACTGTGTATTGTTGTGTTATGGGAATAGTCTGTAATAATTTGTTATAACTTGCATAACACTGAACCAAAATGCATAAATTTGATGTCTTTAGAAACTTAATACATTTAGAACATTTGATTAGAAAAAGGTGATGCCTAAATTCCTTATTGTCTAGGTCATAATGGTCATACAAAACTAACCCGAAAATTTGCTTTGAGAAAAAAATTTGGAAAATTAAAGTTGTAGGTTGAAATTTTGGTTTCAAGTTCATATTCCTCTTTCTACCTATTTTACATGTATTTAAGGTATGAATTTGAAGAAACTCAAAAAATGAAAGTTGTAGATATAGGTCTTAGCTTGGCCTCTGTGAAAGTGTCTTGATAAAATAATGACTAGAGCTTGAGTTATACTTGTTTTTCTAATACTGCCTGTGACAAACCCCTATGTAGAAACCTTATATTTATTTCCTTATTTTTGGGGACTTTAGAGCTCGAATTGGTCAAATTATAAAATATGAAAAATGATTGTTGATGTCTTATAAATGCTTCTGTGAAACAGTTTGGCCAGAAGATATCTTAATAAGTTTATGTAGTTAATTGAAGTCATACCCTAAAACAATGGACTATTTTGATGAGAATGAGTTCAAATCTGGAAATTTTGATATGTTTAAGGAATAAATGAGTTCTTTTGAAGCAAACATGATCTTAAGAACATGAGAAATTCATATAAGGTATGGATGAATGAGCATCGAAGAATATAGGGTATTTATGAATGAGAATTGGGGGAATGTATGAGTATATGTTGCTGGAAAATTTTGGTGAATGTATAGATTTAGCTTGCTAAAATTTCATATATAAAGGACTAATAGTGTGTGTTTTATAAGAAGCTTTTTGATCATGGAAATGTTCAAGGATAAGTGTAAATATGAGTTGGTAATGATACAAAGATGTTTTTTATGAATGTAATGTGATTCAAAGTATGTAAGTGATGAATTGGGAATGATTGAATGAGAACTAGGATATTGTGGGAGTGTATAATCATAGGAAAAAGAGTGGTATATGTGTGGGTGATCAATTGAAAGTGATCTAGTATATTAAAGAAACATACCCGACAGTTTGACATTGAACATGCATAATACATGATACATATATAAATGTGCTTATTTATATGAATGTGCAATGTAATAATATGAAAATGTATGTGATTGCATAAAAAAGAGCACGTTAAGCGACCACTTCCAGACATTGCCTGGACTTCAAGGCAATAAGCTAAAGGGAGCATTTGTGACCAACCTAAGATAGTCTCACCTTGATTGTTTGTTTGATTCTGAATTGAATTAGTATTTAATATAATTGTGATATTAATGATTCCGGACAATTGATTGTCCGAGGAGTTCGATATTCGGGACTGTATTGGGAGTGTTCCTTGAATGTGAATATGATTAACTAAATGTGTTTTCAACTTATATGTTTCATGTCGGACCAAGTCCGATAATCAATGTGAATGAGATAGTGAATGCGAATAGAATGAACTGAACATGATGATTTAATATGTTTGATGCATTTATTTCATGAATGCATGGAATATAAAAGCAGTTATGATCGGAGTTGCTAATGAAAAAGAGCTTAAAGCTCAGACATTTGTGGTAAGAGCCTATGGCTCAATTTGTATGATAGAGGTCAATATCGACAATGGATACGGGACAGTATGATAGAGCCTAGTATCCACAATAGATACGAGACAGTGAAAAGATACTCGATCACAATAACGTAATAAATAAAATTGATTCTCACAAATATTGCATACATATAGGAAATGAATAAATTGAGCAATTTCAATATTTTGAGGACTTTTATAGTTTCAAAGTTGTGAATACTTATCAATGAATATGTACTGCATGATCGCAATGAAATGATAAACTGTATTGATTTTGAAATGTGACAATTGTGAACAAATTGCTTATATTACATGATGGTAATTGAGATGATGTGAATTATATGATAACATAAATTGTGTGTTGTATGACAAGAGTGAACCATCGAGGATGGTTACTCAACTGAGTTCGCAAAACTCAACCAAATTACAATGTTGACATTTTCAGGTTCAAGAGAGCGACAACTTAGCTTTTAAGACTACTTAGAAGAAATCTTGTACAACTTTTGGATATAAGTTATGTCTTAAAAGTCAGTCAACTAGGACTAATGGATTAGTTTTAATTTTGTTAAATCCTCATGCATGTAGCTTATTTTGTAGACAGAGCTGTGGTTTCTGATAGGTTGATATTATATAAATATGGATGATGGATATAATGCTACATTGTAAATTAAGGTTATGAAATGAAATGAGGAAATTTTGGATTTTTGACATTGTGTTATTTCTTGTTTTAATTATGATGCCATGAGATACATTGAAAGTGAATAGGTTAGCACGTCAATTTTGTCGACCATGTGCGCGAATATTCGAAGGGTCTACATGTGCGTGTTGGATGGAGGTGAGGTGTTACACTTAGGCTCTTTAGAAACACCTGAAATGAGGAAATTTTAGATTTTTGACATTGTGTTATTTCTGGTTTTAATTATGATGCCATGAGATACATTGAAAGTGAATAGGCTAGCATGTCAATTTTGTCGAGCATGTGCATGAATATCCGAAGGGTCTACATGTACGTGTTGGATGGAGGTGGGGTGTTACACTTAGGCTCTTTAGAAACACCCAAGATCTCTTTAACTGTATGTCTTAATAAAGTTACTACTCTCTCCCACATTTGGTTGGCATCTTTTTCCTATTTTCATTCTTCTCTATATATCACTCTTTCCCTAACTATTTCACTGTATCATCTTTCAAATTCCACCATCTAACTCTAGTACGTCTCAGAATTCACTTCTTCCTCTAACCCTTAATTATAAGATCAATAACTAACACTCTATGTTGAGTTGACAAGTCAGCATTATTTATCACCTTACAATTCTTACAATTAGGTCGATCACTTTGCCTTAAGAAGAAGTAGTCAATTTGAGTTTTTGTAGTTATGCTTTTAAAAGTCACTCAATGCTCCTTGTTTTTTTTTAAAAAAGAGTTGGTGATCATTACTGCGAGATCCAATAAAGTTGTCTCACTCCCATTCCTAACCCGAAACCCCATGAGTCCATGAATAACCGTTCGAGGTTGCCCCTATATGAGGATTAAAGTTTCTTCCTAGAATAACTCTCTTGTCAGAAGAGATCTGGTGAATCACCTTATCTAGCTTTTCTTAAAATTAGCGCTTAAGTTATTCATCCAACCCTACTTAAAGTGTATAAGCACACACCACATTGAGTAAATTAAAGTTCTTTAATTTATCTTTAATTTTTTAATTAAATAATTTATATTCATATATCAAGATCTATTTTAACCAATACATGATAACCACCTAAATATTAAGTATTTCAAAGTGATTTTGTCTAATATTTTTGTGTATAATTTTTTCTTATAATTTGATTATAACATTATACAGGATTTCAATCAAATATAAAGTATGAAATTAATGTCTATTTTTTAGTTCAACCATATTTAATTATCCAACAATAGCAATTAGTTTTTAATGACATTTAAACATTATTTTAAAAAGTCATTCAACCTTAGCCTATAATTTTATAATTTAATAGGAATTGATAATAATAAAATATTCTATCTAATAACTTTAGAGTAGTGAATTTTATAATCGCTCAACTATCTTGATATGATTTATTTTGCATACAATAACTTCCAATTATCCTTAATTAGTATATATCATAAATAATATTAAATTACGACAACTCCTATATGAGATATTTTGAAGATCTCAATTTAAATAATTATTTGTACAATCATTATTATTTTATTATTTTCACGGCATACATTAACCAATCTAAAAAATAATATTGTGATTGAGTGAGAATGATTATTTTGAATTTTTGATACATTGTTGTTCCTTTTAATATAAAGTATTTATTTTGGAAGTTTTAATACTAAAAGAAAACTATAATTTTATAATGCATATTTCATAATAGTCAAATCTTCATAAAAATAAAAATATATCTCACTAATAGTTCATAAAGGGTACCGATACACACTAGCACAACCGAAATTCATTCATGCAAGAAAAAGAATAAATAAAATCTTATTTAAATTGATAAATTAGGGAGACGAAACTCTTATTATTATTATTATTATTATTATTATCGTTATTGAAGGATGTGTGTGTAAAAGCAGCCGCCAGAGATGTCCTTGCACACATGTAGAGAGTATGAAAGAAATACAACAAACCTGTAATCTGAGAAACAGAAAGGCAGACGCGCCCACATAAAACGAACTAGACATTACCATTTTGTTCTCTTATAATTGCAGGTGGTGTATTCTGCAACTTTCTTTAGAGGGTTTTCTCTCAGGAACTCGTATTTGTCCAAACAATTATACCCTTCAAGCTTCTCCAATTCTTTAGTTTCCTATTGGAATTCTAAGTATTACGATAATCATGTCTCATACTAACTGGGAAGCTGATAAAATGTAAGTTTTACTCATTTATGACACTTCGTTACATTATTGCAAGTCGTCGCGTTTGTAGGTTTTCCTCATTTTCTCTATTCTAGACGTTTTGGGTGGTATTGAATCGGTTCTGTGTCTAGGGTTTTGATATTTTGGTGCTGGTATTTTGTAATGACTATTGGCTGGCATTTTACGCTATTTGGGTTTCCTTTTATGCCATTCCGTGTGTGTCCTTCCAAGTATGCATATTTGTTTCATCTGTTAAGGTGAAATCATTTCTTCACCTTAATGAAATGAAATAATTTACTTGCCATCATGGAATAACTTGTTTTGCTTATTTAGCCTGTCAATTGGTTGTAAATCAAGAAAATATCAAACACTTTATGGGTTGTTCATCTTCCATTTTGGGCACACGAACTGTAGCCCATTTTTCTGTTGTTTTGATTGTTATGTGGGTGGCCCTGGAATGGCCCCAATTGGTAGAAGAAACCTGCAAGCCCATGGGGTTATCCTGCACTTGGATGAGGAAGTAGAAAATAAATAAGTATGTTAATAATACTTTTTGTAGTAAATTGGAGAGGTATGTTAAACTTTAATTCTTTTACCTGTTTGAAAATTAGTTGTTAAGCTCCACTGTTATGGTTCTGAAACCTCCAGAAGGAAAGTTTGTTCCTCTCTTTGCCTGTTGCGGGTTGACGTGAGATTTTACTTCACAAGTTCCACGTTTGTGTTGACATTATTTGTCTAAAGAAGGATTGAGTGCTGACACTTTACAAGACCAATCTTCAGTTCTTTTTCAGTAGAACTTCACAACTGCCTGCTTTGGGTTCTTGCTGCTTGCAATTGTCCCACTTCTATCTGCTTTATTGATATGTTTAACTTTTTTGGACTTCTGATGGATTGCATGCTTCATTCAAGGTTGGACGTTTACATATATGATTACCTCATGAAGCGGAAATTGCATGCCTCTGCGAAGGCATTTCAAGCTGAAGGGAATGTCTCCACAGATCCTGTGGGTAAGACAACTGTCAAACTGAATAGATGCTCAAGTTACAAAAAGATAAAACAGAAGAAATAGCCAAAAGAAATTCCTTACCTTTTGTTCTTCCATTTCCTTAACGTTATTATAATAATCACTTGATTCTTTTTTGCTATAGCTATTGATGCACCAGGTGGTTTTCTCTTTGAGTGGTGGTCTGTTTTCTGGGACATATTCATTGCTAGGACAAATGAGAAGCACTCAGAAGCTGCTGCATCTTATATTGAGGTTGGTATATAGATTTTTCAATCAATTCAACTTGTCTAAGTTGATTTGCAGCCATCAATTCTTTGTCTAAATTGGCTGGAACAACTTCTGTTTGATGTCATTAGCTTGGCAATATCTAGTGTTATTTGTAGAAAGAAAAGATGCATATGGTTGTCCTAGTTTTTTTTTTTTTCCAGTTTGGAGGTTACCAAGTTTTTCAATTCACTTCTCTACTTCTGCAAGAGTATAGGTATCTTTAATAGAAATGAACTAGTCATTTTTATTAGGACATATATTCAATTGTACGTCATATATTTGCTATGTAGAAGTATAACTTGTAATCTTGCTAAATAAAAATTATGGTAAATGGTAGAGTCAATTGGCTAAGGCTCGGGAATTACAACAGCAACAACATCCACATCCAAAACCTCAGCAACATCAGCAGATGCAGATGCCACAGCTTTTGCTACAGAGGCATGCTCAACAGCAGCAGCAGCAGCAGCAGCAGCAGCAGCAGCAGCAACACCAAAGAAGAGATGGGAACCAACATCTGAATGGTGGTTCCGTTGGACTTGCCACTAATGATGCATCAAGACATACCACTGCAACTGCAAGTGCTATGGCAACACAAATTTATGAGGATAGATTAAAGCTTCCACTTCAGAGGAATTCCTCTGATGAGGTGGCAATGAAGGTGCTAAGTTTTTTGAAGCAAGGAAGAGTGGAAGATTTTTTCATTTTTTTTGGTGAACAATAGACTTCATTCTTGTATCACTATGGTTTCCATTCTAACATTTCTATTTGCAGCAACGGCTAGGTGACAATGTGGGTCAGCTTCTAGATCCTAATAATGCATCATTGTTGAAAACAGCATTGGGTGGTCAGCCTCCTGGGTACCCTTCTTCACCGTAGTTTTTATTGCTATGCTTATGGGATATTACATTTTTTTAACAATCAAATTAGTGAAACCTTTATGCCCTTTTTTCTTCTTCTTTTTCCCAGACATACACTACATGGTGCACCTGGATGCTCAAGTATTCAAAACCGTAGTCAACAGCTGCCTGTGTCTACCCAGGTAAAGTTGTTTTTGGGTTTAAAATTTAACATGCTCCATTTTTCTAATGTAATCTTGTGAAACAGGAGATGAAGACTGAGATGGCTGCAATTATTAATTCCAGGAATGCTGGTTCTGAAGGATCTTTAATGGGAATTCATGGTACTTTTTGTCTAGAAACTTTTCTGGAACAAAAATTTACTTTCCCGTTAGGGCCTTCTCTGTTAGATTTATTTTTAAAAATTTGGTATTACCTATTGCTTATGAAATTTCAATCTGATTTGTTATTGCTAGCTGATGGCATTCCTCACATGCTAGTTTGGTAGGATAAATTTTATTTGTCAATGAAAAATTGTCTTTGTTAAAATTTCATCTGGACTCTGCTATTAATCAAATTTCTGGTGACAGCTATCATGAAATGGAAAATAACCATAAGATGTTGAAAATTTATAGTAGATTAATGCAGTGGTTCATATAGCATTTTTATTGATGCCAATTTAGGGAGTGAGATTTTTTTATCTATGGGTTTATGTTTAGGTTTTGCTTTTACATTACTGTAAATATTTGGTTGACCTGTATCTTCAGGTTTAGCGGTGGAATTGAGACCCTTTTCCTCCATACTTTTTTTCATAACTCTTTAACTGTCTTGTCGTTTTTTCTTCATTCTGCTTTTTTTTTATTTACTTTTTCTGTTTTGGATTTGAAATGCTGTGACTTAGAGAAAAGAAAGGAATCCAAATTTATTGCATTCGTATACCCTAGGATGTTCAATTCATTAATCTTTTCTGTTCTCCTTTTTCTTTCTAGATTTGGTTATCAAGGCTTGAATTGTTAATTTGATTACCAAACTGTGTGAACTACTAGTCATTTGAGTTTGCAACTAACTGGTTTTGGTATTTGTATAGGATCAACACAAGGGGGAGACAAATTGACTTTGAAAGGATGGCCTTTGACTGTAAGTTTCTGAAACGACAACTGATTGGGTCATTTAACCTCCTTGAGTGATGCATAGGGAAATTTTAGCAAATTTATTTAAAATATCTTATGCTAAACCTATTTTATTTCATCCTTTTTATTTTTCCTGCATTACAGTTCTGACCTTGGTTCCTTTTTTAGGGGCTGGAGCAGCTTGGGCTCCTTCAACATCAAAGGTTGATGCAGTCTCCACAGTCTCTTAACAAATTTCAACTTCAGCAGCAATTGATGCTTCAAGCACAGCAAAACTTGCCGTCTCCATCTGTTAATGATTTGGAGCGTAGAAAGCTAAAAATGCTTGTGAATAGCCAGACTATGGCTGTTGGGAAGGATGGCTCATTTAATTCTGCTGATGCGCTTAGTAACATTGGATCACCAATGCATGTTGGTTCTCCTGTAATGTCCCGTGCTGAAACAGATGTGCTGGCTAAGGTACTTATTTCTCTGATGTTAGACTGAGGATTTTTTTTCTACTGTTTGCTTTCTTCAGCAAATTTTCATCATGGATTTGCTTATATGGTTGAGGTTTCCAGTTGCAGCAACAACATATGCAGAACAGTCAACAGCAGCAACAGTACCCACAGCATCCTCTTTCAAGTCAACAATCTCAGAGCTCAAATCAACACCTCGCACAGCAAGAAAAAATTATTGGTTCTGGTGGCGTGACTATTGATGGCAGCATGTCAAGCACGTTCCAAGGAAATGAACAGGTATGCTATATTTAAACTGTTGATTTTCTGATGTCAGCTTTCAAAAGGAAAGAACAAATGGCCTGAGGGTTGGAATGTCATGTAGGTCAGATTTCTATGACCATCCATTCATCAAAACATTTGTTGCTCGAGTAAAATGTTTGAACACTAAGAAAACTATCATCCTCTTGTATACTGAGACCATATATGGACCTTAAAAAGTTTTCCTTTGACTTTGTTCTTAGATAATTGTTGTTTATTGTCTTTTCTTTTTTGTTTAGAAAAGTTCCTTTTCCGGAAATTGGAATTCCTATCTGCATACTTGATGGATTTAATTTCAAATCTGTGGATGCTTCAGCCATGAATGTTCTGTACTAGTTACATTATTGAAATTATTTTTCTTTGGTTCTCTTTTCATTATGTTCTGTTCATTAAAGGCTTCAAAAAGTCAGATTGGGCGCAAGAGAAAGCAACCGGGATCATCTTCAGGCCCTGCCAATAGCTCGGGGACTGGTAACACTGCTGGACCATCTCCAAGTTCTCCATCAACACCTTCTACACACACCCCAGGAGATGCTATGTCTATGCCTTTGTCACACAGTGGTGGATCCTCGAAACCTTTGCTTATGTATGGATCTGATGGCTTGGGTTCCCTTGGATCAGCTGCAAATGAGTTGGTTAGCAAAATAATTTATCTTCTACGGCATTTTTGACCTAAATGTCCATTTTTTAAGCTTGCTACTAATATTTTAACCTTTAAATGCGTTGTTTTGTTAATTGATGTAAGATGGGACAAGCAAATATAGTTTTTTCTGAATACCTTGTGCTTACAAAGGGCTTTAAACGTTCGATGTTTCATTGTTGAGATAACTTCAACTATGAAACCTGATGTTTTGAGTTTGAAAAGGCAAAATAAGTTGCAATTCTGAAATCTATAATTTCAAAAGCAAGTTGTTTTCTTCATACTAGTATATGTTTGTCAATGATAATATATTTTTAATGACCTCTAGAATTTGTTGCATTTAAACTCAAAAAGTTGTCAAAGAGAATTTAAATTGATTTGTCCTCAAGTAGATGTGGAGGGAAATTGATTATTGGCTTCTAATTTACTTCTATACTAATACTGGCAGAACACTCACATACTTGTGTAATTTTACAATTTTGTGATTTTTTCTCTGATATCTCATTATGTGATTGGTTGTTAACGAATTGTGGTTGTCATTTACATGTAAAAGTTGGATGATTGAGACTATTAAATGCAGGCTGATATTGATCGGTTTGTGGATGATAAGATTCTAGATGAGAATGTAGAATCCTTCTTTTCACATGATGCAGCAGATCCTAGAGATCGAGTTGGTCAATCTGGAGATGTCACCAAAGGTATAACTTCCTTATTAGTCTGACCAGGGTATCGTAAGAATACTTAGAAGGTGAAGGTTTAACTAATTAACCCAGTTTTGATGAAATCGGAGCAAACTGTTTGGAGTTAAAAAATTACCCAAAACTAGTTCCACCTACTGGTTTTCACTGTATAACTGACTCGTATCAATGACCGTGCCAGTTGGATTGACTGATCTGTTCCATCCCACTAAGCATTGGTATGGAATAAAGCAAGCAGCCACACCTGGAAATTGGGATGGAGAGATGGTTTTTTCTTTAGCTAAATTGTCAAGAAGGGATACAGGCAAAAATATTTATCAGAGATGGACACAGTTCACTATTTTTTACAGATGATAATTGGGTGTTTTTACCAATAGTTGACATTTATGACTTTAAAATGTCAAGTAGTCAACAGATGAAGAAAATTTACCAATGGATGCAAACTATTAATAGATTTTGTTTGTTTGCATGTATTGGCAGTATCCTTGATGATTATCTGGTATGGTTTGTGCAACTAATATTGCCAGGGTATGAACATTAATGGTGGTCACTCAATCAATTTTCATTTCGCTCATCTTTAATAAGTAGTGACATTATTTCTCTCTTTAAAATATAGTTCATGCCCCTTTTACACAAAATTTCCAATCTTTTTTATATATTCTGTATTTGGCCATTAGAGCTTGACATTATTTCCAAGACAGGTATTACATTTTCTGAGATCCGGCATATTCCTGCAAGTGCAAATAAAGTTGAATGCTGTGACTTCTCATCAGATGGAAAATTGCTTGCTACTGGTGGGCATGATAAGAAGGTAACAATTGTACGTACGCGAGTCTGCTGGAACATCATAAATGCATTTAAAAAACACTGGTGCAGGAGATGTTAAATCCTTCTTTAAACAAATCTTTTTTTTTTTAATTGTCATTGTCATGGTCATGTACTACAGGTTACATTGTGGTGTGCAGAGTCTTTTACAGCAAAGTCTACCCTTGAGGAACATTCTCAATGGATTACTGATGTTCGTTTCAGCACAAACATGTCAAGGCTTGCTACATCTTCAGCTGATAAAACTGTTAGGGTTTGGGAATCTGATAATGTTAGTAATATTGGTCTACTTATAGTAGATTTTAACAAACAATTGTTTTTGCCTGCAAACAGTAGAATTTTGAAAATAATCTACTGTGGGATTGAAGGATACCGTAATATGATAACTGTTTATCTTTAAATGGTACATAAATTGTACAACTGTTGTGGAACCATGAGCCAGTTCTTCTGATGCCCCTTCTTTTCTAGTTATAAAACTTCATTCTAATTTGCAGCCTGGCTTTTCAATCCGTACGTTTATGGGACATTCCACAACTGTTACGTCTGTAGACTTCCACCCTACTAAAGAAGATCTCATCTGTTCCTGTGATAACAATAGTGAGATGCGCTACTGGAGTATAAAAAATGGGAGCTGCACAGGGGTGTTCAAGGTATAGAATGTAGTGTACTCTGAGGAATAATATATAAATTTGAACCCATGGTATATTACAGTTACATTTTTTCTTGACTTTTTTAATATTACAGTCGGGGGCTACCCTGATGAGATTTCAACCTCGATTTGGGCGTATCCTGGCAGCTACTTCTGAAAATTTGGTAACTATTTTTGATGTTGAAACCTCAAGTAGCAGGATTAAATTGCAGGTTTGTAACTTCTGGTTATTGTTCCCTTTTAGGGTTTTTCAATTAAACTCGGAAGACTTTCATTGGGTTTGCATGTTAAGGAATCAAATGATAGATTGTTATGCATGCTTCAGTGATTGTAAAGGTCTCACATTATTGTAGTTTGTGTGCATTGCAATTGTGATTGGAGCTTATAGTTTTTAGGTTTCAATTTTGGCTCTTGCTAATAATTGAGTTGAAATTTTTGCCAGGTGTTCCTTTTGCAAATTTAAATTATTATTAACTAGGTGTTTGGTCTAAGAGTCCACCCTACTGTCAGTGCCTTTTCAGGTTAAAGTCTTGGGATTGAATCTCACATTAGCAAGTCGCTTACTGACATTTTTAATTGCTAGTGAGGGTGAGATGGAGTTTAAGGAGGGAGGGTTATGAAGGTTTCACATTCAAGTTGGCCTAATGGGAGAGAAAATTAGTATTGTACAGTTTATATTCTGAATTTGGAGTTATTTCATGTGCTTTCTGCCGCTATTATGTTTTTAGGTCTTGTATTCCTCGTTTTTTTATGGCTTTTGGATTTCTTTACATGAGAGGGTACTATCAGCACAAAATAGTAATTTTCCCAAACTTATTTGTTGCTTCCCATGATCCTTCATTTGGTCCGCATAATTAATCTAAATGCACTTCCTTTTCCCAAAGCATCTCTCTTCTGGATCTAACCTACTTGATCACTGCTCAAAAAGCAGCTATAATCCACTTCTTATTTCCTAACGTGTTCTGAATTTCAGGGTAAAAGCCTTAGAGCATTAAAAAACCTATGTTAGTATTCCAAATGAGTTTGCATATGAGATTGAGATGTATTTGTGAAAATTAGATGATTTCTATCATGTTAATTATCCTCCGAGTATACATGGAAGTTCTCCATAAGATTCGTATCTTGTAGTTGTATACTACTTCCATATCATTCCCATGAAGTGGCTGACCCAGCGTTTGGTTTTTCCATCTTGCTAATTATAGGGCCATAAAAACCCTGTCCATGCTGTATGCTGGGACCCTTCTGGTGAGTATTTAGCATCTGTGAGTGATGAGTCGGTCAGATTGTGGAAGATTGGCTCTGGCAGCAAAGGGGATTGCATTCATGAGTTAAACTGTTCCGGAAACAAGTTTAACACTTGTGTCTTCCATCCAACTTATCCTTCTTTATTGGTTGTTGGCTGTTATGAGGCAAGTTATCACTACTTTGCTTTACACCATACAGCTTTGCAACTGATTTTGCAACGTAACATATAAGTTCAAATATCCAGTCCATATCTTTTCACAATGAACCAAACTGAAATTCTCAGCAGCTTGCAACTTGGTTTGTGAGAATAATTTAGGGATAATCTTTATTTCCTTTTATGTGTGAAAGAGAAAGTGGGAATTGTTATATACATGGAATTGGTCTAGTGTTGTCATACTCATTGGACTTGACACATTCTGACATGCCGTTTTCAGACTCTGGAACTATGGAGCATGGCTGAAAGCAAAACAATGACACTGACTGCTCATGAAAAACTAGTGTCATCCTTGGCAGCATCAAGCGTTACTGGTATGGTAGCTTCTGCTAGTCATGACAAGTGCGTTAAGCTCTGGAAGTGAATGATTGCTGACCATTGCGTTACTGGATATGAATTGGTTTAGAGGTCTTGCACGATTGTTTGATGTTCATATTGACCAACTGCTACAGCCTATGTCTATCTAGTAGGAGTACAGGGTTTCTTAGGTTTTGTTCATTTCATTTCCGCACACTGTAACTAACCACATCCCCGGTTGAGGGTTAACCGCAAAACTTGGAAGTTTTGTGCCATACCTAACTTGTCTAGCAGGGAAAAACATGGTAGAAAATATAAAATAAGAGCACAGGAAGACCCTTGAAAGTTCCAGAAATTGTAAATACTAAACGTTAAATGTTTAGTATACGAATATGTTGTGAGATGTACGCGCATTATTCAAGTGTTATGTAGCCCTTTGCAACCCTAGTTTGGCAAGTGAAGGATATGAGGCTTTAGAGCGATGTCCTGCTCCTACAGTTGATGTTTTATGGATTCAAATTAAAGTAAATCGTCCTACATCCATGACGTGCCTAACTTCAACGAAATAGATGTTGAAGTTGTGCAATTGGTACTGTATAACTCGTTCTATGGAGGCTAAATTATGCAACAGCCAAGAAATTAATTCACTTCAACACGGAGACAACAAAAACAGGGGAAGGTGTTGTATCTTTATATGCTCCAGGGCATTGGTCAATTCTGCTGCCTTTACATCAAGGTATTCTTTCCATGTAAGTGGCCGGTACAGTAGAGGATGATTAGAGTCGATGAACTTTGTTGGTGGTGATACCTTAATGTCCATGGGTGGGGTATAGAAGTATGCAATGGTGTTTCCTGTTGACTACCGCCTGATGCAGTGGATTCTTAAAACTTCCACTGGAGATAATATGCATCATGTCCCCAGTGTTGACTACAACTGCGTATGTGAGTGGATGTACAGGATCCCACCCACAGTTTTCTTTATGAAATTGGAGGTCATTGGTGCTGCAGCTTTGTAGAAGCAAAGTGAGCAACTGAGAATTTGTGAGAGGAGCTAAGCCCATTGCATGACCTGGGCCTGGACACTCTGGATAGGAATTCAATTGCAAGATATGTGGCGGTGGTTCATTACCTCCCTTTTGGGCTTGAACCATTTTGTATCTTGTTGTGTCAGGCCCAAGGACTCGACCATTAGCCCAATCATCTTCTCAGACAGTTTTTTCATTTCTCGCTGGTAATCTTCCATTACATGACTGCAAGCAGATACCCAGAAGATGGCATGTATAGAATCATAAAGTACACGGCACTGGGAATAACAAAACAGTTAAAACATAAACTGACCATTTAGACACAACTGGTTATAGTCTTATACTTTTTCATGTCGTTGAACTAGCTGTCAAAGAGGGAGATGCATATTGTCGCTCTCTCTTAGACTGCCAGGGCATTTGCATGTATATATAATCTCAATTGCTAAATAGTTCATCGATGTGGCTGGCTTTTATCAAACTGGTAAGAGGCAAATCTTATGCGCAACTTTACCCAGTTGGCTGACTATAATCATTTACTTTAATGAATTAAACAGTGCTTCTAGATTAGCCCACAACTAGATAACTACGAACAACTGATGTAATCATTCCCAGCTCATGCAAATTCTGACCTTTACTGCCTTCGTACACGGCCAATGTGCCCAATTTCCCCAACTCTTTTCGTCCGAACAATGGAAAAATATTGTTCTTTAAAATAATAATAGTAGTAGTAGTAGATTGATGACGATGATAACAACGACGATTTGGTTGAACAGTTTTGCTTAATTCAAATAATTTTTGTCTCTTTAGTGAATTGTGTTCTTTATCTTACACCTGACCGTATCATTTATGAAAAGTAAAAAATTGGACAATTGTAAGCCTAACGGGCAGATGCATCATTCGCATAGGGACGGAGCCAAGTTTGTGAATTATGTGTCAATCAGCAGCACCGACACGGGGGGTTAACAGGATTAACAAGAAGATTAGGTTTGGTGTTCTCGAAATCTAAAAATGTGAAAAGCTATAGCCCCATTTCAAACACTGCGACTTGCGAGTGAGACCATAAAAGGTCTGCAACGTCCTGCATGCTCCCATGCCATGCATTTCTTTTACTCTTTAAGCTCCTTTTCAAACAAATCTAGAGGTGTATAACAATACCCTATTACTTTTTGAACTTCAAACTCATTCAAAACTTAGTCTTATGCCAGAATTTTGTTTCCACGTCAATTTGATATCAATTCACACCATGCCATAACCCAATTTCCATATTGAGGGCTAGAGCATTAGTTGTCATTGGAATTCATGAATTTGCATTTCATTCACATGCATATCATTAGCATATACACAAATGAATTATGAACTAAAATACGTTACAAAGATAGCATATGCACTAAATTATTTTATTCCGGGGTATAAAAAGTTTAAAATGTTCATTATGTAAATTGTAACATGTTTATTCCTTGAATTTTAGTATGATTGATTATAAGTAACAAATTTAGAATTAATTGATATAATTGGAAAATTAAGGGATTATAATGTATATTTAGTTTAAGAAAAATGCCAAGTGATAAAATAAATTAATAAATAAAAATTAGAATGATTAAGCATATAATTGAGTGATATTTGGCGTTGATCATTGTAGAATAAATGGACTAGTAAGTTGATGACAAATGGTATTGATTAATGGACAAATGGCTTCTGTACTTAAATGACATGTGACCTAACTTTAATGGTAACATATGGCAGCACCTATACTTGATAAATGTTGAACATGCCTTTAGACATGTGGCCATTCCATTAGATGACACCTAACACCTTAAGTGTAACATTCAGCAGGAGCAAACTTGGTTCAGCTCATTTCTTGTTCTTTCCTCCCTCACTCACATCACCGAAACTCTTTTCTTTCACCTCCCTGAACTTGCTTATGGTTCTGCCTAATTGTTGCACAAATAATCCATGTTTTAGCCTCACAAAGTTAACTAAAAGATTAGCTTGAATTTGCCTTACTATGCCCAGCTTGAAGTACTGGATTGGTTTGATCTTTTGAGTTGGAATTGGAGTTAAACATGTAAGTAAATGATTAGTGTTTATAGCATGTTATGATAGAGAATTGATGATGATGAATT
>JANZXR010000008.1:32336049-32366046 GCA_027575705.1 Erythroxylum echinodendron
AGAATTGGAGTTAAACATGTAAGTAAATGATTAGTGTTTATAGCATGTTATGATAGAGAATTGATGATGATGAATTAAGATGAATTATTTATGATTTTAATGATTGATTGTGCTGGAAATTTCTGCATGAACTTGGGTACTTTTCTATTCTATTTTTGCATGTACGAAAATAGTAACTTAAGGATTGTTTTATGGATTATTTAAGATGGGACTTGAGGTATAATTGACGTAGAATTCATGATAAAGATAGGTGTTATTAAAGTGTTCTTGAATATGGAAAATTAGAGTTGTAGGTCAAATTTTTGGTTTCAATTTTATCTACCTTTTTCGATCTATTTTACATATCTTTAGAGCACAAATTTGAAGAAACTCAAAGAATGAAAGTTGTAGATATATGTCTTAGCTTGACCTCTGTGAAAGTGTCTTGATAAAATAGTAACTAGAGCTTGAGTTATGCTTGTTTTCCTAATACTGCTTGTGACAGATCCTTGTGCAAAAACCTTGTATTATTTCCTAATTTCTGAGGGCTTTAAAGCTCGATTTAATCAAAGTATAAAACATGAAAAATGATTATTGATGTCTTATTAATGCTTCTGTGAAATAGTTTGGCTAGAAGATATCTTGATAAGTTTATGTAGTTACTTGAAGTCATAACCTAAACAATGGATTGTTTTGATGAGGTTAAGTTCAAATTTGGAAATGTTGATTTGTTTAAGGAATAAATGAGTTCTTTTAATACCAATATGATCTTAAGAACATAAGAAATGTGTATAAGGTATGGATGAATGAGAATAGGAGAACATGGGGTAATTATGAATAAGAATTGAGCAAATGAATGAATCTATATTGCTGGAAAATTTTTGGTGAATGTATAGATTTAACTTGCTGAAATTTCAGATTTAAAATAACAATTGTATGTGTGTTATAAGAGGCTTTTGATAATGAAAAATGTTCAAGGATAAATGTAAAATATGAGTTGATAATGATCTAAAGACGTTCTCCTGAATTTAATGTGATTCAAAGTATGTAAGTGATGAATTGGGAATCATTGAATGAAAACTAGGAAATCGTGTGATTGCATAATCCTAAGAAAAAGAGTGATAAATGTGAGTGATAAATTAAAAGTGATCAAGTGTATTAATGAATAAACCTAATTGCAAAATAAATGATGAACAAACCATGATGAATGTATAATTATGATTTGTGAATAAGATTTCACACTCGGAATAATCATTTGAGCATGCAATAAATTAACATGATACATATGCATGTGTAACTTTGAGCATTCATTTGATTGGTTAATTGGTAATGTGTAAATGTGTGTATTATTTGATTTAGAGGCACACATTGACCGACACCATCCATACATTGCCAGCACGTTGAGGTAATAGCTAAATGGAGTGTACTGTGAGTTAACTTAGTTGTGTAAAAAAACTCAAATATTTATGCTTCTATTGGAATTGTATGTATAGTGGATAACCTAGGTGTAAGATTTCGATTGGTAATGTTTTCTGTTCAATTGTGTTGATTAAACTTAATTCCTCTATAATGAATTGATATTGATATAATTGTGATATTATTGATTCCGGACAATTGATTGTCTGAGGAGTTCCATATTCGGGACTGTATTGGGAGTGTTTGTGATTTGAATGTGAATAAAGAAATTGAATGCTCAACTATTTATTGAATGCTGGACTTAGATCCGATGAACTGTGAAAATTGAATGTGCTCATTGATTAGAAGTGATTGATGCTATATTATGTGAACTATTATACTCCATTATATGATGCATGTTCACATAAAGGAGTTGTGACTGGAGTAGTCAATGTGAAAAGAGCTTTAAGCTCAGTTATGTGCATCAGAGCCTCATGCTCAATGGCTAATAAGCTCGGTATCCACAAAGGATATGAGACAGTACTGAAAAGAGCCCAGTATCCACAAAGAATATGGGACAGTGAAATAGGCACTCAGTTATAAGAAAGTTAAAATGGAATGAATCTCATTTGCATTTGCATTTGTATCTTTAAATGTGCTCATGATATTGATTACAAATTAATGTTGAACTATATTGTGTTGATATTGAGAAATGCTTATGACTTTAGTGATGATATGAGGAATTTTGATAAATGAGTGTTATATTATGAAATGATTACATGATATTCTTGCATTCAGAATGTACTTCTAGAATGACTTAAAAAGTGATTGTAGTTTTAAATGCTTCTTGTATATTATGATGCAAATTGTAGAATATGAGTTATAACTCTGAATGAAGTGTTACTTTGATTGAGCTGAATCTTAATCATTGATATATATGTGTTCTATTTTGAGTAAACACATCGACAATGGTTCACTCACTAAGTTCGCAAAACTCATCAAAATTGTAATGTTGATTTTCAGGTATTGAAAGGAGGCCTTGTTAGTAGAGTAAGCTAACTGAAGTTTAGTACTGTCTATTTTGGATCAAGATATGGCTTAAAGGTCTCGTGTATTGTTCATCGTCTTAGTTTGATTTTTGGGTCTTAGTTTGACCGTCTCATTTTGCTTCGTCTCAGAATGACGTCAGCATCGTCTTAGAATGACATTATCATCTCAGTTACTGTTCATCATCTTAGTTTGACTTTTTGCGTCTCAGTTTGACCGTCTCATTTTGCTCCGTCTCAAAATGACGTCAGCATCATCTCATGACGTCAGCACACCTTCTAGTCTAAATTTGATCCTCTAGATGATCTAATTGGTCTTTAACTTAGTAAGTGCTCAGTGTAAGTGTTTTAACACTGAAATCAGGACCAGTACCACAAGGATTTCTGGATCGCTATTCGATGGTAAAGGTCAGGGGAAAGAGTTGCTCTAGGGGGTATTTTAGTTAGGAATGGAACCTATGATGGATTCTTCCTAACTCCAACAATATAATTCGTGAGTCCATTCTATGTCCCTCACGTATACTGTTTATCTCCTCTGACTTACCATTTATCATAATTACAACCGGTAGTGGAGTCTTCCTATCTTAAACAATGACTCACCATTTGTCATAATTACAACCGATAGTGGAGTCTTCCTAACTTAAATAATGACTCACAATTTGTCATAATTACAATTTGTCATACTTACCCGAAAATTTCAAATGAAAGCATATACAATCGTATGAATGTAACAACCAATCTATAAGTTACAATTAACTTATGTCTAACCCTCCTTTATCTGAAGTCGTCTAAGTGTCTCACACGTATGTATCCTAGCGGTATGTATAGGAGGCGGGATGTTACATCTCGTCAGCTATCATCTGAGGATTTTAGATATAGTACATTGTATAGTTTTCATTTCATGTAGAATCTTTTGTTTAAAACAGTGTGATCATGGATGGTTTATGTATTGTAAATATATGGATGAGTTGTAATGAAATAACAGTGTAAAACATGATTTGTTAATGAAATGAGATAAGTTTTTATGATTACTTCTAATGTGTATGATGCCATATTAATTGAATGTGACCATTCTAACATGCCATTCTCGTAAGATATGAGCTTGGATATTCTCAAGAATTTCGGGCATATACTGTATGGTAGTGGTGCGTTACAATTTTTGCTCAACATGGATAATAACGAAGTGAAGCCTCGTTACTAAAAAATGACACTAAATTCCGTAATTGATGTGGCAAGCACGAAGAAGTCTACACATTGTTCATTCTAAGGGACATATGTGGTCACCCGGCCAAAGTTGGATAACATTCTTCAGCGGAGAACCCCTGATGGTGAAACCTTCATGCCACATTTTCTTGGCAAAGAAGACCGAGATACGTGCTAATCCATACCCTATCAGCTAGTCAGGCGATTGGGCAGCCAAAAGCTTCTGATTACCTGGTAATGAGAACAGAAATTTGGCTTGTTGTTTACCTCTGCGAAGAAGACTGTCAGGAATGCCATTGTTTATGACCTGAAACATACCCCAATCTTCACTAGCTTTTCCAATCATCGCTAGTGCATTTGTGTGGTGGAGGTCTATTATGGGCTCAGTTTGATCCACTTGTTGGTCTTTGTAATGAGATTCCGGCGAGAAAGTCTATGTATGAGAATCAGGTAGTTTGGGTGCATCCTCGAAATCTCTTGGTGTGATATGGCTACGATTGCTTTTAATGGATTGGTTTGATATTGAAGCCATTGGAGATCAGCAAATATGATAGGAAGAGCAGAACAGAGTAGACACAGAGAGAGAGAGAGAGAGAGAGCGCTTTGGGACTAATCAGGAAGTGGAAAGCAGAGTACCTGGTGAGAGGTGCTCCAATCTCTTCTTGGCTTGTGCTTGTCTGTATAGTAGAAGTTGGAAACAGAGCTGTTAACCCTTGTCTTTTATAGGGACCCTTGTCCCTATCGTAACCAGCTACAATTAGTTAATAGCAATTTTGAAAGGGATTTTCCTTAAATTTGTAGTCTTTTGTTATCAGTAATATTTACTCACTTTCTATACATGTATTTTCTACTTTGACCGTCATCTTCAAAATCTACTGTTCTAAAGTTACATCCCAAATTTGTATGACTTCGTCTAGTTAGAAAGAAATATATTACAAGTAACCCTAACTAGCTAGTAAACAACCCAAGTCAAGCACATGAATATTTAATCCAGTACTAACTCCAGGAATTAGAAACAAAATAATACAAGCATAAGCTGTTGCATTTAGTTTAAACGATTTTCCTTCTTATGATCTACGAATTCTAAGCCCAACAATCTATTAAACTCTATTTGCTTTGAAAATTAGAGAGATTAAACAATTGCAGTTTTAATATACAATCTAGCCATAGATTGTAACAAAAATTAAACTAGTGTGAGATAAACATAAAAAATATTTGATACTCATTATATAAATTAAATTATAAAAAGAAATCAAAACATAGATATTAGTTCCTTGAGACCAAATGTTAGAAGATTAGCTATGTAGGCCTATGACAAATAGAAAATAGTAGAAGAAGAGAGGGAAGAAAGATGAGAGACTATTCTCTATACCAGAAAGACTTGATGTCAAAACTCACTCTAAAGTTAGGATTTTTAAATCCACTTATCTTTGGCATCAGAAACGGTCCAAAACACATCCTTGTCCTAAGTTGTGCATCTTTCTGCCTTTTTTAAAGATAGGCATGGGTTTTGACACATCTGTATCTTAGGCCGTGTATCTTTGTACAACTTTTCCAGAGATGGACATAAGCTTAAACAAGCCCATTCCTAAGCCATGTATCCTTTTTTTTAGCTTTTGAAACACTTTCCAAGAGATACACGGACTAAAACTCTTGTAGCCACATATCTCTAAAAAAACTTCCCCTCTACCACATGGTCTTATTTAAACCCGTATATCAAACAGTGTCTTCATCTCTAGCATCTTATTCTAAAACAAACGCTAAAATACATTAATATTTTAGGTTGTGTACAACTAAAATCTCTCAAAATTTGAAACATAAAATTTCTAGAGCCCTTTATAAGCTTTACATGGCAAAATTGTCTCAGATGGAGCTCAAAAGAAAAATATATGCCAACTTTGAGTAATATTGCTGAAAGGATCCATAATTGCCTAAATATTTTCTTTTATCTCTTAACACCTCCATTTGCATCCCAAATCAAAATATAAGCACAATGAGTATATTTTAGCATAAATATGTGTAAAGGACTAAATATTAAGGGGGAAAAATATGTCATTTTGCAATTGCTCTTTTTTTTGGTAAACATACTCACTAAAGTAAACAATCTTCCTTATGATATAAAAAAGCATACATGCTATAAGATATATATCCATTTAAGACCTGAGTAAACACAATATCTCATCGTTGAAGTTCAAAAGAAAAATATAAAGAGACATTAACACAATAATTTCGTTCAAAAGTGAGGGAAAAAATTTTATAAACTTTTCTCACATATTTCCTCTAGTCATTCAAGTGCTTTATGGGTTAGTCTTTTGCTCATATTGTTATAAAGATGCTCTATCATAGGCTTACTCATACACTAAATCTCTAGTTCTTAGATTATATACACATATTAATAAAAAGATCTTTTTTTCTTAGTTAAAATGAGGCTTGAGTTAAAGGTAAGGAATTTTCTAGAAAACGAAGGTCAAAACTAAGGAAATTAGTGGAACATTCAAAACATATATTAGGTATATATAGTAATTGGGAACCTATAATCCATATTATAACTTGAAATACTCTCTAATGTTTTTGTATACTCCATCAACTCATCAAAAACTTTGACTAATGCTATCATGTCACCCAAATAACTCTTTTATTTTCTTTTTTTTTTTGCATATGTGTCACAAATTCAAATGTTAATATCTAAGTCTATTGTTCAAACATAATTTCCATTTTACATTCAACAAAAATGCCACCTACTTACTAGCACACCCCACACTTCAAATCTAGTTTCTCTTTCATAAAACCCTTCTATTGATTTGATTAAGATGCCTTATTAACCCTTAAAGATAGGTAAATATATTTGATATTTATGGTTAGGCTCATATGACGTGTTTTGAATAAAAGGAAGGAGTTATTAATGTCTAAAGGGGCTAGCTAGTGATGTGAAGTCAAATTGACAATTAAGGTTGAAAAGATTAAATCAAAGTTAACCAAATCCTTTTCATAAATGCATATGTTAGTGCAATCTCAAAATAGTTTAAAGCAAGTTTGAGTTCCCTTTTCAGAACACAAGTGGAGCCCTCCTAATGACCCTACGGTAAGCCTTTAATCTATATCTACATTAACTAAAGGATTCCTGCAAAGCCAAGTTGTTCAGTTGTCAAAAACCTTTTATACTTTAAAAGTAAGTATAAAAGTGTAGAAAATAGTAGGAATTTAAAAAAAATCATTTTATTAAAATTTCAGCAGCATAACGAATGCTTTTCTTAGATTCCCAAATTTCAAAAACTTGCATTAAACAATTTAAAACATTTCTAATATTTCATAAACCATGTAAACTTCTAGAATGGAACCTCAAGTTCACATCACAGGTAACCACAATTAAATAATTCTCAACATTTTACAATCCCAAAAAATATTAAAAGATCACACTTTTAAACCCTTTCTAATTAATTTAAACCGTATATACAAGTAGCTAAGCCAATTTCATGAAAACCCATATGTAGCAAAAATGACACAAGCACATCAGCACCCGATGATACAACTGATTCTGCGGTGGGATCCCAGCTACTGTAGTACCTGTACCCAAACCTAGGGTGGTTTATTTAAAAAATAAAAATATAGGTGAGCTAAACAAGCTCAGTGAGTGTTATCATTTTACTGAAAATTAACTTTTCACAATAACATAACTGAAATTTTCCTATACAATAAGAAAGCTCATGGTAAAATAATCCCCATAAAAATTCATTTGTGCATCATAAAATCTAGTAATAAATAACATTTCATAAAGCACTATTTCAATTTATTTGAAATATTATTTCGAAATGTTTTTTTTGAAATTAAGCTCATAATATAAAATTTTCCATTTTCCATTTTCCTTAAACAATAAACAGTGGTGTCAATAATTTTTTTTAAAACTTTATACTAAAAATAAGCCAACCACTAGAATTGGTACCTTACAGTGCCTCTTGAATTACTTTAAAAAGTAAATGGTGGCTGCATTATTATTGTCATGAACTTTCTTACATGACATAGCCCATGTAATATACTATTTCAATTAAGGTACTGTGTAATGTGTTGTGCACTTATTTTATAAAGTATGCTCTAATTATGGTATAATAAAATAATTTAAGCATTTAAATATATTACTGGGGTTATAACAGAGATCACCGATAGATTGGAGATGGCTCTGGACTTGACTAAAATTTTTTCAAAAAATTTTTCAGAAAATTTTTGAAAACTCTGAAAAAGCTATAGAATAAGGAAATTTAAGTGACACTTTTGAATGAAATATGGATGATTTTGAATACATTCAGTAATTTTCGCATTTAATTTGATTTTTTTTTGGGTAACTGAAAAAGTTACCGAATAATTTTGTAATATGATGGAAAGCTCCAAAATTAAGATTAGAGTGCCCAGGGACTGAAGCGGGTCAAAACAAATGTTGTTCGAATATAATTTGGGTAATATGAAATTATTGGACTAAAATGCCCTTTTTGGCAAATAAGAAGTATTGGTGATTTTAAACCCATTTGAAATTTTTAAAAGCATCAAATCAATAAGTATTAACCCTAATTAGAGTATTTCATGGTCAATTTGAGGATAAGATAGTTGTGGAATATTTCAGAATTTAATTTGGTTCACAGGTGAATTAAATTCATTAAAGGGGCAAAATGGTCTTTTTGAAAACCAAAGGCATCCAAAATCCATATGTGCATTACATGGGAATATTTCCATAAGATAAGCATGCATTAGTGGGTTTGGAGAGTAACCAATCAAATGGTGACAAGTGGCATGGGTTAAAGTTTAAATGTGTGAAGTTTTGGGTAAAGGTGTAAATATGAGAAGTTTTTAATGAAAATGGTGGGAAAAAAGTGCAAATAAGCAAAACTTTATCTCTTTAAAGAAGGTGTGGTTGGCTATTGTGGGGAAAGGAAGGAAGAGAGAGAACAAAAGAAAAGAAAAGAAAAAGGACAAGGGGGAGCTTCGGCTATGTCATAGAGAAGTGATCCAAAGAGTTTTTCATGCCCTTCTACCTCCAATCAAGCATTCGATAAGATCCCATAGCCATCCAAGTGAAGAGAAGGAAGAAAATGAGTTGGTAAGCTTACTAGTTTTGTTGAAAATTTGGATTTGTTGGGTTATAGTTTAGATTTGGTTTTGACGGTGTGAAATGCACCCTTATGATGTGATATGAAGGTTTTATTGCATTGGAAGTGACTAGGAGAAGAAAATCAAGAAAACTAGTGTGTGCAACCTTGGTCAGATTTGGTTATTGCCTAAAGTGTTTTATTTTTCCATTTGATGATTTAAGATTAATGAATGGCATTAAGAAGGTAGTTTAATGATGAAAGAATGGAAGAAAAACAATGAAAATGATTAAAGGAAATTTCAACTGTGGCTAGGGTTTTTAATGTAACATGATCCAAAATTTTATTTTGATATTGTATGATGTTCATAGCATGATTTTGATGCTAATAAAGTAAATAAATGAAAAAGAATTTATTTGTAATTGGTTTTGGATGAAATTCGACCAAGGTACATGATTATGTAAAATTTTATTAATAATATTTTATAGCTTAAATGTGTGTAGTAAAATGTCATGGAAGTGAGAATTGGTTTAAGTGTCAGAAATCAAATAGAATTGAATTGGAAAAGTTTAACGTAAAATAAGTTAAGTTTAACCTTAAGGGCATTTTTGGTATAAAAGTATGGTTATGAGTAATGTGATTAAGGATAGTCATTAAGTGTATTTGTGGATTGGAATTATTAAATGAAATGTGATGTTATTATTTGGAAAAAAAAGTATATGGAGTGTATTTAGAAAGTAATGAAGTTGAAATGCTTTATCATTTAATTGGTTGAAAAATGTGTTAAGGAGTTGAATGTATTTGTATTAGGTTTTTGGATCAAAAAACGAAACCAACTGAAGGATTTCAAAGTGGTGAAGGAAACTTGCAAGTTATGAGTGCATTTTAATTGTTTTATATAAATAAATTATTTGTAAAAGAATTGATAACTTGTGATTTTAAATTGTACAATTATGAGTTTTATGTTTTATATAAGTGAATATTGCAAGTATAAGTTTATATTTTAGCAATGTATGAATTGAGTTTGAAAGTTAAATTTCATACGATTTGAAGTTACATTAATATTATGTTATTGGTTGATAAAAAAGAAACGGTTTTTAGCCTTTGGTACATCTTCAGGTTTTATACGTGTTATTATACCAGAGTATAGCGATTAATCTAGTGCGGGCAAGCGATGTAAAACCAGCTACTTAAATAGTGGCTAACCGGTTGCTGGTAAGCGATGTAGGACTAACTCTGTAACTATTGGTGTATAATGGTTAACCTAATGCGAGTAAGTGATGTAAAACCATCTCTGTAACTAGTTGCAGGTAAGCGAAGCAGAACAAATTCTGTAACTACCGAAGTATAGCGATTAATTTAGTGTGGGCAAGTGATGTAGACCTAGTTTCTTAACTAATGGTTAACCAATTGTGGGTAAGCGAAGCAAAACCAGCTCCATGACTTTATGCCTAAGGGTGCCATATGACAAAGAAATTAATGATGGGCTATGTAATATAAGAAAGTTTATGATAATAATAATGTCGTAAGTATTTATTTTTAAAAGTAATTTGAGAGACATTATATGGTACCAATTCTAATGGTTGGTTTATTTTTAGTATAAAAGTTTTCAAAAAACTTATTTCACCACTGCTTACTGTTTAAAGAAAAAGGTAAAAGGAAAATGGATACTTTTATATAATGAGCTTAATTTCGAAATAACATTTCGAAATAGTTTTTGAAACAAATTGAAATGGTGTTGTGCGAAATGTTATTTATTACCAGATTTTATGATGCACTAATGAATTTTTATAACGATTATTTTACCATGAGCTTTCTTATTGTATGAGAATGTTTCAGTTATGTTGTATAAAAAGTTTAATTTTCAGTAAAATGATTAATACTCACTAAACTCGTTTAGTTAACCCCTATTTTAATGTTTTTAGTATAGGAGCTACTGTAGCTGGGATCCAACTGCAAAATTAGTTGTATCGAAGAGTGCTGATGTGCTTATGTCATTTTGCTAAGTACGTGTTTTCAGAAAATTGGCTTAGTTACTTGTATATGTAGTTTAAATTATTTTGGAAAGGGATTAAAAGTGTGATCTTGTAATATTTTTTGGGATTGTAAAATGTTGAGAATTATTTGTTTGTGGTTTTTTGTGATGTGGTGAGATCCCAATTTCTGAAGTTGAGATGATATATGAAATACTATAAGTGTTTTAAATCATGTTATACAGGTTTTTGAAGTTTGGGAATCTTAGAAAAGTAGTCATTATACTGTCGAATTTATATGTATATAAAATTTCTCACTATTTTCCGCACTTTTAACTTTTAAGGTACAAAAAGTTTTTAACAGTTTAACGACTTAGCTTTGCAGGAACCCTTTGGTTGAGTTAGATATCTATTGAAAGGCTACTGTGGGGTCGTTAGAAGGGATCCACTCGATTTCTGGAAGGGAAACTCTGAAATAGATCCTTTCACCCCACCATTAATTGCTTTGCCATATGGTATCCTTAGGCATATTGTCATGAAGATGGTTCTACATCGCTTGCCCGCTACTAATTAACCATTAGTTACGGAGCTGGTTCTACGTCGCTTACCTACACTAGGTTAATCTCTATATATTGGTAGTTATGGAGCTGGTTTTGCATCTTACCCGTAACTAGTTAACCATTAGTTACGGAGCTAGTTCTTCATCGCGTACCTACATTAAGTTAACCTTTATACACTCATAGTGATGAAGTTGGTGCTATATCGCTTATCCATAACTGGTTAACCACTAGTTATAGAGTTTGTTCTACATCACTTACTCACACTAGGATAATGGCTAGACACCAGTATAGTAACACGTATAAAACCTAACGGTGTACCATAGGCTAAAAACCATTTCCTTTTTATCAACCAATAATATAATATAAATATAGCTTCAATTCATATGAAATTCAATTTTCAAACTTCATTTCATATATTGCTAAAACATAAACTTATACTAGCAACATTTACTTGTAATGTATCATTCATATAAAAGTCACATTTAAAATCACACGTGATCAATTCTTTTAAAAAGATTTTATTCATATAAAACAATTAAAATGCACTCATAACTTGCTAGTTTCCTTTTCACCACTTCGAAATCCTTTATTTGGTTTCATTTTCTGATATGTAAACCTAATATAAATACATTCAATTCTTTAATACATTTTCCAACTAAATACATTATAAACCATGTCAACTTCATTACTTTCCACATACACTTCGTATACTATTTTTTTCAAATAATAACATAACACTTCATTTAATAATTCCAATACCACAAATACACTTACTGACCATCCTTAATTCCATTCATATGGTCACTACATCATAACCATACTTTATACCAAAAATCCCATATTTTACACTAAACTTTTCCAATTTAATTCCATTTGATTTTCAACACTTAAACCAATTCAAATATACTTTCATGAAATTTTAATACACACATTTAAGTTATAAAATCTCATTAAAAAAATTGTACATAATCATGCACCATTGGTCTAATTTCATCCAAAACTAATTACAAATCAATTCCTTTTCATTTTTACTTCATTAGCATAAAAAGTCATGCTATGAACATCATACAACATCAAAATAAAATTTTGGATCATATCATATTAAAAACCCTAGCCATGGCCGAAATATCCTCTAATCATTTCCATTGTTTTTTCTTCCATTCTTTCATCATTAAACAAGCTTATTAATGCCATTCATTAATCTTAAATCATCAAATGGAAAAATAAAACACTTTATGTAATGACCAAATTTGACTAAGGTTCCACACGCTAGTTTTCTTAAGTTTCCTCTCCTAAGCACTTCCCATGCAATAAAACCTTCATATCACATCATAAGGGTGCAATTCACATGATCAAAACCAAATCTAAACTATAACTTAACAAATCCAAATTTTCAACAAAACTAGTAAGCTTACTGACCCATTTTCTTCTTCCTATTCACTTGCATGACTATAAGATCTTGTTGGATGCTTGATTGGAGGTAGAAGAGCATGAAAAGCCCTTTGGATCACTTGTCCGTGGCATAACCAAAGCTTCCTCTTCTCTTTTTTCTTATCTTTTCTTTTTTCTCTCTCTTCCTTCCTTTCTCCAACAATGGCCGGCCACACCTTCTTTAAAGAGAGAACGTTATGCTTATTTGCACTTTTTGCCCACCATTTTCATTAAAACTTCTCATATTTACATCATTACTCAAAATTTCTCATATTTGCACTTTTAAACCATACAACTTGTCACCTTTTGATTGATTACTTTCCAAACAGATTAATTCATGTTTATCTCATGTAAATATTCCTATGTAATGCGCATATGGAATTCGGATGCATTTGATTTGACAAAAAAGACCATTTTGCCCCTTTAATGAATTTAATTCACCAACTAACTGAATTACATTCAAAAAATATTCCACAACTGTCTTATCATCAAATTGTCAATGAAATACTCTAATTAGGGTCGATACTTATTGATTGGATGCTTTAAACAATTTCAAATGGGTGTAAATAATTAATACCCATAATTTTTTGAAAATGGTATTTTAGTCCTAAACTTTTGAAAATCCTGAAATCCATTTGATCGGACATATTTTCGATCCGTTTTAGTATCATTAAACTCTAATACTTATTTCAGATATTTTTTGATATTTCAATGTTGGTTCTCCCAAAAATCACTATTCACCTAGATTCACTATTCATCTAAAAATATTATCCACCAAAAATAAAAATTTATATTTAATGAAGGGAAAGTTATGGGGTTTTACAATCCCCCCTCCTTATAAAAATTTCCTCCTAGAAATTTTAAACAAATCTAATTATCTTAAAAATACGGATATCGACTTTGCATCCACTCTTCGTGCTTCCACTCTATCAATCGCCTTATAAGGACCACCATATCATATGCTTAACTTGTTACATTGTCTAAAACAAACTATCCCTTTCTATGATGATATTTGCAAAAATTCTTTGATTTTTAACTTTAAAATCCAAATTCTTCCTTTATTTCTACACCTAGCTCTGTTGTCGATTCTAGGTACTATCATTTTTACCAAATAATTTTGATATTATTTGTGGTTATTTGAACTAATTCAGTCCAACCATTTTTCTTTCATCTATCTCATATATCAGCACTTTATTTAACTATATACTTCCAATCATTTACAAGTTCATTAATCTATCAAGAGAATACCTACTTAGGATGGTTAGAAAATTAGTAGATTTTGTAATTTGATCCTTTACCTCCCATACACTATCATATCCACTTAGATTTGGAAAAATTGGTATCATAAATTTCTTAGTAATATGCTTTGATTTCCATTCACAAAAATAGTGGCTAAGAACTTTTTTTTTGGTTCTTTGGCTCTCAGCCTTGACTTGTTGGTTTAATAAGCATTTTAACATATACTTTTCTATCACCCTTTTCATACCTTTTCGATCATAATGCACTTTCAAGTATGAGGCCTCTTTGTGTTCCTTAAATGCATAGCATGCACTAAAGAGTGACTTAATCTAGAATTTCTTTCTTAAGTTCAACCATGACTAGTACATGCAATTACGCATTGTCATTTTTCACATATTCATCGGACTAAGTCCTACATTCAACAATTTGTTGAGTACACCTATTTCTTTCAGATTCATATTCAATTATGAAACACTTCTAATACAATCTCAATTATCAAACTCCTCAGACCATTAATGTCTGAAATTATGTCAATCACATTACTAACAATTCAATAGTTGAAATTTAAATAGAAATAAATCAATCCTAGTGAGAAAACATCTAGGTTGACTCATAGTATGCTCCATATAGTATTGCCTTGACAAACCGACAATGTCTGGATGCTGGCGTTTGACTTGAGCATCTAAATTAATGCAAAACACTCATTTTTACACATTTCTAAGTTGCTTAATCATATTAATATCCAATCATGCACATATATATATGTGTCATGTACAATGCATGCTCAATTGAGTATTCCCAAGTATATATCCTCAATCACAAGTCATGATCATTCAAACATTATAATTTGTATACGTCTAGTTTGCACTTAGGATTACACCTTAAAGAAGCTTGATTATTCTATTATAGTTAATCTTACATTCACCAATTTCTTTTCTAGCATTATATAGTCACACAATATTAAAATTTTCATTCATTCATACCTAATACACTTTACTCATATCCTTTGGATCACAATTGTATTCTTACGAACACATTCATTCATATAACATCTCCAAATTTCCAAATTTAGTTACATGATATCAACAATCCATTGCTTAGTTATAACATCAATTAACAATATAAACTTATCAAACACTTTATCAACTTATTTAGCGTCAAACTAGGTTTGTTTCAAGCGCCAATCAAGTCTAAATGTACCAAAGTAAAGTAACTTATCATTAGTTGATTCAATAATCAATTAAAAGATGACATTTCACTTTCAACGCCTTTCCCACGATCGTGGAGGCATTCTACAATCATGGGATGGGTGATTCGAAAATATCATCACCCTTTTCCTTCAAAATTTCCAGATTTTAACACTTATATACTACATCCAACACATCTACTTCATAGTTCATTATTTATACCTCATTTCCTAATCAGTTTCATCTCAATTCCATCTCAAAATCATCTATATAACAATACATAAACTACTATTAATAATTTACACAAAAATAGAACATAAACATATACATTTATTCATCAACATTCCAACACACTTCATACACCATTAACATCATCAATCCATCCTTAAACAATCATCATAAAAGCTTCTATTAAACAAGCAATGAAGATCAATAATATACTTACTTGTTTACCTCAAAAACTCCTCAAATCCTCAAGTTAAACTAGCTTCCCGAGCTTACACGATCATCATCATTTCAAGAATAAGATGGGAATATAAATGGGTTTTCATCAACCAGAAGAGATAACAAAATTTGTTAGAGTAGCAAGGTGTTGGATTTTGGCAAAGCTCAACATTGCAAGTGTGAGGAGTGAGTGTTGAAATTTGAGAAAAGAAAGAATAAGATGAGAGCATGTAACAAAAAGTAAGAAGATGGTCTTTAAATATATGGGTGTCGTATGGGTTAAGGTGTGTAGCAAGTGTTGTGACACTTGTCACTTGCCACATGCCTTACATTCTTCGGATGTTCGAGTATATACTCTATAGTAGTGGGGTGTTACATTTTTGGTATCAGAGCATGGTTTTTCATCTATAGGGACATATATAAGAACATTTAGACATGATATATATTGAGAGACTCGTATAGTGATCACAATTATTTTTGTTATATGTCATCCGCTATAGGAGATCAAGTTGCAAAGTCAGCTGACCTAGAGTCTGTAGAAGCCAATAGAGAGTCTCCATTACCTGAATTTGAACAAATGCACTCGAGGGGAAGGTAGGAAGCAGAGGATTATGTTTCTAGAATGAAAAGGGTAAGTTCCAAGTTCATTCTGGCATAAGGTTTAGTAAACTCCAGAATTGATTGTTCTGATCTCATACCAGATCAAGACAGTTAGAATTTAGATCGAAGGGTAGTTTTGAACAAGCTGGCAGTGGTAGAGGTGCATTATGTAGGCAGATGCAACAAATGAATAATTGTGAACATTGGGGGAAGAAACATAGTAGGGAACGTTGGAAGTTATTGAGAGCTTGTTTTCGTTCTGACTCTTTTAAGCACCAAATTGGAGACTGTCCCGAGACTTTAGGAATACAGTTTGGAATGAGAGGAGGTTAAGTGACTGAGATAACTGTCCAATAGAGCAGAGCCAATGGAGCAAGTCAGAGAGGTATAGGTAGAGGCAGAATTCATTCAGCAAGGCCTAATGTTAGGACTAAGGCGTGGAGTAACCAATCGCAGTCTCAGGCCAGGATCTATGTCATTACCAGATAAGAGGCACAAAAATCCCCAGATGTTGTAGCAGGTATGTTGAATGTCTTTAATTTTGAGGCATTTGCATTATTAGATCCAGGATCTAACATTCATTCATCACATTGCATATGGCATCTAAACTACATTGTGAGAGAGAGATATTGAAATGTGATTTAGAAGTAAGTACATCAGTAGGTAGTACTATATTGACTGGAGAGGTGAGTAAAGGGTGCATCGTTCGGATTAATCAAGCAGAGTTGAAAGTTGATATGATAATATTACAGTTGAAACAGATAGACCTATTTTAGGTATGGATTGGCTTACTACACATAGGGTTGTGATGAGCTGCTACACTAAGGAAGTCATCCTTGAATCCCCTAATCAGTCAAAAGTAATATTTCGAGGAGTTAGTCAAGTAGTGCTAGCCAGATTGATTTCTGTAATAAGTGCTTTAAGATTGATTCGAGGTAAATGTGGGGCTTACTTAGCTTATGTAATGGATACCCGAAAGGAACAGAACATTCAAGATATTCCTATTGTTAGGGATTTTCTGGATGTGCTCCCTACAGAATTACCAAGATTATACCCAGAGTTTAACATTGGAAATAGAGTTTAACATTGACCTTGTTCCAGGTACTACTCCTATATCTATTCCTCCATATAGGATGGCACATGTGGAACTTAAGGAACTTAAGACATATTACAGAAGTTGTTGGATAAGGTTTTTGTTAGACCCCGAACTTTTGTTAAAAGTCAGAATGATTAAATAAGAAATGGTTAACATTTAATCATGAGTAAAAATCAGAATTTTGAATTAGAAATTTATGGAGTTTATGAACATTTTTTAATTACATATGGTTGCATGGATTAAATGGAAGTGTTATAATTAAGTTAAGGAGTTAGAAGGTATTAGAGTAAATATAGAAGGGTTTGGAAGGTTAGAGTTTGTTTTAGAATAATAAGAGAAGAAAAAATGAAGGGTGCGTGAGTGAAATTCTGAAAAAATAAAATCAAAATAATAAGAAAGAAAGAGACGTGTTCATGAGAGTAAGGAAGAAAGAAAAGAAGAACCTAGAAGAAACTAGAGAAAAAGGAAGAGAGTCGTGCAACAACAAAAGAAAAGGGAGAGACGTGTCTGAGAGGTTAGGGAAAAAGAGAGAGTCATGGCAAACAAGAAAGAAAGAGAGAAGAAAAATGTAAGAAGTAGAAAAAGAGAAGTATAAACCGAACTAGAAAAGAAGAAGAAGGAAAGAAATATAAACGAGATAAGAAAAGGAAGAAGAATAGTCAGTTGAGTTTATAGGTAATCTTTATTTATTCTTCTTGTTTTGGTAGAAGAAGAAACTAGTGAGAATAAGTATATGTGCTAAAAATGAATGGAGAAAGGAGAGAAGAAATCTATTTTAACTTTCATGGATTTTCTACTAGAAATTAGTTAGTTTAGCTTAGTTAAACTAAGAGTAGATAAGATTAAGTCTAAGCTTATTCTTGGATATTAGAACTTTAAGGATTTTTTATTTTTATATTAGTTTGAATGGAAATATGTTTATTTGAAGGGAACCAAGAAAGTTGAAGGCAAGAGCAAAAGGGAGAACAAGCTTGAGTTTGAAGTTATAAGTAAATAGGTGGGTAATACATTTATAGTCGTTGTGTTGATGATCTGAATTATTTGCTTGTATGTGTACTTAAATGCTTGCTTTTATCTATTGTAAACGTGGAAAAAAATGTTATGTGAATTTGATATCGGTTTGCTTTGCAAGAATTCTGTTGCTTTGATGTTAATGAAAAACAAAAAACTTCAAGAAGCATGAAAATATGATTATGATATGAAATATGTAAGCATTGGAAATTTGCTTGTGTAGGTAAGAGAGATGCCATTCTATTTGTCACATGCACGTTAACCTAAAGCCTTCTCTTGGCTGCCTGCTTATGGCACATGTGCTCTGAAAAATGGACTCATTTCATTCATGGTGTAAACTTGGGTTTTTCCATTTTGTTTTATGGGATTCTCTCGAGCCATAATGTTTGTACATTTCATTGTGATTTGCTAAGCATGACATATAATTGAATGCTTTGTTTTAATGATTGAAAAATACATGATATGATTTATATGATAGCATTTTTTTTATATGTTCTTTGAGCTGGAATTGTGGATATGTTAAAAAGTTCTAGATTAAGGTGCTATATATGTATATATAAGTGCTTGATTGTTTGTGGCTTGTCACCAATGGCTATAAGCATATTAGCCATTGAACTTCCTAGCTCACCCTATTATCTTTCCACTCCTCAGGTGCAAGAAATAGCGGATTGGCATTAAAACTTGCAAAAAATTTGGCAAATCTCCAAGAATTTCTATGTTTGTAACTATGTTAATTCAGAAACTTTTGGTACTTTAGAAGCATATCAAGCATGAGCATTCATGATTATATTTTTTTGTATTATGCTATTGTGCTGACTCAAAATATGTAATTAAAGTTATGTATAAACTTGTAACATCTGAGAAGATGAAATTATGTCCTATTAAGAAATGAATGAAAAAAGGGTTGAAGAACTTCTCTTTTGTATATGTGCAGAAATTCTTCTCTTTAAGTGTCAATTGTGGTTGGGAATAAAATTGTTAGTTGTTTAATGGCTTTTAGATAGATCTTATTAAGTAAATGGTTAAACTGGGAGTTTTGTAAGTATGGATTGTGCTGTTGATTTCGGGTCTTTCGAAAATTGCAGAGAAGTATATATTTACAGATGAGAGAAAATAAGAGAATAAGGGGATGAAAGTGTGCTCTGAAATTTCAATGAATAAACTATATTGATCTAAGTAGAATTTGACAAATTCATCTTCATAAAAGTTGTAGCTCTTTCTCTTAGCTTTCTAACAATATAAAGTTTATAATTTTTGGACTTCGAGATTGAAAGTTATGATAAATTGTAGTAAGAGTGTGCAGTCATGAATGATTGCGACGAACTCCCTATTCACCAAAAGTCTTCACGCCCGTGACTCTTGGTGTCATGACCTTGAAATTTTTTATATTTTTTATTTATTTATGTATTTTTGCTTACTCCCACCAAGAAATTTAGTTCTTTTTTTATTTTAGTTTTATATATACACTTTTATTTTAAAAAGTCCCCCAATTTTGGCACCTTGTTACCACGAAATAAGAACTGAGACTTGGGCCCAACATCTTTGGTATCAGAGCCAACATCTTTGGTATCAGAACCAACATCATTGGTATCATATCCCAAGGTTTCTAAGGATTCCTAGGATTAAAATATGTTATACTATGAAATATATGACGTGTGATAAAGTGTTTGTATTGTTAAATTATTTGTTTGCATTGTTGAGTTTATTGATTGCATTAAGTGACATGCATATCATGCATACATGTAGGAAATACAACTAAAAGGAAAAATAAGCTAAAAGATAATGTCTTATTAAAGGAGTAAATTTCCACCTCGTGGAAGAACACGAGAAGTTTTGCAAGGATCTGTTGCATCTAATTCCCCACCTTTAGAGAAGGGTACTGATGAGTATAGAATCTTAGTAATTGTAACCGCATGAGACATACGTATGAACTTTTATTAAGAGTTTGAGCTATTAGAAACAATGAGAAAACTGGTGTTTTTTCAGAGTGTAAGACAATGAAAGTTTGTGGATATCTAGAAATAAGAAATACTACATAGTCCGATATTTTAGACATGGATTCAGTATTTGTGGTTATGTCATCGAATATGGTAACAGAATATTTGTCATGGATATGTACTTAAATTGATATGGATGTGAATATATTTTCATGAATTGACTCAGAAAGAAATAAAGACATAGGTAGAAATGACAAGATTTAAAGTGTACAAGCCAAGTGGAATTGAAAGGTTAAACTTGGAATTTAAAATGATTGTTTAATTAATGTGATAAGGGTTATGAGCTGGTATAAGACTATATTAGTGGATTTGAGATCAGAATTTTAAGATGGTTATGTCTCTATAATTCTAAATTGATTGATAACTTACGTATGGAAGATGAAATAAATGATAGTGATATATGTAGAAGTTCTCAAGGTTATGTTGACCAGTTATTATGAGTGCATATCCGATAATGTGGTTAAATTGGTGGATAATATGATTGAGCACATATGAAATCTATATTTGGATATGGCATAGGAGGTAATCTGTGATCTTTATAGTTCAAATCATAAGATGAATTAGAGTAACGCAATGGAAGAATGGGATTTGGTGGTTATATTAAAAATGTAACTACTATAGAGAAGTAACTTTTGAATAGTCATAGAATATTCAAATGTTGTTTAGAATCAATTACGATTGAATTATCATTAGCATGAGATATTAATTGATGACTTGTCGAAAATACCTTTCTATTATTTTGATCATATGAAGTGTGACAGTAATTGATTTTATTGAAATATCATGAACAATTGAAATTGATCTTGTTGACGTATTAATAATGGATGAAACAACAATGATGAATATAGTTGATTGATAGAGATTATGGAAACATTATAGATGATTGAGGTGAGAAATCTTTTTATGATAGAGATGTTTTATAGAATCATAGCGCATAAATTAAATGTTCCATTTCTAGGAGTGAATGACTATTAAACAAATTAGAAGTGACTGTTGGATTCAGTTAGAAATAAGACTTAGACATAAGAAGTTGAATATATTATAGAGAGTGTATGAATTTTATTTAATGTAAAGTAGCCTACCTATATTATTAGGTTCATGAATTTGAGGTGATGTTGCTCTTATTGTTAAAGGTACTTAAGTTTGATAAGATGGAAATGTGAAAGCGATTGTATATGATAAATGCAAGTGAATGATTGCATATGATGTGAAAATTGATTTGTAGTAGATTTGCGTAATTAAAGAAAAATATAAGAGTTAGGTGGATCAATGCTGAAGAGATATAGAATTTGCACGATTAAAGAAAAATAGAAGAGTTAAGTGGATCAACACTGAAGAGATATGGAATAACAAGTTGAAGAAAAAAATTGTTTTGAGAGTATCGTATCACCTTGATGAGATGTGTTGCAATATGGTAAAAAAGGTAGTGAATTGCGAGACTGAGATATATTAAGGAACTAGTTAAGATAGTAGGGTATTTGAATAAGCAAGTAAATCGAGAGATTCCACTAGATATAGTCATTTGGAAGAAATCATTCGAGTGAAGAAGCTACTTAGGGGACTGAGGAAAACATAAGACAACATTACCCCATTTGTTTGATCACCTAGGCAAGAATTTCGAGGACAAAATTCTTTAAGGGTGGAGAACTGTTGGACCCTGAAATTTTCTTAAAAGTTAGAATGATTAAATGAGAAATTGTTGGCATTTAGTCATGAGTAAAAATCAGAATTTTGAATTAGAAATTTATGGAGTTTATGAATAATTTGTTAATTACACATGGTTATATGGATTAAATGGAAGTGTTAGAATTAAGTTAAGGAGTTAGAAGGTATTAGAGTAAATATGGAAGGGTAAGTTGGAAGATTAGAGTTTGTTTTAGAATAATAAGAGAAGAACAAATGAACGGTGATTGAGTGAAATGCTGGAAAAATAAAATAATAATAATGAGAAAGAAAGAGACGTGTTGGTGAGAGTAAAGAAGAAATAAAAGAAGAACCTAGAAGAAACTAGAGAAAGAGGAAGAGAGTCGTATAACATCAAGAGAAAAGGGAGAGACGTGTTTGAAAGGTTAGTGAAAAACAGAGAGTCGTGTAAAATAAGAAAGAAAGAGAGAAGAAAAATGTAAGAAGAAGTATAAGAAGAGAAGAGAAACTGAACCAGAAAAGAAGAAGAAGAAAAGAAAGATAAAGGAGATAAGAAGAGGAACAAGAATATTCAGTTGAGTTTATAGATAATCTTTATTTATTCTTCTTGTTTTGGTAGAAGAAGAAACTAGTGAGAATAAGTATATATGCTGAAAATGAATGGAGAAAGGAGAGAAGAAATCTATTTTAATTTTCATGGATTTTCTATTTGATATTAGTTAGTTTAGCTTAGTTAAACTAAGAGTAAATAAGATTAAGTCTAAGCTCATTCTTGGATATTATAACTTTAAGGATTTTCTATTTATCTATTAGTTTGAATGGAAATATGTTTGTTTGAAGGGAACCAAGAAAGTTGAAGGCAAGAGAAAAAGGAAGAGCAAACTTGAGTTTGAAGTTACAAGTAAATAGGTGGGTAATACGTTTATAGTCGTTATATTGATGAGCTGAATTATTTGTTTGTATGTGTACTTAAATGCTTGCTTTTATTTATTGTGAATTTGGGAAAAATATTCTGTGAATTTGACATCATATTTGCTTTACAAGAATTCTGTTGCTTTGATGTTAATGAAAAACATAAAACTTCAAGAAGCATGAAAATATGATTATGATATGAAATATGTAAGTAGTTGAAATTTGCTTGAATGGGTAAGAGAGATACCATTATGTTCATCATATGGACGTTGACCTAAAGCCTTCTCCCAGCTACCTACTTGTGGCACATAAGCTCCAAAAAATGGTTCATTCATGGTGTAAACTTCGGTTTCACCATTTTGTTGTATAAGATTCTCTCGGGCCATATTGTTTGTGCATTTCAATGTGATTTGCTGAGCATGATATATGATCGAATGTTTTGTTTTAATGATTGAAAAATACATGATATGATTTATGTGATAGCATTTTTTTATTATGTGATCTGTGAGTTGGAATTGTGGATATGTTAAAAATTTCTAGATTAAGGTGCTATATATGTATATATAAGTGCTTGATTGCTTTTGGCTCATTATCAATAGCTATAAGCATATTAACCATTGAGCTTTCCAGCTCATCCTATTATCTTTCTACTCCTCAGGTGCAAGAAATAGTAGATCAGCATTGAACCTTACAAAAACTTCAACAAATCTTCAAGAATTTCTATATTTGTAACTATGTTAGTTCAAAAACTTTTGGTACTTTAGAAGCATATCAAGTCATGAGCATTTATGATTGTATTTTTTTGTGTTCTACTACTGTGCTGAATCAGAATATGTAATTGAAGTTATGTATAAACTTTGTAACATCTGAGAAGATGAAATTCTGTCTTGTTGAGAAATGAATGAAAGAAGGGTTGAAGAACTTCTCTTTTGTTTATGTGCAGAAATTTTTCTCTGTAAGTGTCAATTGTGGTTGGGAATAAAATTTTTAGTTGTTTATTGGCTTTTGGATAGATCTTCTTAAGAAAATGGTTAAACTAGGAGTTTTGTAGTATGGATTGTGTTGTTGGTTTCAGGTCCTTTGGAAATTGCATGGAAGTATATATAGGCAGACGAGAGAAAATAAGAGAATAAGGGGATAAAAGTGTGTTCTAAAACTTCAATGAATCAACTATATTAATCTAGGTAGAATTTGACAAAGTCATCTTCATGAAAATTGTAGCTCTGTCTCTTAGATTTCTAATGACATAAAGTTTATAATTTTTAAACTTTGGGATTGAAAGTTATGATAAATTGTGTGCACGATTGCAATGAACCCCCTATTCACCAAAAGTCGCGATCGTGCTCAAGCACGATTGCTACTCCTCCTTTGGCTCACGCCTGTGACTTTCGGTGTCATAGCTTTGATATTTTTATATGCATGCTGTGAAATTTTTTTAATTTGTTTGTTTGTTTATGTATTTGTTCTTACTCCCACCAAGAAATTTAATTCTTTTTATTTTGATGTTAGTTTTATATACACTTTTATTTTAAAAAGTCCCACAATTTTGACGCTTTGTCGCAATGAAATAAGAATTGAGACTTGGGCCTAACAGATTTTATCAAGCCCAGTGTGTCACCTTGGGGAGCTCCAATTTTATTTGTGAAGAAGAAGGATGGAAATTATGTATTGATTATAAACAATTGAATTAGATGACAATAAAGAACAAGTATCCTCTGTCAAAGATAGATGATTCGCTTAATCAGTTACGGGGAGCTCAGGTGTTCATAAAATTAGAATTGAGATTAGGATACTATCAATTGAAGATAGCAGAGGCTGATATATTGAAGAGTGCATTTAGAATAAGATATGGCCACTTTGATTTTATGGTGATGCCTTTTGGGTTAACAAATGCTCCATCTGCTTTTATGGATTTGATGAATAAGGTATTCCAACCTTATTTAGATCACTTTATCATTATATTTACTGATAATATTTTGGTGTATTAAAAAAGTAGAGAAGAACATTCTGAGCATTTAAGATTGATCCTACAAATAATAAGAGAGAAACAGTTATATGCCAAGTTCAGTAAGTGTAAATTTTGGCTTAATCAAGTAGTATTTTTAGGTCATATCGTGTCTGGAAAAGGCATACAGGTAAACCCAAAGAAAGTAGAAGCAGTGATGAAATGGGAAGCTTCAAGAAATGTGTCTGAGATCTGGAGTTTCCTTGGATTAGCTGGTTATTACAGAAGGTTTGTCGAAGGGTTTTCACTGATCTCAGCCCATTTGACAAAACTTCTGAGAAAGAATATACCATTGAGATGTACTATTGAATGTCAGACAAGTTTTAAGGAGCTAAAGCATCGATTAACTACAGTATTGGTGTTAGCTATTCTATCTAGATCTGGAGGATATATAGTATACAGTGATGCTTCATACCAGGGGTTGGGATGTGTACTGATGTAGTATGACAGAGTGATTGCATATGCATCGAGACAGTTAAAGTCTCTTGAGTTTAATTATTCGATATATGATTTAGAGTTTGCTGTAGTAGTATTTGCTTTGAAGATTTGGAGACATTATTTATATGGTGAGACATTTCAGATATTCAATGATCACAAAACTTTAAAATACTTATTGAGTCAAAAAAATTGAATATGAGAAAAAGGCAAAGGATTGAATTGCTGAAAGACTATAATTGCAGAATTGAATATCACCCTAGTAAATGATAGGTGCATCGTAATGCTAGTCAAAATAAAATAACTAGTCTAGGTCAATCCCATTGAGAGTATGTGAAAAGTTGTTAAAATGAAATTAATCGGAGTTTAGGAAAATTTGATTAGGGGGGGGGGGATTTAATAAGAAAATAAAACAAATAAACCTAATGAAAACAAATTAAGGAAAACATGAAAAAATAATAAAATTGGGGAATTCGGTAAGGATTCAGTTTTTTGGTTCAATCTCGGCCTATACCCTAATTAAGCATAATTCATTGATTTATTTTTCTTTTTATCTCTCTCAGCAATTATCGGTCATAGATTAATAGCAAGCTCTATTAATCTCGATTTTTCCTTAGATCCTTATTAATCACGAAGCACTCGTTAATTCACCCTAGCTATAGAGAAACCTAGAATAAGCTCTCTAAGTTTATCGGGGCAATCGCATTATGAATTAGAAAAATAGACCAATCTAGGAAATAATCACACAAACTTGGATTATTTAACCTATGTTATGTTATCTATAATAATTCGGAACCATTAGTCGCTACACATAAATCAGTAATACAATAATTATGTATTGCATTCGATTCTAGCAATGGGTTTTCATAAAAAATGACTTAATAAAGGATTAAAATCATCATCATTCAAATACCCGGTCAATTCATACAAGATAACATAATCAATTTCCAATGAGAGAAAGCAACAACAAAACAATAAAAAATACTTAACCTGAGTCATCAACATTGATATTGCCTCCGAACTTGCATCGAGATGTTTAGCCTTTCATGGGGCTATCCCAAGAAAATGCTTTAGCCCCACATTGTAACCTTATCCGAAACCTCTTCGGCTATTCACTACCAAAACTCTCTTCTTCTCTTCCCACATTAATGCTCTATTCTCTCACTATTCATTGATGTGACAAATTAAGTTTAAGGTCCACCTTTACTATTTACCTCCACTCTTCTCTCTTTCACGTCATTATTTTGCCTCTTCTTTTATTTCTACCACCTCCCTATCCACTGTAGCTCAATGGGACAATTTAACTTCATGTATCACGCTACTGTAGCTTATTTTGTTTATAACCCTATGGCCTCTCCTTTGAACACGGATGGTGATGTTGTATTGCTGATTTTTAAAAACCAATTTAGTTGTGTTTTGAAGCAACGAGGACCTCCAAAGATGTTGTCATTTGGTGTGCAAGGGAAGCTCCAAGGGCTGTCGTTTTGGAAAAGCTTTTGGCTCTCCATTAAACACATTTGGCTGTCACTTTGGACAGCCTCTTTGATGCTTCTCCAATTTTTCACTTTGTTTGCTACATTATGGACAGCCTTCCTAGCTCCTAATGGCTTCAAAACTTCATACTTTAATCTTGTATTTGTATTCCATCATTAAATCTACATGTAAAATAAATAGGAACACAAAATGAGCAATTAAACACAAAAGATAAGAATGAATTCAAATGAAATAACATATAAAAATATAGCAAAATCCATTCATATCAAATATCCCCACACTTAGCTTTTGGCCATCCTCAGACAAAACATTAAAATTAAGCTCAAATACCTAAAAACATTGACTGATTTCCTATATTTTCCAATACTATATAATCATAACCAAAGATTAATGACTTTCAACCTATAATAATTCAACATTCAATGCTTCTACTCATGATCAATCAACAAGCATCATCTTCGAAAATCGACCAATCTAATAATAGACTCGAAAAATGTGTTTAAGTAAAATATATCTATAGGTACACTCAAAACCATTCATGATCATGACAATTCATAACCTTGCATATCATTTCATTTCTCCACCATTATAATTCATACGCAAAATTATGAATCAAAGGACTTTTTATGGTTATAACATGGGTAAAGGTAAGGTGAGATGTATTTAGGTTAAGTAGTATGAAAGTTATTAAGCTAGTGAAATAAAGCAACACTCATTAAAAACTAGGTACCATCAGTTAAGACAAATGCAACATTTATATTTCATAACCTAATTCAAATCTCACACACCAACCATATGAAACATATACCAATTTGAATCCTTATACAACTTATGCAAACAATATATTGAAACCATAAGAGTGAACCTTCCAAGCCATCATCTACCTCATATTCAACATACTCAAATAACACATTCGTTACAACTCTAGGAAGATGCATAAATCATGAATAACTTTGAAAACTTATATGCACTTCCTCCTTAATAAATTTATTTATTTAAACAAATTTCTTTGCAACTGGCTCAAATCCTTCTCCCCCTCACGTGACAAAATTGTGATCTTCAGGTATTACAGTTAGCGTCACTTCCACTTGAGGTTGTTCCGGATAAGGCCTTAGTTGATCATCATCCCCATTCAACATCGTCCCTATCCTCAAATTCTTAATCTCGACTGAGTTCATAAAATCTGGAAATATTTCGAATGACTTTTTGCCTTTTTCTTCTTCCTTTAATTCCTCTAACCTACTAGGTAAAGGTAAAGAGTCAATCTCAACAATAATTATGAACTCAGTTTTTACCTCCGAGCTAAAAGATATATCTTTTTCTACTTCGAGCTCCTCCTCAGCTTCTTCAACACAAGCAATTTATTGAGGATTGGCCTCATACTTCTTAAGCTCCTCATCACTTTGTAAAGTTTCCATACAAATATCCATCGGGTACTCCTCAGGTTGATAAGGTTATGTCTCTTTGTTTGGTGATGCTAGATGGTTGATACTTCCATTAATTGATCTGCCTGGATTATCATATTTTTGGATTCTAGAACCTGTTTCTTGTTGGAATTGCAAAGTGTTAGAAACATATACATTAACTAATTCTTCCAAGGATGTACCTGAGTATTGATAGGAAGCTTCTGGTATGTATAAGAATTGTTGTGCTTCCTGCAAACTATCATGTAAGTATATCATGGAAGTAATTCGGCTGATTATCCCATCCATAACAAAAGTTAGGTTGGTCAATCTAAACACTATTATAGGATTGAGAATATAAATTGAAGAAAAAATTACTTCCATCCATACTGAATTTTTTTAAATTACAAACACGAAACAAAAAAATTAACAGATTATGAAATAACTGAAAAGAAATCAATTACGATCAAATATATACTGTTGGGGATGCCATGGATGTATGCATCACATGCATGATAATGCAACAGAAGTGTTGGAATCTAGATTCCAACACCATGTATGATTATGTATTTTTCCAGTTTGTCATGGTGTCAGAATCTAGATTCCAACACCATAACAACTTGGAAAATTATAGATTCATACATACATGCATAGATATGTAAAAGAGCATGAAATATACAACTTTTCTACACCATAACAACCTGGAAAAATATAGAATCATACATGCATGAATAGATATGTAAAAGAGCATGAAATATAAAACTTTTACCTTTTGTTTCTCCTCCTTTTTTTTTTCTCCTTGTTTGGGTTGTTGCAAACACCAAATCCTTCCTTGATCACCTAAAAACATGCAAAGATCAAGAAGAAACAATGTCTAAGGGTGATTTGAGCACCAAACTAGATAAGTTCTAGTAGATGCTCAAAATGATAGAAGATAGATCAAAAATCTTATTGCATGCACTTTGATTCATGAAACAATTGCATAAATTGTAAGAACAAGACTCTTGATACCTCTTTCTCACTCTGGAGCTCTTCTAGAGCCCTTATGCTCTCCCTTAAGTGTGTAAGAAGTGATTAGACTCTTATATACATAAGTAAAGAACTCACTTATGTACTCATTCGTGCTTTCAGTCACGATCATGGCCACACTTAAAAATAAGCTCGCCTTTGATCATGATCATGGCCTATTAGCCATACACACTATACTTTTCATCTGATCTTTTATGCGTATGACCCTTAGGTTCCTGTTTATTTTAGGCACTTGAATTAATTTTAATTCAAGCAAATTGTGAAGGGTTTATGATGCTAATTTACCATAATATAAGTGGATTAACTCACAAACTCTTTGATAGTTAATTATCCAACTTACGAAACTTTCCATAGATAATTACTATGCAGTTTGTCCTTTCACCATATTATACCCCACTTGGTTCAGAGTATGGGCTATATTTGAACTCCACTAGACTGACTACATTACATCTAGTTCAAGTGATGTTAGTTCTTTTCCTGACATCTCATTACTTTATGTGTCATAGAAGACTCTTTTCATGACATATAACTACTCTGGCCAGAGACTCCTGAGTAATGACCACGATAAGAAGTGGTAGGTATCATCTCTTTCTATTAAGAATGGTGAATCTTTTATTGGCTACCCAATTACCTTCGAATACTAACAGTTGTACTCAATCACCACCCTAAGAGTGACCTTGTCTTGAGGCAACAAGGAATGATGCCAAAGATAGAATTATTATCTAAGATATCTTTGAGTACCTCAAGTCTAAGGATATTTGCTGTGACACCCCACTCCCGCCGAACCCGAACCCGATATCGATCGTGATACCCGGATCCGTGCCCCGCGAGGGTGGCAT
>JANZXR010000008.1:32375842-32401616 GCA_027575705.1 Erythroxylum echinodendron
TGAGCATGAGATGTGTTTTCCTAACTTCTCCGATTGACCTCACTTGGGCCTGTTTCTCAGGTCCGACCCGTTCTATGAAAACGGGATGTTACATCGAGTGCATAACCTCAAAAGGATTTCGATAGATCTGCTAAGACCATCATTGACCTTACCATGTCTAGCAAGGTTCGATTTTTCCTTTCATCCACACCATTATGTTGCAGTGTGTAAGGTGGAGTCCACTGGGATACTATCTCATTATCTCTAAGATAAGTTAGAAATTTCTCGTTTAAGTATTCACCACCTCGATCTGATCGAAGTGTCTTAGTACTTCTAGCGAGTTGTTTCTCTACTTCATGTGTAAATTGTTTGAATATTTCAAATGTTTCAAACTTGTATCTCATTAAATACAAACACCCATATCGTGAATAATCGTCGATAAAAGTAATGAAGTACACAAAACCACCTTTGGTATGAATGGACATCAGACCATATACATCAAAATGTATTAGGTCTTATAACCCATTCATTCGTTCACCTTTTCCTTTAAAAGGTAATTTAGTCATCTTACCTAACAAGTAAGATTCACATGTGTCATATAATTCATATTCAAATAACCCTAGGCTACCTTTCTTGTCTAGCTTAATCATGCATTTCTCAATTAAATGGCTAAGTGGACAATGCCATAAGTAAGATGATTTTAAGTTATCTTGTTTTTATCTTTTATTTTCATTAATATTTAAAATTGGATTTCACATATCTAATACGTAAATCCCATTGCATAATAGAGTAGCACCATACAACATTTCATTCAATTTAATTAAACAACCATTGCGTGAAAAATTTAAATGAAATCCCGCTTTATTGAGACATGAAACAGATACAATATTTTTTATCACAATGGGTACATAATAGCAATTTTCCAAAACTAACTCTAGCTCACAAGGAAGATACAAAACATACATCCCTACGGCTAATGTAGCAACTCTTACCCCATTTCCCACACGTAGCTCCATCTCTCCCTTTTTGAACGGTCTACTATCCATAAAACCCTGTATATCAATATATATTTGTGAGCCATATCTGGTATCTAGTAGCCAAATCTTATGATCAGAAATAGTATTAACCTCAATGATCAGAAATAATATTAACCTCAATGATCAGAAATAATATTAACCTCAATGCCTTCTTCTGTTTTGGTGACTCCACATAAGCTTTGCAATTCCTCTTCCAATGTCCTTCCTTGTTGCAATGGAAGCATATCCCCTTTAAAGTTGTCTCCTTTACCTTCTTCTCGGCTAAACCTCCCATTGGCTTCTCAGACTTCTTCTTCTTCTTTTGGTTCTTCTTTCGAGATCAAGAAGTAGAGTCCACTAGCATCACATCCTTGTTGTCTTTCTTGACAGTCTGCTCAACTATTTTGAGCAGATTAATCAACTCAGGTATCATTGTGAATATTTGGTTCATCTGGTAATTAAGCACAAACTGTGAATAACTATCAATGAAACCAATCAAAATTAGGTCTAAATTCACGATCCATTATGAAACCTAAATTGCCTAGCCTCTCAATGTATCCATTCTTCTTCAGCGTATACTGCACTGGAGATGATTCCTCAGCCATCTTAGAATGGAAAAGCAACCTCGAGGTTTCGAACCTTTCAGACTGAGCTTGCTTATTAAACAGTTCCCTTAGATGATAGACTATTGTATGAGCATCTATAGTCTCGTGCTGCTTCTGCAGTTCTGGTGACATAGAGGCCAACATTATACAGCTAGCCAACTCACTATCATTCAGTAGCTTCTTCTAAGCTTTCTGATCTTCCTCAGATGCATCGATAGTAGGGTGATTGGGAAGTGATTCATCTAGGACATATCCTAGTTTTTCAGATTTGAGAACAATTCTCAAATTCCATAGGCAATTCAAGAAGTTAGGTCCTGTGAGTTTGTTGGAATCTAATAGAGATCGTAGGTTCACACTAGATGAAGACATTGTGATGATTCAATAACCTAGAAGAATGAGAGAAAGTGTTAGAATGTACAATAATGCATATCAATAAGGGATTTAATCACATGCATTATAAGTCCCACTATTCTCATTCAAATCCATAGGCCTCACTATGAATTTGAGACAATTACAGTTTTCTCAATAGGTCGATATTCAATATCAAAAAGAATGAGCTTAGGTTTGCCTAACAAGCCATCTTAGGTCAATCGGTAGGTATCATTCATACCAATTGCATTCATTTATGTAACTATCAACTTATGCTATCAATTGCTGATTTAGCACACTCATTGGGTCATCAACTTTTGATTTGTTTACATCCTATATATATAACCCAACTTTGCCTTTATCCACGTTGACCTTGGGTTTGCCCAACAAATCAATGCTTCCAGTTAGGACCAACTCATTAATCTAGAAATCTAATTTCCTTGGTTTGAACATATTCGTGTAGAGTGGGTTTAGGTTTGCCTAACAATCCAACTCTAAAAGAACTCTGGTTCCTGCCATATCAAAGGAAGACGTAAGTCACAATATTCGATTGAGGGATTTGTTCTTTGTTCTTATCAACACTTGGATGATCTTGAATTTGTATATCACATATATACATTTAGACTATGGACAACTCAATTGAATTGAGCCTATGTTCATAACTACCCTTAGAATGCATCTAATGCATGTATCACACAAAGGAGATTTAATTTAGGTTGTAACTTGACTATGCATCTAAAGTTCATGTTGATTCAACTCTTGAGCCTAATCGGGTACTAGCGTTAGTCATGGCTAATCCGAATTATGAATGTGATTTGATTAGGAACCCTAAAATTTAATTATTTTGATGTCCATATTAAACACTTTAATCCTAGTTTATATGCCTTTACCTAGTCACACTATAAATGCTACTCAGTTAATAACTTTAACTTCTAAGAAAAGTTTGAGGTCCAACAATATAACTTTTAGCAGTGATACATATTCTATTTAGAGAGAAAGAAACTTAAGGCCTTTATAAAGCAAAGAAAGGGCTAAGGATCAAAAAGCAACTGATGACCAACCAACTATACTCCTACAATCCTGGATTAGCTTCCTCTTAAAGAATACAAGACCACATAAAAACATAAGGAACTAAAGAAGTCGATTGTTCTGCCAATGATCTATTATCTTACTTCCTTTATGTTGGTTTGTTGATATTGGTGTGTGCACATTGGTTTAGCTCATAATCTTCAGAGTCATGTAATTCTTTGTTAAGTATAAGATGTTATCTTAAATTTTTCCATGTCCCTATGTCTTTGGAACATTTATAAAACATTACCTCTACTTTTAGAAATATAGTCTTTCTTTAATTCCCAAAAAATGAATTGTAAAGACTTTTAATTGATTAACCGTCAAATAACTAATCGACTAAACCTTCATTAAACTATGTGCAATTTATTTTATTATTTTAAAGTCCAAACAAGTTTTTAAACAACACCTTATGAAGCTTTTTGTGACAAAAGCATTTTTAAAATATAACCTAAATGTATAAAATTCTTTAATGATCCTCTTTTGTCCGGAAATCTCAATTTTTAAAAATGTCTTGACGCATTTTCCAGAAAAGTAAAAATGAATCCTACAATATACATATAAAAAAAGAGAAATAAATTTAAGATTTATATTTATGCTAAAATCATTTTTTTTTTCATTTGATTCTTGAAGTTTTGACTTTTTTTAATGTTGAAAATGTCTCAAAAGTTTTAAGCTCACTTTTATGGCTTTTAACTTGCATTCAAGTAATTCTATTCGAATTCCTAGTTTAATTCATGTTCTTTTCACATTTATCGATAGCAATGTTTTGTTAATATTAAGATATCAATTTCGAGAAAATAAATATAATTTTTATAACTTTAGAAATACTTGCATTATAATAATCAATATTAAGAGATAATGTCACTATGAAGAAATCTAATTGCCTATGAAGGGAAGGGAAGGGAAGGGAGAAGAGTAGTGCTGGAGAAGGGGAAACTAATTGCCTATTATTGAATAATTCATAGCCAATGTCCATATCTACCAAGCTTTGGTTTCTCTCTTGGAACCTATACCATTGATTTGGATGAGGTCATTTCAAGAACAAGCTTTGCTTTGTCTACGAAACCGTACAATTCAAATGGCGTTGCAAGAGAGAGAGAGAGAAAAATACATTAATATATAAGCTACAAGTTACACATTTCTGTAAAATTTCATGTACATCACTGACTTTTTGAGATTTGCTGCAAACGAACGATTATATATGCGATGAAAACATAGATTTATATCACGAATCTTCGATAAATTTGTTTCTACTCAGTCATCTCCTCTGAAAATTGAAGGATTTTATTGCAAAAGCAAAAACCACTGCAAAGAGCACACAGAAACCAACCACCATAACACCTGCCACGCCCAAGAAATCATGCCTATACCCAAACACTTCTTTCAGTACCTGACTTACAGGGGCGAAGCGATTCCCATCTGGCAACCTCATCGGTTTAACATCATCCCCATATTGTGATGTCAAAAGGCCATATAGAGTCCAAGCTATGGGGTTTGCCCAGTAATACCATCTCCACCAGATGGGGATTCTCTGTTTAAAGATTGTAAGACTAAGTTATGATGATGGGAGGAGGAGATAAAACTGTGAAATTCACTTTTAGGAAGCTTTGCCAGAGAGCCAGATAGGGTATTTGATTGACATTGAAAGTAAATGGAAAAGAACAAGAGTTGTATGAATTTTTATTATGGGACAATCCAACAAGAGTGTCAAACAAAAGTGTACTGTGAATTCTTAGGGAGGGATAAGTACCTTGTGAGGAATCATAAAGCCACTGAATAGGTTCCAGAGCATGTAAAATGGAGCAGCAATGATGGAAGCCACATTATGATTTGGTGTCACGGCCGTCGTCATCATTCCGTAAAAGGTAAAATATAGCATGGTAAAATACATAAAAAATATGTACCAGATGAATTTCAAGGCAGTCCATTCAAATGATGCCAAGGAATAGAAAATTGAGCAGTAAATAATCGTCTGTGCAAACACATAAGGGAACTCAATAACGACCTGCAGATAAAAGAGAGCAGAAATTTGAATCTCCATAATGGACTTTCATTACAGACAGGTACGGGAATAAGGTCAGCGGTAAACCTGAGCAAATGCAAATGGCAGGGCTGCATACATCCCTGCAGCTCTCTCTCTATATGAGACAAACCTTTCAACAGAAACAACAGGTTGAACAGCACTACCATTAGTGATCCCGATGAACAAGACTGCGGCATACATGGATCCCATGGCATTGAACAATTCTTGCACAGTGTCCCTGGAAGAAGCAAATTCAGACGGAGGATATTCTAATGACAGAAATCTAACTTAAGCTAAGTGAAAAAACCCTATCAACAGAGACTTAGAAAGATGAGAAAATCATCAATATTTTTAAGGCCAAAGTTTTGTTGTCCCGATGTCACAAACATCCAATATTGTTAAAAGAGCTAATATGATAATGACTTTTCAGAAGGATAAAAGGGAAGACCTCTTTGAACCGAATCTCCAGCATATTGTCCCAAGCATTATTGATATCACAACTGTGTAGAAGAAACGCACAGCAGTGTATTGTGGGTACCGCCAATAAGACAAATTATTCTTCCAAAGACATGTCAAGAACTGGCCAAAGTATGATTGAGAATACTTGGTTGGGAAGCTCAACTCTTTTGTATTGTTAGTTGGCCAGCTCAGAATTTCAACCAATTCTTTGTTGCGTCTGAAACATGAGAGGACAGTAGTATTAGATAAAGCAGACTCCAATGCCCATCAAAAAATGTAGAATCAGCATCAACATTTTTCAAAAGATTGGCATACTGAAATAGATTTGATTTTCGATAAATTTCAGCAAAGTCTACTCCTAGACGTTGTTCTTCAGTTGAAGAAGTGACTTCAAGCATCCATGCAGCAGGGTTATACCCTGGCTTTATTTTTGCCACTCCTTCAATAGCCTGCAAAAGAAAATTGCATAGCATTTAATTGAATAGCTACCGCCTAAAATTATCAAGATATTGGGTATGCGAGTTAAACCAAACTGACCTCAAAATATTTTATTAATTCACGTGACTCAGGGCCCAGCGGACCAGCATATATAAGTTCCCCTCCACGTTTCATAAACAAAAGCTGTCATGGTAAATGAGACAGGAGGATAAATAAAAATAATCAACCAGCACATCCCAGCTGTCTTAAATTTCACATGGCAGAAATTCATAATTAAAAGAATTTAGAAGTTTCGATCCAGTTGTTGTCACTTGCAATGAGAATAATATTGTTTAAATAGAACTCTGATTTCAGAGAAACCATGTTTCAGGAAAGAGAAGTCCAAATAATAACAAACAATTACCTCATCAAAAGACTCAAAAATGTCTATGCTGGGCTGATGAATTGTACAAACGATGGTGCGTCCGGTGTTCACAATATTTCTCACTGTCCTCATGACAATGGCTGCAGACCTTGCATCCAAACCTGATGTAGGCTCATCCATGAACACTATGGACGGGTTGGCAACCAATTCAACAGCAATTGTTAGCCTTTTCCTTTGTTCTGTGGACAGACCATCAATACCAGGCAGACCGACCAATGCCCCACTTAATGAAGTAAGTTCAACAAGTTCCATCACCTCGTCGACAAATGCCTGACAATCAACAGTCAAGGTTCATGTCCAATGTTACGCCAAAAAAAATAAATCATGCATGTGTTTATCTGCTGAGCTTGAGCATGGTAAATAGATGTATGCACTTGCCTGTTGTGTATCAATGTCCACTTCTGATGGTAATCGGAGCCAAGCGGAGAAAAGAAGTGATTCAAGGACGGTCAAGCAAGGAGAATGGATGTCATTTTGCTCGCAATAACCAGCAATTCTAGCAAAAGTTTCTTGCTTTTTGGGATGACCAGAGATATGTATGCTCCCTTCTACCACCCCTCCGGTTTTCCTACCAGCTAGGACATCCATAAGTGTGGTTTTTCCAGCACCACTAACTCCAACTAATGCTGTAAGTACACCCGGTCTAAATGCTCCAGTAACATTAACCAACAACTGAAGTCTGTCTTCTACTATCCCTTGCTGCTTCAATTCCTGAAGAGGTAATGTGATTAGAAACTTATATTCTCTGGGTAGATATTTGAAAGAAGACATTTGTCTATGGGACAAAGCTATGTACACACCACAGGAACATCTACAAAGTAGTTGATATTGTGGAAAGACATGGAAAGTGGTTGAAATGGAAGAACCATCCCTCTCTGTTTGAAATACTTTCCTGCTCAGATAAGTTACCATTAATGCAGCTCAAATATAAAATCTGAGTTATAATGTAGAAATCAGAAGAATATGAAAATCCAGGAAAATTTTCAGTTTACTAACCGTTTGACGACCCTGAAGTATGTAAGTAATGTCTCAGTTCAATAACCACATTTTCACCTTTCCTTCTCTTGTCTCTCTCTAGCAGCTCTTCCTTCGATATAACTGTCTGTTTCCTTCCCCAAGCTAAATGTGTAGAAAAAATGCATTATTAATTAGATTAGATCTTCTATAGATTTGTTTCTAAAAATTTTGGTCAAGTAAACAAGTAAAAAAAATATGTTGAGCAGCTTACGTTTCAGGTGAGCAAGAAAGAAAGTGAACATCATATTGAGTACAATTGTATATCCAAGTAAGGCACCAACACCGATCCAATACCAGTAGCTCTCTGGAAACAGACTGCGTGCTCTCAGAACTGCCTCTCCTAATGAAAGATTAGTGGTGTTCCCTATTTTCTGCACAAGAATCAAGAGCAAAGCAAAATTAAGTTTTAGCTAGACTAGCAAAATCTAAAAGTACTTGATCCAGAATCCAAGCCAGACCCCAGTATGACATACATATCAGCAAAAGCAATAAGCCTAAGGGTCTGACATTTGTCTAGTATTGTGTAGCTTCATCCAATATCAGGAGTTCAAATGGTGTTGCTTTTATATGGCCAAGTAATGTCCCTGGGCAAGAGCACTACTTGCTTCAGAAGTCATTTGAGCTCTTCTGCGAGATATCATTTGATTGCCAGGAATGATTTGTTTCTAGATTCATTTTTTTTCATGTGCCCAAATAACATCATTATCATTTTGGTTATCCAAGTTTGGTGCAAGGAATAATGATTAAAGTACATGATTTCCATTTCCATGTAATATCAAAAACAATCATTTGCTAGTCAAGCAAAATATGAGAAATAACAGTATGATTACAACCTTAGACCAAGAATGCCCAAGAAATTCATTTACTGAAGCAGCATTTTGAGCATACATCAAAGGAGAAACCCAAAAGCCCCATATCCACCAGCTTGGAATGTGATCTGTCACAGCAAACGAATATAAGAGACAAAGGCAAGTAGCATCAACGGACAAAACATCAATGCTTATAGTACCTCTTGAGATGATATAACCTCCAAGAGCCATGACAACCAGCATAGCAAAAGATCCAAATGTATTGGAAACTATCATATTGCGACCCAAGGACCCAATTACACGGAAAAGAGCTATGGACATCTGGTGCAGAGAGAAATATAGCAAGAATTGCCGAAAAAATCTGTAAATAAAAATCAATAAGATGAAATCCACTCCAAAAAGTCTAAAAGAATTCATTTATCCACAATGGATGTTCTATCTACCTGGTGACGTTAGGATCGTATCCAATTACATAATAAGTAACTGCCACCCAAAGACCAGACTCCATGAGTGAAGTTGGAATGCTGAGGATCCAAGAAGGAATTGTATACACCCAGCTGGGATAAAAGTGTAAATCACGATGCTTGTAAAGGACGGGAAGTTTAGCTACCAGCATGGAAACCTCAGTAAACCCATTAAAAAGAATAATGACCATGGAAAAGTATATTGCACCAACATATAAGCCTCCATCATAAATTGTATCATGATGCAATGTGGTCCGGAAAAACACACTCATCGTGGTCAAGGCAACAAAAAGAAGCTGCAAAACAGTTCATAATACATCTATATATCAGGTTTGGACCATTTTACAACATTATCACTAGATGAAATATGTTTGGTCGTCTGCAGTATAGTACAGATCAACTAAGTCACAAGAATAACCAACGGAATAGAGTTAGACTCCAACTAACATGATAAGTGGCTGTATCACATCATCATAATATTCCAGTACTGACAAATTTATTTGTGACTTAGCAATCGAACAGAGTAAATAGCATACCTGAATAAATTTGAAAACATAGATAAATGAATTCCTTTTCATTAGTAGCTTCTGCCATGCAAAGCTTGTTTTCAAAAGTTCCTTTCCCTTCACGCCATAGCTAGAAGTTGACAATGCCGCCGGATGATTATAACGTCTATCAAAATGAACTTCTAGTTCATCGTATAAACTTTTACCAGTTCGATATGAACGAAAAGCATCAGCAAACTTTCTTGGAGGTATGTAGTGATAAGGGCGATAAGGATCAGACCAGTACTGCTCTTGATCCTTCTTTGATACTACCTGTACACGAAGAGTTAAAGTAAAAATAACTAATCATAAACCAGAAATTCACACCATAATACTTCAGTACTTACTTCTTGCAGGAAATCTGCTACATTTTTTCTTTCAGGACAAGTAAATCCCAAAGAAGAAAAGAAGTCAAGAACATCATCATGAGGGCCCTGGTACACAATTTGTCCCTCGCAGAGAAGTATGACATCATCAAACAGTTCGTAAGTCTCAGGTGCAGGTTGCAATAAAGAAATTACAGTGGTCCCATCAAGCGCACGAGTTGAATGCTTAAGATACTTGATAATCTGATAAGTCGTTGAACTATCAAGCCCATTTGAGATTTCATCCATGAACAGCACTCTAGCTGGACCGACTAGTAATTCACCTGTAAATAGATGCACATATCTCATTCAGAAACAGCTAAGGAAAAGTGAGGACAAAAGGTGCTTCTGGTGCGAACCTGTTGTAAGCCGTTTCTTCTGACCCCCTGAGATTCCTTTAAGCATTTCATCGCCCACTAATGTGTCAGCACATATGTCCAACCCTAAAATCTTTGTCATATACATTTTAGTAATTATAAAATGTGGATACATGATCTAAAGCAGAAAAAAGGAACTTCCTCATTCTAAGACAAAAATAATATCACATTTCACTTTGCAAAGGCATTGTAGCAGTGATTTGATCCTGCAATTTCTGACCAGGTTGTGCCTAATATTGGTGTTACAGCACGATAACATAGGCATTTTCAAAGTTCTTTTGTATGGATTAGAATTGTTGGCTGTAGGAGAATACCTTCAAGATGTACTCCACCACCAGGCTTGTTTTCTTTCCACCCAATGCCAATGACTGAACAAAAACATTGTAAAGATGCTCATATCCTTGCCAATAATTGTTTATTATCCAAGAAAATGGTATCTGAATGGAAGTGTGAAACCCATGTACCTTCATGAATATGTCAAGATCTTCATCAGGCTTTATCCCTGAAATCTTTTCTCTTCTTGCAAGTTCCAAAAGCATATCTGAAATGAGCTTTTGTAAATCAGTATAAAGATAAGCATGCCCCAAAGCCACGGTTAGGTATCAAGTTGTAACAAGAAGCAGGGCATGTTTTAGATTTCATTTAGAATTGGGAAAATGCAGAGAAAAAGAAATATAATTATGTACACATGATCTGCTAAATCTTACCATATTTGGATCCAACACCTTGGCATTGTCCTGCAAACTCTAAAGTTTCTCTTACTGTCATTTCTGCCACATGCCAATCCTGTTGACTTACATAAGCTGATGTTCTTTGAGCAACAAACTCGTTTAGACTGTGTCCATTGTATGTAATTTTCCCAGAAATCTTCAAAACAAAATTTAAAAAATAATCAAGCACTGAATCCGAAGCTATCACATAAATCATTTAACAAGAATATGCATCCTTCTGACAGTTTCAACAATAATGAGATTCCTAGAGAAAGACAGTTGAAAAGCACAAAGGTTGAAGCATCACATGGGCTAGCATCAATGAGGAGCATGTAATACTTGACCGCTATCCTAATATCATCATCATCTCTACTAAGAAAGCCATAGCTCTCAGAAACAAAATGCTGAGACATAATAGCTAATAGAGCTTAGTTTTAACTTGAATAATTCTGTTGTGCTATTTCGACTGATGGCGTGCCTTGACGATTCTATGACAACACTTTCTCTAAACAGCTAGTCGAATGATAAGACATTTCAATCACCTGCAAATTACGTTCAAGACGTCCAGCAAGGGCCAAGAGTAAGGTTGTCTTCCCAGAGCTTGGAGGACCCAACAGCAGTGTCAATCTATTAAGTACAAGATGATACTTAGAACTTGAGACCAAAAAGCAACAAGCAAAATTCACCGTTTGTTATTAGCCCAGACTCGAAATATTACCTTGAAGGTCTGATAATTGTGTTGATGTCATCCAAAATAGTTAACTTGCATCTGTTTCCTTTATAAGGTAGCAACTTCCTTAAAAACGCCTTTCAGAAGTGAAGAGCACATGACGTTAGACTACGACGGAAACGTAAATGCAATATCGACTTGAAAAAACATGCATATCAACAGACAGTTTATTTACCTCGGTCATGTTGAAAATGAAGTTGGGAATGGTTGGAAGTGCCCTACTTCCGACGTGGACATAGGATTCAACCGTCAGGTTTTGAACTCGAACCTCTATCTTCGGAGATTCCAAAGCCACTCTAAAACCAGCAAAAGTTTCAAGACTTAAGAACAATGTATACGGTCTTGAATGAGAAACATAAGACCAATGTACTCTTTATAATGAATAACTAAACAATATCTATGTTGTTCCAGAGGGCAATTTTTTGTTGCTTCACATGCCATCAAATGGAAATCCAAAGAATCGGATGCTAAAAGTCTCCTATATCGACAACATTCATGCGGGCATAGCCAATCATAGCATAATATTTCCAGTCTGGTCAACTGTGTCATGCTTGATGTAATACTACGTAGCAAAACATTTGTAACTTATAAACATAGTAATCTAACGAGTCTCGTATACCACAATATGGGCCCTTAAAACTCCAAAAAAAGGTCATCTCGGTCATGTGATGAGTTAAAAAGAAGCTTATAAAAAGTGCAAGGCTATACGTATATAATATAAGGGATCATAAAATTACGCGTCAAGTCGCTTCCTCATTCGATCGAAGAAGCGCTCAGGGTCGTGGTCCACCGAGTTCACCAGCCGGTCCAGGACAAGCTTCTGTTCCCGTGATGCCAGCTCACTTAAATCGATCTCTCTAAAGTCACCAACCATGTTCTTGAAAATGCCTCTCCGCACTCTGGCGTAGGTTGGCAAGCGCTCCAACGCTGCCCACCGTAGCGCCTCCTCGTCCTCTCCCTCCTCCCGAAACGAAGATGTTCTGGCGAAAACATTCTCCGCCGAGTTCCACATACTTGGGATCTCACAACAAGAAACCAGACGCAGAGATGATGGAGAGGAATAGGATTATGATAAATATTGAATGTGGTACATTATCTTTGTGTGTGGACTTGGGTGAGAGTGGGGGAGGACATCCACATTGCAGTACTTTAAAGGGTAGTTGAAGTCTTCATTAATGGTCCATGGCTCCTTTTATATCTCTCTAGTCGGTGGATTGGCTTAGGCCGGCTCATTAATAGCAGCGGGAAAGACAAATTTTGCAAGTTTTTACATTTTTCAGCCCAACCTTCCTCGCCTACGATATAAATTGAACACGCTATCTCCTGGCTGCAACGTGTTGGTGAGTGATAGATGTTGGATGTGGGTGATTGCCATGAAGAAAGATTGCGTGTGGTTGGTTGGACAACGTTAAGTAATTGGGTGGTTAGGGTTGGAAACAATAAAAGTTAAACAAAACAGGGAGTTGAGTAACGGTTAATTGCTTGCCAACGTTAAAGTCAAGATGGTGGGAGAGAAAAGCCGAGGGGAGTTGCTGCTCGGTTTAGACGTTCCAATACAATCAATTCAATCTCAATTTCCTTTTGAGGTATGACGTCCTCTTGTGGTCACGACTTTTCGACAAAAACCGAAATTCTCCCTCTCTCCATTTTCTTTTCTTTTCCTTTTTCCTTAAGCTTCTTTGCCTTTCCATCCATAATTATTCCCAGCGCAAGCCATTTGTTTCTAGATGGCCTCGTGAACGTCGTGAATTTGTTGTCCCAAGAAGAATAAAGATTTTAAATCGAATACTAACCCAAATTGCTGCCTTTATCTTTATTCATGAAGCTTCAATGCTTCATTCTTTGGATCCTAACGCTTTTGATGTAAACAAACTCAATGCTTTGAATTTTTCTTTTGTTACCTGCACAGTATGTTTTCTAATTTACTATACACATCGAGTTTAAGAAATTCTAACACTACATGAAATCCAGGTTTTCATCTAATAATTTTAATTTTAATAAAATGATCGCATATTTTGGAAAAATGAATAAAATTTGCATTAAAGTTTAGAAAGGTATCTACTAAACAGAGTACTGCAAGACACAACACTAGGTTTCATAGCGAGTCAAAGCAGCCAAAACCATCCTACAATGTAGCTAAAAGACCAAAATTAAGCTAAGTTTCAATTCCATGTTAGGATAAGCTTAACGTTCACTGCTCCTCTCGCACATAAAAATTCTTATAGCTATTTTAAAGGATGTGATTGCCAAGCTAAAATGTTCCTATAAATTTGATAATTCCTTTCATCCAAATTTCTTAAACTAAGCATGCAAAAGTTATCTTGAAGAGTGAAAGGTCCTCTTTGCTTAACTCTCTAAGTTTTAACCATCAATCAACAATGTAACTACGTTGATTTATATCATAATATAGGTTGCAAATTAAGCTCTAAAATTCTCTTCCATAACAACAATGAGTAGTGACAGTTAAAGAATAAATAGTCCATCATTTTATTTGTTTCCACCTTGCAAAGGAAACCTGTCTTTTGTTCTTAATCACTGATTTGATGGCAAGAAGAGTATGAAAGTCATTTTTTCAAATATTGTTGTTTTGCCAAACTAGTTTGAAGCAAGGAACCGAGGCATGAGGTCATTTTAGCAAGTCTTAACAAGATTTAATTGCAAAGGATTTGGATGTATGTTTAACCCAGGTAAAAGAATCTTCTTTTTCAGAATTAGGATTGATATAAGGGAATCTTTTTGTTATCAAAGAGAATCCCTTAAAGGAATGTGTTAGCCATTTCCATAAGCCCCCCTCTATGATAGCTATAACTTTTATACTATCAAATAAACTTTCCGTGAGAGGATTATAGTCCCATAACTTAGAAGGGCCTAGTTCATGCCAACTATCAAATCAAAAAGATGTTTTTTTCTCATTGCCAATAATGTATTTAAAGACATGACATACCTAGTCTATCAACTTTATAAACTACTTAAGACTCCATAAGGTGTTTGCCATTGGTTACACTCTCCATATGTTGTCTTTTTAAGGAATTAAGAGTTCATCCATCTTACCTAAAGTTATTCTTTGTTTGTCAGTAGCTTATATATCCTCTTAATCAATTACATCTTAATCATTATTTTGATTCATGTGATGCTCCAACCACTTTTTTTTGTAAGCACATCTTAGCTTGTTTCACCTTGATAGTTGTTGATTTGTTTTTTCAATCTCTGATTATAGAAAAATTTTCAATTGTTTCTCAATTATTTTCATTGTCTCTTTATGAATAGTTAGAAGTCAAAACCAATACAAGTGTATATTGCCTATGATTGAATTTCAAAGTTATAGCCTTTCAGTATAAGATAAGCACCTATTATTCTAGTTTTCCAATCTCTTGTGGATTGTATTAGGTTGGCAATCCCAAAATGTTAGCCTTTTGTAGTTATCAGGATCCTTAGGTATTTGAGTGTCTTATGTTTAAATTCAGTTGTGAAGTTCAATATCTTCGCTTCCCTTGAGCAGCTGAAGGATAATTAGAAGCTTCTCTCAGAGGGGTTAAATCTCATACCAGTTATTTCTTGAATTGGTTTAGGAAATTAATGAGGAATTTAATTGGTTTTAGGTTAGCACCATATAGAATGAGAAGATCATCTACAAAAGTTAAGTTAAAAATGCTAAGTTTATCATATTTGCAATGGTACTTAAATTTGGGTTCCTTAGCAATATTCCTTATAATGATTCTAGTAAAAGCCTCCATGCACATTTTAAACAAATGTGAAGGAAATTGATCTTCTTGTCAATACCCCTTGATCCCTTAAAGATAGGTGTCGTTTCACCATTGACAAGTATGGAGTAGGAGAGTATGGATACAAATTGTTGAATCCATCTTAAGAATATTTCAAGGAAGCCCAAGGACTTTATAATACCAAATAGAGAATCTCAATTTATGGAGTCAAAAACCTTGTAGAATTCTAATTTAGTACATTGCTTTTAATCTGCTTTCTTTTGTGATAAATTTTTAACAAATCCTAAGCAATAAAGATGTTATCTCTTATATTCCTGCCTTGTACAAACACACCTTAACTTGGATTAATGATATCCTTAAGAACAAGTTTCAATATGAATAATAGCAATTTAGAAATGGTTTTATAGATCATATTGCAATAAGATATAGGCTTATAATCAGCCAAGCATGATGGCTTAGGAATTTTTAGTACTAGGCATTTATGTTCTTTATTCAACTCAACTATCATACTACACCGATGAAGAATTCTTTATAGCATATGATTAATGTACTTATGATCTCCCATTTCTTTTTGAAGAATAGTGCATCAAATATATCATAATCAAGGGCCTTGTTAGCCCTATGTTGAACATAACTAGCTTAATTTTTGTAATTGTTAAATGAACTTCAAGGAATGCTACTAGTTGATTTTATATTTTGACAGATGATGTTCTTAATTTATTATTGATGATGTGATTTAGTTTTAACTGCTAGTGCATGGTATAGTTATAGTTAGACTAATGAGTATGGGTCGATCCCATAAGGACTAAAATTACTAGTACTTATGGTCTTTTTATTATCTAGTCTAACAAATTATGTTGCTTAAGATTAATCAAATTCAAAATTAAAACAATAAAATAAATAAATATAGTTGACTTACTAGATTAAAGATTAAAATAAGAAAAAATAAAAGAATATTATGATACTTAGAATCCAAATCCCCCTAAGACTTCTCATGAAATAATGATTTCACAAATCAATTTAATCTATAGTTCATTAGACCGCAAAAATTCCTTAATTATGCTAATATCTTTCTCAAGACTATTAACATCTAATTGTAGGTAGATTAATTGAAAAATCTTTCTAATTAAAACCCCTAAAATTTTATTAATCAATTTACTAATTTCACTATTAGGTTTGACCTTAATATGAGGGATTTGTATCTACCTATCTCTAGGTTTGTAAGCAGTTTCTTTCAATTATGCTAGATCTATTCATACAAAGGATTTCCCAATCTTAATTGCTAAAATCATACATGAATCAATATGCTAGCAATATTAATTTAAGAATAATTAAGAACACATAATTGAATTTCAATGAAATTAAAGAATGAATTAAATTAAAATAATATCACAATAAGGTCTATCTCGACATTCATTAAATCAAAATACCAACAAAAGTTTAGTTCTTGATTATGTAGACATAACATCAAAAATAAACTAAAAATAGAAAACTAAAAGAAACATGATGAAATATCTTTTAATCTTCATGAAATCCACTTTAGATTGAAGAAAATTCACTCCAAGTGCATTTTCTTGTTTCCTCTTTGTTCTCTTTATTAGCCTAGGTCATCAATTTGTGTTTCTCAAGCCTCCCTTCTACTTTTCCTTTTAATTTTTATTTTATAATTCAAAAATTAGGATTTTGGGTGGTACATAATCATTAACATAGGTTTGTGTGGTGGCTACATTAGTTAGAAATCACAAAACTCTTGAATTTGAAACCTAACATAGGGTTAAAATGCACATACTACATGGAACACAAGCATGTCCAAAGATCATATAACTCTCTGGAAGAACCATGTAGCTATTTTATTTTGCATGTCAACATGGGCATGTTTGTATGGACATGAGCATGTCCGAAGACCATATTCATTTTCAGCTTCTTCATAACTTGGTCAAAGTAGCTCTAAATCACCCTAAACTTAACCTAATTGATTCCTTTTGCTCTAAATAAGTGAATTCCAATCAAAAAACATAATAGGAATGAATTAATTACCAAAAGTAATAAAAACTCTCAAATAAACAAGCAAAATGCACTAAAAATGGGACTAAAAATATGGTCTATTAAGCACTTATAAAACTCCATGATACTTAAGTACTTGTTTATCCTCAAGCAAATCAATTTCATTACTATAAATTTAATAAGAAACAACTACAGGAAAAGCATCAAACAAATCAAAGCTATCTATTATTCATTAAATTGCAACATTCATTGAATTTTTAATCATTTAGTTTCTTGCATCAAATTATAAATCAATCCAATTCACTTCATAATTCTTTAAATTTCAACTCAATTCACACTACTCCATTTAATACATAAAGCAAATATATATAAGAAAAATGCTAAAATCTTTAAACCTTTTTCCGTGCCTGTTATTAAAAATAAAACAGTAAGTTTAAACAACTCAATATAAGAGCATTTAGAACCTTGTTTGAAAAGCCATTTAACTTTTGACGCGAGAGTAAACACCTTATTGTAAATACCCCCTGTTACTTAACTTGGTCACTATCTGATAAGTGTAAATTGCATCGTGTTTTAGGTATAGTTTGATATGTGTTCAGCTGTTAATTCAATCATTCAGTATGTGTTTAGGTTAGAATTGTGATAGTTTGTTAATTATTTATGTTTTAACTGTTTTATGGGTTAGTAAAAGTCTTTGAGCTTAAATATTATATTCTTGAGGTACCTTGATGTATTTGCTAGTTTTTCAGGGTCAACATCAAAGAAAAGAGAAGTTTCAGAGACATTCGTGCCAAAACAATGACCCACGATCGTGGCATCACGAAAGAAGCACCATATTTCATGACAAACACCCAAGATGCCTACGTCAGGCAGACGCGTAAACACTTAATAGTGACAAGTTTTGAGAGATTTTTTGGACCTTTTAGACTGTGAAAAAAACCCCAAGTTACCCAAAACACAAGAGAATATTTAAAGAACAACAAAAAAGGTAGAGGGGAGCCTTGAATCAGCCACCTTGAGAAAACCTAAAGAGAAATCATCAAGAGATAGAGGAAGAGAAGAAGGAAGAGAGAAGAGGAGATGAAGCTGACTCGACATGCTTCCTAGATCAAGAGGTTTCCCAACGTCGATACCTCTCATCATCCATTTAGATTGTATTTCCTATTTATTTACAATTTTATTATTGTATAGAATTAAATTAAACAGTTGATGATAGGATCTAAAATGTCGAGGTTGTTCTAAACACACATTTGGAATTTTATTCCTGAATTAATGAAAATCTGATTGTTTATATGTTTATTGGATATTATTGTGGTTTGATTCTTCTATTGTGTAATTCGATAATAAATTGTCAGGGTGATTAATTAGACTACCGAGAGTTCGGTGATTTAATAGAAACCAGAATTGAATCAGATCACTAATTTGTGCAAAGAGAGATCATGCATATGTTTTTAATAGTTTATTAGAGAGCTTTAGAACTAATTGGGGTTTTGATAGGTTGTGAATTGAGAGATTGCAACCTCCATAATCTAATTAGGGTTTACGATTTAGGGTTATTGGTTATAACTCAATAGAGAGTAATTAACCCTAGGATGGCCTAGAACAAAAAATCTAATAATTCATAATCAGTTAGGTAGTATTAAGGATAAGTAAAATTCCCTTCTCTCAACTGGTAATTTCTTTAGATTGATTCTTAGGTGTGTTGCAATTACTTAGTAATTAGTTTTTTCGTGTTTATTCTTAATTTGAGTGATTGAATTAAATTCTTGTTTTAGTTTCGTTGTATTTTGAATTTTTGTGATTTGTTTCTGGCCTTAGATTTTAGGATTAGATTAGTTCCCTCCTTATGGGGTCGACACCTTTGATACTACCCTAACGAACCATGTACTTGAGGGTTATCGAAGGTTATTAATTAAAACTTACACACAATCAAACCATCGATCAAGTTTTTGGCACCATTGTCGGGGAGGTGATTAGTTTAGTTCTTTAGTCTAAGGCATTTTAATTATTTTTTAGTTTCTGTTCTCTTTTTTTTTATTTATGAATCCGTGCTCTTGCATGAGCACAAGAGTTGTGAGAAGTTCGAGTCATGTAGCTGAAACCTTATAGCTAGATATCACTCGATTAGAACGATAAATTCAGAAAGCTCGACGCGAAGAAGAAAAAGAAATTGCAAAAGCAACAATGGCTAAGAAATTTTTGTAAGATCTAGATCACGGATCGAACCAAGGACGTCAACAAAAAAACCCTTATAGCTTTCATGAGACCAGGGTTCACTGCAGCTAACAAAAGAGTAGCTAGGCCACCTACATAAGCAGCCTCTTTTGAAATTAAACCAACCCTCCTAAACATGCTTCAATAAAATGTTCAATTCTATAGACTAACGAATGAAGATCCCAATGCACATATAGTAAAATTCCTTAAAATCTACGATACCTTTCGATACCGTCAAATGTCAGAGGATGGGATCATAATTAGTCTTTTCCATTTTACCCTAAGAGATAGGGCAAAGGCCTAGTACTACTCTTTTAACCTGGCCAATGTCACTAATAGTTATGATTTGCATTGTGTTTTAGGGTGTAAATTGTTATGTATTAAGTGTTAATTTGAGTGTTTAGTGTGTGTTTAGGTGTGAATTATGTTACTTTATGTGTTTAATTGTTTTTATAGGTTAGTATGATTCTTTAAGCTTAAATGTTATATTTTTGAGGTACCTTGATGGGTTTGTTAGTGTTTCAGGGTAAACGGTAAATAACAGAGAAGTTTCAGAGAGTTTTAGGCCAAAAAAGGGCCCACAATGATCGTGACAGAAAGATGTGAGCTGAAAGGACCCTAGACATGATCATGCACTTTAGGCCACGATTATGACAGAGAGCTACATGCCAGACCACGGTCGAACACTTTGGGTCATGATCATGAAAAAAAGGTTTAGGCGAGCTGATACAGAAACTCGAGTTTTGTGTGATTTTTCAGACCATTTCGACCCCGGATTAAACCTAGTGCTTTCAAGATATAAAAAGAACATTGTAAGATAGAAAGAGGAGTTGTTTGCAAAGTCTTTAACAGAGCGTTTCACTTCAGCAAATTCAGAACCCTAGAGAGCTATTGAGTGGTTAAAGGAAGAAGAAGAAGGAAGAGAGACACGAAGATTAAGCTTGACGCGAAGTACTTCGCAGAATAGGTGATTTCCCACAATCACTGCCTCCACGAGTCCGTTCCGATAGTATTTTTATTTTTATTTCAATTTTATTGATGTATAAAATTGAGATAGTTATTGAGAATAGTGTTGTTGAATGTTGATTTTTGTCTAAACTCACCTTTGGGATTTTGATTCTTAAGATTTATGAAATTTGATTCATTGTGTTTAAATTGAGTTATTTTGTGATACAATATCTATTCTTAATAATTCGGTAACAAACTGAGAGGGTTAGCTAAGTGAATATTATCAATTTGGGCTAACGAGAGTTAGGTAAATTGATAGATAAGAGTTGAATCAAATCGGTGAAATCGTGTAACGAGAGATCAAACATAGGTTTCCAGTAGGTTAATAGACAATTTTAGAACTAATTTAGGTTTTGGGTCAATTGTGAATCGAGAGATCAAAATTTCATCATTCAAATTAGGGATTATAATTAGGGTTTAAAGAATATAACTCGAGAGAGAGTAATCTACCCTAGGACCATCTAGACCTGGTAACTTGATAATTGCATAATTGATTAGATTTTCAATAATTTCAGATTAAAACCCCCTTTCTCTCAATTGGTAATTCCTAGGTTGATTTTGAATTGGGCTATGTGATTTGCTACTTGTTTATTATTTTTTGAAATTTAATTCTTATAATTGATTGTTTAATTTTCTACATTGATTATTTATTTTAGGTTGTTTCGATTAAGTTCCACCTTAGAATTTAGAATTAGATTACCCCTCCTCATAGGATCGACACCTTAGGTACTATGCAAATGACCCATGCGCTTGCGGTATTATCGAGGTTAAAATAGTAAATCTTAGCACACGTAAACCTATGATCAGTCACAACTTAGGATTAACTAATTCGTGCTTTTTTAGATAATTATTTTCCCCTTACCAAGATCACGAAGATTATCAATGAGATTACTAACTTCCAGCAAGGTGACAAGGAATCGATCTATGAAGCGTGGGAACAATACAAGGACTTACAATGAAAATGCCTATACCATAACTTACCTAAGGAGTTCTTGTTGCAAACATTCTATAATAGAGTAACTCCATATATGAGAGGCACGATTGATGTAGCTTTAGGAGGATCACTAATGAGAAAGATGTTAGATAAAGGAGAAGAGTTGATAGAGGAAATGAAGAGAAATAGTTGTTTATAGAAAAACGAACAAAATAGACAATCCACTACCTTTCGAGAACAAAAAGGAGTTATAGTTGTTAATCAAACAATGGAGATGCACGCAAAAATTGGCAACTAAATTCTGCAGCTCCACAACATGAAGGCTTTGTCCTCAACTTTGGTAAAAGTCGTGTAACTAAAGTGTGAACTCTGTGGACAGATGGACCATGATACAGTAGACTGCTTTTTGATAAAGGGTAATGATCTGGAGCAAGTTAATTATATGGGAGCTCAATATGGACAAGGAGAGGGAAACAATCCCTACTCCAACACATACAACCGTGGGTGGAAGAATCACCTTAACGTCTCTTAGATGAACAATGCTGGGGGACAATTCAGACCCCAAGGACAACCAGGTTTCCAACAAGATAAACCAAGCTCAATGGAATCTAAGTTGGAAAGGATTTTAGATAAAATTGGAGGCATGGAGGATACACGTAAGAGGCATGAAAGCAAGTTCAAGCAAGTCATTAAGAACCACGTCTCTTTAATACATAATGGTAAGATCGATGACTGTGCTACCATTGCATGATTATTTTGAACCACCTTAAGCATTGGAAGAGCATTGAGCCATCAACATTAAAAGAAGCATTACATGTGAGGCAATCCATAGATTATTAATTCCATATTATTTCCTTTGACTTTTAGATAGTTTGAATTTCGTAGTTAGGTTATTTCGTTTTTAAATAAGGTTGGAAAGGCATAGGACTTTGACATAAGTTAGAAGACCGAGGAAGTAAGCAAAAAAGAGGTGAAAGAGCTATAAAGAGTTAGGAAGTGATCTCAAGAATGTGTAAACGGAAAAAAGAAGAAAAAAACAAAAATTGGTGAAAATATTGCTAGGCCATGATCATGGCCTGCGGCATGGTAAAAATGTCAATGCAATTTTTAACTAAAATTTTTCCTATTTTACCCTTCCTTCACCTTTATATTCATGTCAAACTTAATTTTTTCACTCACTTTCATTTTAACTTTATCTCTCTAAATTTAGAACCCTCCAAACACTCTCACTTCTCTCTAACCATGCGATACCCAGATACCCCCTAGAAGGATATACAAATGACACACAAAACTGAATACCAAACATTTCAAAGCACTTCCAAAACTCAAGCAAACATACATTACATATCATTAGATGTGATTTTATAAACAGAACATATTATAAATAAATTGCTTATCATAATACATGCCATAAATTCAAAAGCTAACCAACCATTTACATTAAAATATAATTTGTCTCATTACATTTATTACAACTCAAAAACTCAAACAAACAACTTCCAAGCATATCAAGTCTTTCATTAGCCACTATGATTGTCTTTGTCCCAGTCCTTAAATCTTCTTATCAGAACTTGTATGGAGGTAAAACCACCATGTTAAGCATAAAGCTTAGTGGGGAATAACTAAACATAATGCATAATAGTGACTGTTTCTAATAGTCATCTAACATTTATATATACAAATTAAAACCATATCACAACAATCTTTAACTGTTCATATTATAGAGTAATCCAAACATTATGTTTCAAAACAAAATATGATTCATCAATATAAAACATTCTTACATCAAAACAAGCATAGAAGTATATCAGAACAAAATACCATTACATTATAATAGAACATAAAAGTATCAGGACTTAGCTTGCATCAGAACTGAACAAAGAACTGAATATATATTAAAAAACAAATAGAATAGCCTGCTAATCCTTTTTATATAAGTGGATAACGGAACCAAAACAGAAGATACCTATGATTGGTATCACAAAACATGAGAGACTTATGTCTTAATAATAGAAGACACCGAGTGTCAATATCAGGAGACACCTTGTGTCACAGGAGCAACTGTAAACCCTTCTAGGCATGCCTATTTACCCATGACTAGGACTTAACAGTTTTAAAACAATCCATTTCAGATTTCAAAATCACAAGCAAGTAATGTAGTATATAACATACATCTTTATTAAATTTTTCTCAAATTGAACATATTCACTCTCTTTTGGTCAAACTCAATATGCCTTACAAATATAAGCATTTGCATCAATATATCAATGAAACATTAAGTCATTACATATCACATCGTAGAAATTCCCAATTTGCAAACATCCATATCCAACTCACATCACATAAAACCCTTGGAACACATTTGTATTCTTAAGAACACATTCATCTTGAACATACCATACATTTTAACATTAGACACATTATTAAATAATCAAACATTCTTTAAATACCATACATTTGATAGCTTAAGGAAGTAGACAAAGTCGGTTTCATGTGAAGAAAAGGAAGAAGGAAGTGGAGAAACTAGGTTTTGTATGATGATGGTGAAGAAGAAGAATAAAAGAATGGTATTTTATTTAGATCTGCATAGATCTTGGTTTTATAGTTAGAAAGGATCAAGAAATACATCAAACTAGAGTTATTTATAGATAGCATGAAGTTTCATGCATATGTGTTAATGAAATGAAATATGTTTGTTTTAAGTGACCAAGAACACCGGCAACAAGAGCAAAGAGAAGACCATGCTTGATCTTGGAAGATATCAAGTTAAATATCAAGTTAGATAGGTGGGTAATATATTTATGGTTTTGTGATGATGAACTAATATTTGTGTGTATGTATGATAACTATGCTTGTTTATTTTTTCTGTGAACATATGTCATGTTGTTTGTTGAAGATTTTGTTACTTTGTATGCACGAACTATATATGCAAAAACTCTATTATGTAGGCGAGAGAGAATCCATTTCATCTGTCACGTGCACGTTGACCAAAAGCCTTGTCCCGGCTGCCCGCTTATGATCACGAGATCATGAGAAATTAGACTCATTTTGTTCTACGGTGTAAACTTCGATTTTGCTGTTTCGTTCCACGGAGCTCTCGAGCCATTGTATGTGCATTGCATTCCTGAGAATAATTGACAAACATTTTCAGCTCATCTGCTTTGTGATTATGAGTTGTGTTATGGATGCTTATGGTGTAGTGTATGGTTCATTATCACTGGCTATAAATGTATTAGCCACTGAGCTGTGTAGCACAACCCACTTTTCTTCCCTCTTCAGGTGCAAACTCAGAAGATAGTGATCCCTGCAAGGCATCAAAACCACATCATCAGTTAAAGGCATTCGGACTAAGTCAGTCCTATTATAGAACATTTGGCATATCACTATGGAATATTTTGTATTTTTGTATTAAAGTGATGTGTAATATGGATTGTAATAACTCTGACAATGTTTTCCAAACAAATGCAATAAAATCAAATCCGGTGGTATGATTCTGTTATTTGAAAGATTTGGATAATGATATGTATTTGTGCATGTTTTGTTTAACAAGTGTGACAACGATTGTTAGTCTTAGAATAGCACGTAAGAGTGGGAAAGGTTGCACGTGAAAAACACAGACGAAAGGAATCGTCTGTGATGACGTCAGAATACAGACGAAAGGGAAAATGAGAAGGAGAAGTATCGTCTGTGCTGACATCAGAACACAAACAAAAAGATGAATCAAGAGTAAAAGGATCGTCTGTTAGGACGTAATAACATAGAGGATAGATTATAGGCCAAGGATAAGACGAAGGAGTTAAGAGGTTATGTTGTTACTGTTGACAGACGAAGGAGTTAAAAGATTATGTTAGTTGAAGGATTCGTCTGTGTTACTGTTCACAGACGAAGGAGTTAAGAGATTATGTTGGTTGAAGGATTCATCTATTTTACTGTTCAAAGACGAATTAAAACACAGAGGACACGTATTGTCTGTGTTACTGTTCATATAGGACACGTATCATCTGTGTTACTGTTCACAGACGAAGCCAAATATAGAGACTCATATCCTCTGTATCACTGTTCACAAACTTCAGACGATAAATTCTCCATCGATAGAGGGTCAACCCAAAAGATAAAAGTCAACCACAGAGGATAGAATACAGAGGATAGATTAAAGACTAAGGATTACAAGAAGGAGTTAAGAAGTACTAAAGTGAAGTGCATCTTCTGTGTTCCTGTTCACCATTATATCTTCTGTCCCAATGTTGAACTCTCAGGAGATAGAGTCGGACTTGGGCATCTTCATGGAAGTTGTAGATTTTGAGATGCTTTTTCGAACCATATAAAGAACACCTTGATCCAATTCCTCTAGTAAAAGTTATGGCAATTAGAAGAAATCGTCTTTGTCATAGGCTTCGTCTATGTTACTGTTCATAGACTTCGTCTGGGGTACTGTTCACACTATCGTCTGAGTTACTGTTCATGTCTATCTTCTGTCCTATTTTTGACCCA
>JANZXR010000008.1:32421282-32440279 GCA_027575705.1 Erythroxylum echinodendron
TAGATCTATTGGAGTTTTGAAGGGCTTTTGGTTCAAAGAGCTTGGGAATGTATGGGTTTAAGCATTCTAGTATAAGTACAATGCCTTTGGTTTTATAGGTTCTCAAATGTGATTCTCATTGAATGAGGACCTGGTTTGTTGTAGGAAACCAAACAAATCCGACCCAAGGTGAAGAGGAAAGGCGACAGTGAATCTTTCATTTGTCAAGCATTTTGGTGGGTGATGTATTTATATCTATTGTGTGATTGGGTAGATTCTTTCCTATATATGTGTGCATGTATGTAAAAATTTGCTGAAATGTGGGATTATTGAAAATGCATATGATTTATAAACTTTAATTTTGTTATGCCATTGAAATATGTCATGGCATTTTGTTTGAATGAAAAGACAAACCAGCATAAAAATCCGAACATATGATTAAATGAATATGTGCCTTGTTTGGGTGAGAGTGGAACCATTCTATTCGTCACTTGCATGTTGATAAGAGCCTTCTTCCGACTGCACGATTGTGGCATATGAGCTTCGAAAAAGGACTCATTCTGTTCATGGGGTAAACTTCGGTTTCTCTATTTTATCCATGGAACCCTCGAGTCATTTGTTTGTGCATTGCATCTGTAAATTGTCAAGTATGATACACTTAGATGTTATGCGTTTTGTATTATTCTGTATACTTGAAAATAACTGAATTGTTTAGTGTCTCTCTCTCTCTCTCTCTCTCTATATATATATATATATATATGCTTGAATTTGTGCTAATTACTGATGGCTATAAGTATATTAGCCACTGAGCTGTGTAGCTCAACCCCATTTTCTTCCCTCCTCAGGTGCAAAATAAGACGATAGTGATCCCTGTAAGGCATCGAAAACTCCAAATTAGTTTAATACATTTGGACTAAGTCAGTTTTGTAATAGCTTATTCGGTATATCAACATGGAGTATCTTTTGTATTTTGGTTTAAGATGTTGTGTACTTTGATTTGTAATAACTCTGACGGTATTTTTAAAATGGAACTAGTGAACTTGAATTCCATGGTATGATTATGTTATTTTAAAGGTTTGGATAATGAAATGTGTATGTTCATGTTCTGCTTGATGAATTTGCCAACTAGTGTTAGTTTTAGAATAGCATATAAGAGTGGGAAGGATTGCATGTGAAAAACACAGACGAAAGGAATCGTCTATGATGATGTCATAACACAGAGGCAAGGAAAAATATAAAGGAAGAGTATCATCTGTGCTGACGTCAGAAAACAGAGGCAAGGAGGAATAGAAAGGAGAAGTATCGTCTGTGCTGACGTCAGAACACAGAGGCAAGGAAAAATATGAAGGAGAAGTATCGTCTGTGCTGACGTCAGAAAACAAAGGCAAGGAGGAATAGTAAGGAGAAGTATCGTCTATGCTGACATCAGAACACAGAGGCAAGGAGGAATAGTAAGGAGAAGTATCGTCTATGCTGACGTCAGAATACAGAGGAAAGGAGGAATAGAGAGGAGAAGTATCGTCTGTGATGGCATCAGAACACAGAGGACACGTCGTCACTCAGAGGATAGAACACAGAGGAAAGACCACAAATAATAAGTGGTCAACATAGAAGATAAAAGTCAACTACAGAGGATAGAACTCAGAGCATAGCCCACAGACGATAAGTGGTTAACATAGAAGATAAAAGTCAACTACAGAGGATAGAAAACAGAGGATAGATCATAGGCCAAGGATCATAAGAAGGAGTTAAGAAGTTATATGAGTTGAGGAATATTGTCTGTGTTACTGTTCATAGACTTCGTCTGTGTTACTGTTTATAGACTTCCTTTGTGTTACCGTTCACGACTATTGTTTGTGTTACTGTTCACAGACTTCCTTTGTGTTACTGTTCACGAGTATCGTCTGTGTTACTGTTCACAAACTTCCTATGTATTACTGTTCACGAGTATCGCTTGTGTTACTATTCATAGACTTCCTCTGTGTTACTGTTCACAGACTTCATCTATGTTACTGTTCACGGAGTATCGTCTGTGTTACTGTTCACAGACTTCCTCTGTGTTACTGTTCACAAATATCGTCTGGGTTACTATTCATGGTTATTTTTTGTCCTCTTTTTGACCACCCAGAAGTTATTATTGGCCTTTGAGGCCTTCATGAAAGTTATAGCTCTTGAAGTCCTCTACCAAACCTTCTAAAGAAACCCTAAATTGGATGCCTATAGAAAAGGTTATGCCTATAGCCCCAAAGCATGTACATATGTAAAGTGTGGACTCACCAACGGTATTCCTTGAGATATTCAAGTTGAAATGGATAAATGGACTTCGAACAGGGGAGCTGAGCTTAGAAAAGGAAGTTTGAATGCAAGTATAGTTGATGAATATGTGTTCTACGAATGCAATCGTCGGGCTCCGGGAACAGGGTCTGACACAAAGTATGGCATACATTAAACTTCCAACTGCCGAAGCGTATGGAGTGTTGCGCATGCGTTTTATCTCCTCTTGGGTCTTAGGTGCTTGCTCCTTTAAAAGTTTGATTCCATATCTAGTAGCTGTGTAACCCCTCTTAGAATCCTGCATAGAAAACTTATTAAACATGTTCTGAATGTAGGTTAGTTAAGACAAGGCTATCTGCTTATTCTTATGATTCTTAGAACATAGCTAGCCTCTCCTAAATTGTTCATTGAGAACAATTCGTTCAGCTATCCCTTGGCTGTAGGTAACATTCCTACATCATTCCCAATGAGCAAAATGTCATCGACATATAGAATTAGGAAAGTAACCTTTCCTTCTTGTATCTTTTTATAGACACAAGGCTCATCTAGGTTTTGTATGAATCCATAGGTTTTAATAGCCTTATCAAACCTAATGCTCCAAAACTTATATGCTTGCTTATGTCTATAAATGGACCTTTACAACTTGCATGCCTTATGCTCTTACTTGGCTCAACGAATCCTTCTAGTTAGGACATAGAAGTGGTATCCTCAAGATCCCTATTAAGAAATATGGTATTGACGTCAATTTGCCATATTTCATAATCGAAGTAGGATGTTATGGCCAAAAGAATTTTGATGGACTTAAGTATGGCAATCGAAGAAAAAGTCTCCTCATAGTCTATACCCTCCTTTTGAGTATAGCCCTTAGCTACCAATCTAGCTTTAAAGGTCTTTACCTTTCCATCAGATCCTCTCTTCCTTTTGAAGATCCATTTACACCCTATGGATTTTACCACCTGGCGGTAGATCTATAAGGATCCAGACTTCTTTGGCATATATGGAATCTATTTCCAATTCCATTGCCTTGAGCCACTTTTCCACAATAACATCTTTAATAGCCTATGTATAAGTAATGGGATCCATTTCTTTTTAGTCTGCGATGGCAATTATACCTTCTCCTAGACCTAGATACCTGTCTAGTTGTCTCACAACCCTCCCACTATGTCTACGCATTACTTGACGTTCAAACTGCTCTTCCGATTCAACTATTGAATCCATTTCGACATCTTGTTTCGTTATATCTAAATCAACTCTTGGTTTGGATGAAATAGCTAACTCCTTTAGTACTATTTCATTTCTTCCTTTGTGATTTCTTACAAATTCTTCCTTTAAGAAGGTCGCATTTGTTGACAGAAATACCTTCCTATCCTGAGTACTATACAAATAGTACCCTCGTGTGCCTGTAGGATATCCTACAAATAAACATACCTCTAACCTTAGTTCCATCTTTGTGGATTTAGGCCTTAGAACATAGACTAGGTAGCTCCAAGTTATCAAGTGCCATAATGAAGACACTCGGCCAGTCCACAACTCCCTAGGTGTTTTAGGTACCGATTTGGATGGAGCAAAGTTAAAAAGATAAGTTGTTGTTTGTATGACATATCTCCAAAATGATTCTGGGAGGTTAACGTAGGACATCATTGATCTTACTATTTCCAATAGAGTCCTATTCCTCCTCCCAACTACACCATTCTATTGAGGTGTTCTGGAAGTTGATAAGTTGAAAACAATTCTATTGTCAATCAGGAATTGTTGGAACTCTCCAGATAAGTACTCACATCTCAATATGATCGAAGTTGTTGTAATGGCTTGCCTAGCTATTTCTCAGCTTCAGTTTTGAATTCTTTGAACCTTTCAAAGGACTCACTCTTTTTGTGCATCAAATACAAATAGCCATGTCTGGAGTAATCATCTATAAAGGTTATGAAGTATTCATAGTCTCCTCTAGCTTATACGTTTATGGGCCCACACACATCAGTGTGTACTAGGTCGAACGTAGATTCAAATTTATTTCTTTTGGAAGGAAATGAGGCTTAGGTCATCTTTCCTTCAATACAAGATTCGCAGGTGGGTAATGGACCATTAACCAAACCCGTAAGGATCCTATCTTTTACTAACCTATTAAGTCTTTTCTGATTGACATGACCTATCCTTAAGTGCCACAGATATTTTGAATTAATCCTAGAATCATTGGATTTTCTTGGTTTTATTAATTCTGTGGTGTTTAGTGAGCCTTTCATAGGTTCTATAAAGAACAATCTATTGGCCCCAGGTCTCTATACGGATTTTATGGCGACTAAGTGTCACCATTGCGATTTATTTGAAATAATAAAAATATATTTAGGAACAATGTAAGAAAAATAAAATATAACATTTAAATTTTATAATAGTCTAGTCAGGGAAAATTTTGTGGTGGGACTTTTCTAATATAAACAAATAGTAATTAAAATATTATAGAATGATTTTAGACATAAAATTTAAATTATACAAAAAAATGATTTAACAAAAACAACTAATTATTAATAAAATACACAATTAATGGATAATATCAAAATAAAAGAAATAGATAATAATTATATTAAATAAATAAAAATTCATAGGAAAAGTAAAATAATACCCAACAATTTTATGAAAAATTTTCCGTAGCAAAAGTGATCCAAGACTAATTGATTTGGGTGTTAAAAGAATTAATTTACAATTTGGTTTTATAATGGGAAAAACTTAATTCAAAGGAAGTAAAGTCACAGGTGTCACTCTTCAGTCACGCCTGTGACAAATGGTTTGGAGAAGAAAAAGTCACGGGCGTGACTATCTCTCTCATGCCCGTGAGGAGTCGCGATCGTACTATGTTACGATCGCGACATTGAAAAAATAGGGATTGTCGCGATCGTGATTTTCTGGAAAATTTCAGATGGTCACGGTTGCGACTCATCGTGATCACGACTTTCTGAAATTCTGGGACTGTAGCGATCGTACTGTGTCACAATCGCGACTGCCCCATTTATACATACTTAATTCTAAACAACAAAACTTTCAATTCAGAAGTCCAAAAATTACAAACTATATATCATTGGAAATATAAGAAAATGTTCTACAACTCATGAAGAACTTTGTCTAATTCGGCCTGTATTGATACAGTTTAATTATTTAAGTAAAGGTTACTATTTCTGCTAAAAATTGGTACACCAATACAATTTCTGCTATCTTATAAAGGCCATAACTTTTGCATCTGAAGTCCAAAAATTTCGATCTTTATACCATTAGAAATATAAAATAATAATCTACAACTTTTATGAAGACTACGTGGCCTAATTCTACCTCTATCAATGCAGTTTATTCCTTAAAGTTTCAGATTACATAGTTATTTAAGTCTCTGTTTTCCATTCGGCAGTTTACATACATTTCTACTGCAAATTTCAAAGACCCAAACCAACATTCAATTCCATTCATACCAAAAAATCCTTTGATACATAATTTACTTCAAACGAGTCCTCAATATAAAGCCATCTTAACAAAAGAAAAAGGATACATATATACATACATATATCAGAAAAATTTCTGCATTTCCACTGTCAACTTTCACTATAAATTTTCACTGTCAGTTTGCAACAACAAATTTGATACACATCTTCATACTTAATTTCAAAATGCCATTTCAGTATTATGGTTACAAAATACATACAAAATGTTTATGTTGATATGCTTCTAGAAATGGTTCACACTAACTTAGTTACAAAAGTCTAATATTCTTGAAGATTGCCAACACTTTGCAAGGCTCAATCATGATCTGCTGATTCTTCACCTGAGGAGTAGAAAATTTATGGGGTGAGCCGGAAAGCTCAGTGGCTAATATATTTATAGCCAGTGATAATGAAACACACATAAACATATATGAATATCTATAATACAACACATTATCACATAGAACATATTGGCTGAAATTTATCACTAGAGCATAACATTCAAATTGCATTAATCTTGGCATACCAAAAATGCAATGCACAATATAATGGCTCGAGAGTTCCGTGGAACGAAATTGAGAAACACAATTTTACACCGTGAAATGAAACAAGTCCGATTTCTTAGGATCTCGTGGCCACAAGCAGGCAGCCGGGAGAAGGCTATAGGTCATCGTGCACGAGACTAACGAAACGGATTTCTCTCTTGCCCACATAACAGGTTTCACTATGCTCAAACATTTCCAAATATATTCATGCCTTCATACTTTTTAAATTTTCTGTTTTTCATCCACACAAAGTAACAAAATCCTTACAAAGCAACATGATATACATTCACAGAGAATAAAACAAGCATATTTATCATACATACACATAAATATTAGCTCATCACCACAAAACTATAAACATAATACCCACCTATTTAACTTGATATTTTCCAAAACCAAGCTTGGTCTTCTCCTTGCTCTTGACGTCGATATTCTTGATTACCTAAGAACAATCATATTTTATTTAATCAACACACATGCATGAAGCTTTCCTTAAACCTAGCTATCCATGAATAATCTTAAACTTAATCTCTTCTTGATTCTATCTAACTAGAAAAACTAAGATCTAGATAAAAGGTATAAACATCTAAAGAAAACATCAACCTCTTCTTCTTCTTCTTTCTTGCATCATCTTCATTTTCTTCACATGAAACCTTCTTTTTCTACTTCCTAAATCTGTCAAAACATAAAGAATAGACAAAGAATACCAAAAGAACTCACCTAAACCTTTCCTTCTTCTTCTTTCTCTTTTTCTTTCTTTCTTTCTTCTTCCCTTTCTTTCTCCTTCTCTCCTTCTAGGTTATTCCATGACTCTCTCCTTTTTCTTTTGTTTTCTTAACCCCCATGACTCCTCTCTTTTTTGTCTTATTAACTTTAAGACAAAATTTTTTATTTTCCAATTTTGCCCTTCCTTGTTTAATGAAATTCCTACTAACTCCTTCACTTTATTTTTAATTTTTTCTTTTTAATTCATACCACCATATGAAATTCATAATATACCATATTAAACTCCAAAAATTCCTAATCTATAAATCCTAATTTATTTTTCATGCTTGATAATTTAAATAAAATAAATCCTAAGAAAAATTAGGATCTAACACAATCCCTGTTTAATTACCGCATTACAAATAAAATCCTTATTCTCATATATTGAAACAACATTTTCAAAATATAAGGAATAACCAGATTTTATTAAACAAAAATAGAAATCATGTTCCTTACAACCATTAGGATGTAATATACATCCTCCAAATATAACTTATGACCATTAGGAAAGTTTAAGATAACTATTCCTATTGCTTCTGAAAAAACGTAGGATCCATCCACTATCTTCACTTGAAACTAGCCTTTAAGTAGTATTTTCCTTTGCTAGAACCCCTAAATAGAATTGCAAACATGGTTAGTGGCTCCTGAATAGAATATCCAAAAATCAGATGAATCTGCCACATTTCTAGTTCCTAACAAACTTAGTAAATCCAAACCTTGTTTGCTTTTGAGGGCTTCAAGGTAGAATGCGCAGTTCCTCTTCCAGTGGCCCTTCTCACTATAGTGGAAACACTTTCCCTTGGTGTCCACTTTGACCTTCTTTATTATAGGTTGAGCCTTGACCCCCTGTTTGGGCCTTGCCTTTCTTTTCACCCTTCTTCTTTGCTTGCCTTTACCTTTGGGCTTAAAAGAAGATGCCACATGAGCCTCTGGCCCATTTTCACTGATATTTAATATCTCCTCCGTGTTCTGTAGGTTATTAATCAACTCACTTAAGGTTTTATCCATTATGTTGGGCTCATAGTCCAACTTAAACTACTCGAAAGGAGAGTTTAAGCTATTAATGATCATGATCATCTGCATTTCTGCATTCATATCTACCCCAAGCATCTCACCTGTAGTAACCACAAAGATTACTTTAAGCATGTAATCTCGCACTAATTCACCAGGCTTTTGTATGAGATTGTGAAAGGTTTGGATAGCTTTCACCCTTGTAGACCTAGTCCTCACACCAAACATCTCATGTAGGTAAAGGACCATTGCACCGGCATTTTGCATGCCTGCAAGTTGCTTCTGCAACATTGCGCTGACAGAAGCCTGAATATAGCACTTGGTAGTCTTATTAGCATTCTACCATCCCTCATATTGCTAGACTTACTCAGGAGTTGAATTGTCACCCGAAGGTTTAGGCTCATTATCCGTTAATACCTATGAAATTAGTTCATATTGGAGAATGATGTTGAGGTTACATCTCCATTCATTAAATTTCTCTCCATTTTCCAATTTGTTATTAGTCAAGAGCATTATGAGTGGATTCATATTGTGGTGATTATGTCTGAAAATATAAATTATTAAAGAATAAGCATACTAGTAAAAGAAAGATTGGAACTTTTTATAAAATCATAATGCATGCATGCATGATGATAGATTTAATAAAAATTAAAAAGTTAAATCTTTATATGATGATTATTTTTCTTATCTATAACGGACTAAGTGACGGTAGGACACCTTATCCATTAAAAAAAACTAAGACCTTTCCTCTCAAAAAGCTACTAAGCATCTTAATGCCTAACTCTTTGAGAAGCTCCATAATTTGGTCCATGCATATATCAATAGAACTACGGCAGCCAGGTTATTGATAAACCATGTTGAGTGTGTAACCACTTGATTCATCCACTAAAGGTACTTGTAAATCATGCCTCGGTGGGAGGTCATATTTACTACCATTAAGTAGACTTATCCTTTAGGAGACCCAAACCATGAAAGATCTAGGATTCATGTCCTTCGGTTGGGAGTAACACTTCACCACATACAAATGGGCCATCGCATGGAGACCGTGGACTCTCACATGAGCATCCTCTCCCACTCAATCTTTTCCGATCTTTAAGTTTTAATAAATACCATCTTGTCTAGATGCAATTTATTAACCATCCAATACTGTTTCATTATGTATCTCATACATAATGAATGCATGGCAAAGCCTAGGGTTGGCAGTAATTTTTTTAAATGGCATACATTTATATAATATCGCTTATTATTTGCATCCATTCATCCATTCATCTCATGAATTAAATAGCTACTTTTGATTGTCCATCCTAGAAAATTGAAAGAAAAATGCAAGGCTTATAGGCCCAAAATTTCTTCTTGGACTTGGATCTTCCGCTTTGAACTCTTCGCTCGTACAACCCAATTCATTCGGTAAAAACGAGTTATTGGCATTTTATTTCTAATTTTCTTGAAAAACAAACTGATTTGTAAATAGTAAAACAAAAATTTCAGCACCTGAAAAAATCAAGAATTAATAGAATTTAATCAAAATCAAATCTGCTATTAACAAAAAATAAAAACCAAAATTAGTTACCTATTCTTTTCTTCGATCCATGATTGCTTCGTCTTCAAAATTACAGAATTTTTTTACATTAAAAAAAAATGAAATAGAAAATTAAGACAAGGAGGAAACATGACGATGATAGGCCACCCTCCTTGTTACAAACCAAACGAAGAAAACTTACAAGGTAAATGGATTTTCTATAGACAACCAAAAGAGCAAACAAAAGCATACACAATATATATTTTTCTCACATAAAAAATATGCAGCATACATAACTTAATTGCCAACCTATGCATCATATAGGAACCGAATCATGCATAATAAAACCAGCTCTGGCACTAATTGTTGCATTTAAAACAGGTTCTACTTGGTTTGGCTAAACGGTAGATTTCAAAACTTTTTTCGAAATCAAAACGCAGCGAAAGTGTAAATACGAAATCAATATGTTCTGAATCCATACATGATACGATATAAGGAAAATAAATAAAATAAGAACAAGATTGGAATATTGCCGACTCATTGCTATAGCTTCGACTCCTCGCTACTGTGTCCTTAACCAATCTAATCCACCACTTGTTCTTCTTGGAAAACTTTGGTTAATAAGATCTTTGGTAGAAAAGGAGAAGAAAAATATAAGAGAGTAAACCTTTTACTTTGTTCGGCAGGTTGGTCGAGAGAATCAAGAGTCAAAATCAATCCCACTTCATTTAGTTTCAAAAGCCAAATCAAAAATGCAAAAAATCGAATTCTACCACTTGTTTAGTTTTTGGGAGAGAGTTTTTAGCCAAAATTCATGCACCATTCATTTAGCATTAAAGCTAATTAAATTGTGTCCTTCTAAGTCTAACACTCAGATGCTATCTATCATCAAAACGTTTTCTTGTAAGGTGTTTAAAAAGCCACCCACTAAAACCATTAAATATGAGAAGCATGACTGAATGTTTTGGGAGAGAGTGGAGAGAGCTTACAAAAAATGCACCCATTCCTTCATTTATTAAGAATGCAAAAGAGTTATAACCAAACTGCCACCTTCATTCATAATAAGCCATTAAACCATTTAATGATGATGAGGATTACCGAATCCTACATCTTTATAAAATTCAGTTTTTCTCATCATTTTTTATAAATTTTGTTTCAATTTAATTAATTAAACCAAAATCTAGCCCAATATTAAATGTTCCTTTGGGCTTATAATTAACAATTAATTAGTGTAAGTCCACTATTTAATTATAGGCTTAAGACCTAATTTAATTAACTCTTAATTAAATTGTTCTGGTCTTATTGGCCCGAATCTAATTCGTCCATTTCTCTCCAAACTATCTCATTTTGTTTCCAATAACCTCTGTTTATTTTTCTTACTTTACTTGATAACCTTCCAAGAAGCTAAGTGGGGAATCTAATTAGACTTAAATAATTCAAGCTCTAATAAGACCAGAATTAATTTAATCTCATTAGAATTAATTCCGATTTGTTAACCAATTGTCATTCCACTAAAGGCAATTGGTTGAACTCTTAAATTACTTAAAATTATTAGAAAACATGTTTAAAAAATATTAATTTTATGTCTAATTACAAACTCTATTATGAACCATGTTATAGCCATTTGCACAGTAAAGGGTAAAATTACCGTTTTGCCTTTATATTGGTTTTTCCTTCTAGATCTATCATTTCACTCTTCATGGTGATTAACACAAAAGATCCAATCTTGGTGTTAAGACTTGATGGGTAGCTAGTCCATCAAACTATTGGCACCAATTTAATCACCAATCTTAGTAAAACATTTAGAAATGATATACCACTATAAACTCTTTATTTCAGTGAATTTCCCCTGATGCATGTTTCAATTAATAATTCCAAAATGCAGACACTAGATTGATACCCTATAAAAATCATTCTGATCATATCAAGAATTATAACGAAACACATATGAGTTCACCACTCATTAAGATTGTGGTTCGTAATAAATGAATGCTAAGGTGTATGTTTTAAGATTAAAGTAATGACCTACTTTATTCTTTAAAACATACGTGATTCCATATTCATTTAATAGTGCCATTATCGATAGTCAACTATTATCATGATTTGAAACTCATCATTCCTTTGAAGTAAACTCCTTTACTTACACGGTGGTAAATCGCAACATTGTAGTCTAAACTATAATAAAGTACAACTTAATTATTCGACTGTGAATCAATTAATTTAGATTCTAATAATATATATGTTTCTGTTACATCTCCATGTAAATGTATATTACTTATATAGGAATCTTGGTAGCTTATGACTAGTATTATTATGCTCATACAAATAAAACCAAACTTTTTTGTTTTATTAATAATAAATATTTTCATTACAATACTGTAATTGGAAGAAAATTAAGTTATTTGTAAATACACTTGTTTTCCAAGGCACTATATTTACATAACCCTAATAATATTTACATAAGGAATTGCTTGTGAGAAAAAAGTAGAGGAGGAGATCGAAGCAGAATATGATACATCATTCAGCTTAAGGGTGAGTACTGAGTCCATAATGATTTTTAAGACTAACCCTTCAGCTTTACATAATAGATTGGAAGTTTAAAGATAGGGCAGAAGTTAGAGGCAAATGATCATCAACTTGGATCCTATCCTAAACAACCTCAAGTGGAGGGAGCAAAGACTGTGATACTAGAAGATCATAATTTTGTCATGTGAGCAAAACAAGGAGTCGAGCCAGCAATTTTAAATAAAGATGCTTCTTGGGAGGTAACTTAAGGGAAGTTAATTTCTTTTCCTTTACATTTTCACATATCTTTCTTATATGCATATTTGTTTTTGAGTTTGTTAGTTCTTACTTATTTTTAAGTTTTCAAACAAAAAAAGAGAGAGAATCAAACAAAAAAATTATCTTTTTTTATTGCTTTTAGGACTATATAGTCATGATTAGAGAGTGAATTGACTAGAAAAATCCATGGAAACTTAGCATGTACTTTTAATCTTGTGATTTGTCAATATATATTATCTTTAAAAGAGCAGTGACTAGTGGTAGACAAAACCTAGTGAGATTTTGAGCTTTATTAGATTGACACTTTATTACGTGACCTTCGTGACATGTACATCCTGACTTTGCTTTGATTTTCCATTCAAGACCACTTTTTTTATCACGTGCATTAACATAGAAATGATATTGGCATTCTTTATTTCACGAGCTACATTAGTCAAATAGTCTACCTATCATTATGATTTTTACTTTTGATAAGCCCCATTGAGCTTTGTTATCCTTCTTTTTGTGCTAACCACATTACATGCTTCAGCCCAAACCAAATTTCCTACCCAAGCATTTGATGATTGTTAATTAATGTGGGTATATAAAATTATAAATGTAGAGGTGTGCATATGTGTGAGATAGTTATAATTATTGGGATGATATTTTATATCTTGTCAATGAAATTTCGATGTTGATGTATCTTCTTTCAGTTTTTAAATGAAAAGAAAAAGAAAGAAAGAAAAAGAGAAAAGCAAAAGAAAAGAAGAAAAGAATGAAAGAAAAAGAAAAAATGTTTAAATAAAAGTATCAAGGAGGAAATGCAATTTTTTTGAAAATTTATTCATGATTAATTTCTCCTTCTAAAGTTGTATTGAATGGTTGATTTGAATATGTTACATATGAGGTTGATGTGGCTTTAAAGGATCACTCTTTGTAGTGTCACTGTATTGTCATCAATTGTATAGGTGATTCATTCAAGTTGGTTAGGCTTCATGTGGTTTATGGCGTGAGAGCTTGAATTTGAGCTATGAAACATAGTTTTTGCATTCATCATAATTGATGTACACAATTGTGAGCGAATGTTAGCTTTTGCACTTGAAGGTATATTGAGTGTTTTTCGTGTTTCACTAGCTTTGATGACTTTTACACTACACTATCCAAATACATTTCACCTTACCCTTGCCTGTATTACAACCTTAAAAAGTCCTTTGATTCATGATTATGCATGTGAATCCATGATTTGCAAAGTTGTGAAATGTCATGATCATAAATGGTGTTTGAGTGTACTTATGGATCTATCTTATTCTTAAACACATTTTTTCCAAGTCTACCTCTAGATTGCTTAGTTTCTAAAGTGATGGATGTTAATTGATCATGAGTAGAAGCATCGAATGTTGAGATCTTGCTATGGTTTTGAAAGTTGTTTCTCTTTACTTATGATTATATATTGTTGGGAAACAAGGGACATAAGTAATTGTTTTATGTTTATGATTTTGATTATGATGCTTTACCTAAGGATGGTCAAAAACTAAGTGTGGGGAAAATTGATGTGAGCTTAATTGATTATCTTTTTATTCCAAAAAACTTAATGTTTAATGATATGAAACGCTTAAGACATTCACTTTAGTTCATATTTGGTTTTACGTACAATTCAGAAGTGAAAGAGCTAAAGTAGCACTATATTTGGGCCATTTTCTAAAGATTCACAATCATTTGTCTTCATGGAGTATGAAAGAGAAGGATTAGAGCAAGATAAAACAAGAAAATACATAAAATGAAGAGTATGAAGAGTACAGGAAGTGACTCACAGCCGTCATCAATTTGTCATGGGCATGAGACATCTCCCATGCCCGTAACACATATCGCATGGGTGTGACATTCCTTGTCATACCTATACAAGGTGACTCATAGACTTGAGTCCCATGTCTCACACTCACAGTCGTAAACAACATTATGCACGCCTGTGACTACTATATAATTGTCCCGATAGTTTTCACTATAAATATAACATGTTATGACGGCAGAAGGTATGAAAGGTTTATTAAACATTTAGAGCTGGGAGCTTTCGAGAGAATCAAAAAGAGGGGCAAAGCTCTCATCCTTTGGAGACCTATGAAGGACTGGGTTTTCATGATCTGGTTTGCAGGTGATATCGATGCCGAAGAGCTCGATTAAGCTTATCTTTCATTTTTTTGTTGTTCTTTCTCTCTTAGGGATTGATTATGTTATCTTATGCTTATGAATTTGGTTTTTCATTTATAAATGATCTTTATTCTCTTTCTCATTGGATTGTTAATGTATGAACTCGTTACTAGAATTTTGAATACAACCTATAATTATTGTGTTTGGATATTGCTAGAATCTTCAATAAAACCCTAAATTTGTTATGTTAAAATTCATTTGTAGCAAGTAATGGTTTCAGATGATTAAGGATACAATCCATAATTTTTATGCTTCTGATTGGTGTTGAATCATTAGGGATAATATAACCTAAGTTAAATTACTTGAGCTTGTGTGGTTGCTACCTTGATTAATTTGTTTTCCTAATTCGTAATACAGCTGTTCAATTAAATCTAAAGAGCTTATCCAAGCTTGTTGGATGGATAGTTTTAATTAATGAGCGTCTCCTAATTAAACATGACCTAAGGAAAAACTGGGGTTAATAGAGCTTATCGTTAACCTACGATTAATAGTTTCTAGGAGAGGTATGAGAATAAAAATTCAATTAAGTATGTTTGATAATGTGTAAGCCGAGATTACACCAATGACTAGGTCCCTAATTCATTCATCACTTCTCATCATTTTTTAATGTTTTCTTTAATTTTTTTTAATTATTTTAGTTTCATTTTATTTCATTTTAACTCAAAACAAACACCCTATAACCTAAACACTGATTCTTTTCATAAAAAAAGCTAAATGAACACTCTCTGTGAGATCGACCTAGATTCACTACTGTTATGGTTGTAGGTCTAGTTATTCTGAGTAGGGTTATGACGTGATACATCATAAGTGAAGTGATAGGTGCTTAATTGATTTTTAAATTATTCCATAACACTAAGCAATTATTGATATGAAAATGCTTAAGAAACTCACTTTAATTCGTATATGATTTTAGGTACAATTTGGAGGCAAAGAAATTAAAGTGGGTGGAAAGTAAAACAATTGGACCATTTTTCGAAGGCTAATACTCACTTATCTTCTTAAAGCAAGAAGAAGACATGAAAATGCCAAGAAAGGAGATATATGTTGAAAATACAAAGAAGATGAAGGCATGAGATGGTACATCCCCATGCTTACAAGAGAGGGAGGCATAGTGAAGAGAGCTACAAGGGATTTCGGCTAGGGTTATTTGAGTGGGGCTGAAGCATTTTCTTTGGAGAGACACATGGAAAGCTAAGTTCCCGATGCCAGTTTGGAGGTGACATCAATGCTGATAACATGAGTTAAGCATTTCTTTCATATTTTTGATGTTTCTTTCTCTTCTGTTGAATTGGTTATGTTATCTTAGGCATATGGATTTGGGTTGTGTACGGATAATCAGATTTTTATTATTTTCAGTTCTTTGTGTATGAACTCATTAGGCATTATGAAAGGATGATTTTAATGCGTTCATTGAATCGTTAATTTGCAAACCCATTGCTAGAATTTCGATATAATGTGTAATTTTTATGTTGAAATTCATATATAGCGACTAATGATTCATAATCATTGGGGATAACATTACCTAGGTTAAATGACACATCCTATGTGGTTGTTGCTTTGATTAATCGATTTTCCTAATTCATAATGCTATTACATAATTAAATACAGAGATCGTATCTTAGGTTATTCGAGTGGTTAAGTTTAATTAATGATTGTATCTTGTTTAAACAAAACCTAAGGGAAAACTCGGGTTGATTATTAACCCACAATTAATAGTTACTAAGAGAGGTTTGAAAACAATAAATCAATGAAATATGTTTAATTAGTGTGTAGGCCGAGATTGAACCAAAGAATTGAGTCCCTATCAAATTCCCCATTTTTATCATTTTTTCATGTTTTCTTTAATTTGTTTTTATTAGTTAGTTTTATTTTATTTTCTTCTTTGTAAAACCAAACCCCATCATTAAACCTAAACATCAATTAATTTTATTTTAATAACTTTACACACACTCTCTGTGGGATCGACCTAGACTCACCACTGTTATAGTAGTAGTCTAGTTATTTTATTTTGACTAACGTTATGATGCACTGTTAATTTTGGAATGGTTTCCCAGGAGTGCAGTGTTTTAGTTTTAGTTTTAGTTTTTGATTTTAATTGCTTTTTTGTATATATTTTTTGTAATTGGTTTCTTTTACGTTATTTTGTGATCCTTTCATTTTTTTCTATTTCATGTTTGTGATAAATATTAAAAGAAATTCATGGATTGAAGTAATTTTTTCTTTAACTCTTACTCTCAATCCTATAACCAATGTTGGACTAATCAACCTAACTTTAGTCATAGATGGGATAATCAACAAAGTTACTTTCATGATAGTTTACAGGATGCACAACAATTCCCATATAGACCGAAACTTTCTTATCATGATTCAGGTATATCTCTAGTCTACTATATTAAGACCTTTAATGCTAACAATCTTCAATTTCAGCAGGGTATGCCGCATCTTCAAGAGGGTATATAACAGATGCAACAGGATATCCAACAATTCCAGTCGGATCAAAGACAATCTTTACTTGCCAAGATTCGGAGAGCCAACATGGCTCAGGTACATCTTTAAAAGAATTGCTTAATATTATGGTTGCTAACAATCTTCAAATTCAAAAGAATATGTAACAGTTCCAACAAAATATGTAACAGTTATTTTAGCAAGGTATATAGCAAATCTGACAAGATGCTTTACAATTTCAGCAAGATGCATTGCTTCAATGGGGAGATATAAATCATCTAGAATTGCAAAGCAAAGAGGAGCAGTCATATCAACCTGAGGTGTCCCCAAAAGAAGTTTTTGTGGAAACTTTACAAAGTGATGAGGAGCTTGAGAATTGTGAGAGAAATACTTAAGGGATTGCTTATGTGGAAGAAGTTAAGGAGGAGCTTAAAGTAGAAAAAGATACATCTTTTAGCTCAGAGGTTAAAACTAAGTTCATAATTATTATTGAGACTGAATCTTTACCTTTACCTAGCAAGTTATAGGAATTAAATGAAGAAGAAAATGGAAAAAAGGCATTCAAAATATTTTTGGAGTCTATGAACTCAGTCGAGATTGATAATTTGAGGATAGGGAAGACGTTGAACGGGGATGATGATCAACTAAAGTCCTATGCAGAACAACCCCGCATGGAAGTGGTGCCAACTATAGTACAAGAAGATAATAATTTTGTCACGTAAGGAAAATATAGAGTCAAGCCAGCGACCCTAAACCAAGGCGCTTTTTGGGAGGCAACTTAAGGGAAGTAAATTTATTTTCTTTACATTTTCACATTTCTTTTTATATGCATATATGTTCTTTGTTGGTTTATTTCTTGCTCATTTTTAAGTTTTCAACCAAAATGAGAGAAAGAATAAAACAAATCAAACAAAAATTTTCTTATTTTCTATTGCTTCTAGGACTATAATCATGATTAAAGAATGAGTTGACTAGAGAATTTGACAGCAACTTCTCTTTTGATTAGTGGATGTGCATTATCTTTAAAAGGGTAGTGACTAATGGTAGATAAAGCTGGTGAGATTTTAAGACTTATTTGAATGACATATTCATATCAGTCTCATTATCTTTTGATAATATGTGACTTTCATGACATATACATCCTGATTTTGCCTTGAATTTCTATTCGGGACTATATTTTTATCACATTCAATAACATGGATATGATTAGGAATTCTTGGCTTTTCCGAACTACATTAGCTAAATAACCTACCCATTTTATGATTTTCCTTTTTGGTAAGCCCCCTTTGAGCCTTATTAGCCTTTCGTTTTGTATCAACCATATTAAATGCTTTATACTTAACCAAATGTACTACCTAAGCTATAAAGCTAGTGGACCATTTGTAATTGGTAAGTTTGTGGATGTACAAAAGTGTAAGTGTAGGGGTGTACACATGTGTGGGTTGGTTAATGTTGGGATGTTTTGTTATGTGTTATCATTGAAATTCCCATGTTGATATAGTTTATTTTAATTTTCATTAGGAACAGAAAGAAAGAAAAAAATTAAAAAGAGAAATGAAAACATGAATAATTAATGCATCTTCCTAGAGTTGTAATGAATCTGTTATTTGATTATGTTGAATATGAGGTAGATGTTGGCTTAGAAGGTTAACTCTTTTATGGTTTCAATGTATTGTCATCAATTTTATGAGTGATTCCTTCATATTGGTATATGCTTCATGTGGTTTGTGTGTGAGAGTTGAATTGGGTGATGAAATATAAATGTTACATTTGTCATAGCTGACGGTACCCAGTTTTCGATGAGTGTAAACTTATGCACTTGATGTCACATTGAGTGTTGCTTTGTTTCTCTAGCTTTGATAGATTTCTTTTTACTTGACCAAAACACATCTCACCTTACCTTTTCCCACATTACAACCTTGAAAAGTCCTTTGATCCATAATTTTGCATATGAACTGTAACATCCCGTTTCCATAGAACGGGTCGGACCTGAGAAACAGGCCCAAGTGAGGTCAATCGGAGAAGTTAGG
>JANZXR010000008.1:32443035-32470589 GCA_027575705.1 Erythroxylum echinodendron
CCAAAATTCTAATGGCTCAATTCAAAAATTCCTAATTTCATATGTCTAAGTTCCCAGTGCCATTGGACAGTCAATTTCACTACCGGTAAACCCCTATTCAGTCACTTGACAATTTTTCGAGTCCGGAAACAATTCCGAAAAATTCCCGAAAAATTCCTATAATTCTCTAAAAATGAGAAAACCCTAGTAATCCTCTTCATTTCAAAATTTACACAAAAACACTCTTTCCATAAATCACACAAAGCACACTTTCCAAAATTCACAGTAATTCACAATTAAACCGGGATATGTCATGAATGCATGTACAATCATTTGCATGTGCAGAAATTCACTATTTCCCATTCATGTTCATATATGAATGCATGAATATGTCAAAACACTTTAATTAAGCCTAACCTATTCCAAGATGACCAAAATACCCTTCCCATAAGTGAGGGGATGTTACAAAATGGATGACTGAAAGCCTTGTAGAGAAGGCACATGTCAATAGACAATTATATGGATGTAGTGACCCAAAGGATAAAAAGGTGGCAAATCTCATTCTGAAGGCTAGGGTTCTACATACAATACTCTTCTACTATGTTCTACCAAGAATAGGATCGAAGAATGTTGTAACAAACATTGATGAACAATGCCTGTTCTATCTTCTCAACCATTAGCCAATCAATCTTCCACACTTGATTTTCAGATATATGATGAAGACAAAGAGGGATTCCAATGCCTTACCATATGGCATGATGTTAACAAGAGTCTTTAGAGATTATGGAATTCTTCTAGACAGAGGAAACAGGGTGAAGATGAATATCAAAAGCATTATAAATGCTTCCACTATATGTATAATGGGATTGAAAACCCAAGAAAAGGAGGAGACAATCTCTATAGAGAAAGCAAGGATTGAGAGGGAGCGTATAGTTAGATGAAGTGAAAATGTTACTCCTACAGAGAGGAAGAAAACTCAACCCTCAGCAAGAACACTTTCAGAAGAAAACAGAAATAAATCATCTAAGGTAGCAGTTAAAGATAAGACGATTTTGTAAAAAGAAGGAAGGCAGATGCGTCTACCTGAAAAACAAGTGTCGTTGAAAAGAAAAGGAGAGACACTTGATGTTGAGCAAATTAAGAAGTCCAGAAGATCACCAAGGTTACTTACTCTCTGGAAAAAAGAACATAAGAGAGGAAAAGAATTAATTCCTAGTGAAGATTCTGAGAAGGTAGGAAAATCATCTCAGGCTACTAGGTCTTTGGTCTTAATCTTACAACAACAGTAACCAAAGTCAACAAAAGAGACCGAGATTAAGAGGGAGTTGGAGTTTGAGAAGAAGAGACCCCAACAACAACCTCTTAGACTGGTAGATGAAAATAAGAAGTTGAAGACCAGTCACAAAGAGAATATCTCAACTGATGGTATTCAGAAGGATAAATCAGTTGATTCTCTTAGTCCTATCAGAAAAGAGGACTTGAAAATGAAGGTGACAATAGAAATTGTACATGCGAGAAGCAGGAGCTTAATCATAATAAGAGAACTTGTGAAGAAGATAATCAAGGTACAAGTTGAACCTATCTTGATCAACTATTTCTCTATACATCTTCTGAATCATGAAGAGATAAGATTATATGGGATTCTAAGAGATGAAAAATCAAAACCATATCTAATGAAGATAACAAAGGATCGATATATCATCTACCCAGCTACAAGTAGAACACTGATCAAGATTGTACCTGATGTTCAACCTAGAGCTGTGAAAATTGTACGCAATGTAGAAAAAGGGAAACAGAAGATATACCCTGAAGGAAGAACAAGTGATCTTACAGATGAGCAGATATAAGAAGCTGTGAGAAGCATAGATGATGCATGCAATGCAGAACACCCTAGAGCATCTATGCTTCACACCACATTTCAAAGGCATCAGGAAGCTATTGTGGACGCTCTTCCATAGACGTAACCTCTCAGGTAGTTGGAAGGGTGACTAAAGGATGGTTTAGAACTATCATAGTCGGAGGTGTTAATTTCAACTTAGAAATCTTTGTGAACGTACTTATCCATCTTAGGCCTTTAAGTTCTATATCATCAATTAAAGACATCCTTCACCTTCTTGGCAACCCAAAACCTAAACTACCAAAACCTAGTGACCTTGATCTCCTAGAAGGAAAACAATTCTTCAAACCTCGTATTTTGAAAATCATTGAATTAGATGTCATATTTTCATAAACATATGATGAATCAAACTTCTATCCATCGAGTGCAACTTAACAAGTTCCCACAATTGGGATGGAAGAAGTTAGTTAATCTCACTAGTAGAGTGAAGAAGTCTTAGTGAAGGATATTGAAGAAATTCATATTAAGGTTGATGATTTGAGTGATTCCATTGGTGATCTGTATGAGGAAGTAGCTTATCTTCGGGTGATAGTAGAAGAAGACCTCAAGTTGATCAGGACTGACATGCAACGAATGTTTTCTGAAATCATGCCGCATCTGAGAAAACCTTTTTAATTAATAACAAATAGGGGGAGAAGAATAGAACAAAAGGGGGAGAAAAGTAGACTGAAGAAGAAAAAAGAAAATATAAGGGGGAGAAGAACAGAAGAAATAAAAGAACAGAAGCAGAAGCCAAAGCTGAAGAAATAAGAGAAGATAGTATATGCGTATTTTGCTCTTATTCATTATTCATTATCTAAATAAAAATAGTTCACTCAATATTATCTTATTTTTCTAAATTATGATTATTTGTTATCATCAAAAAGGGGGAACTTGTTAATGCACGAGGACTTTACGATAATTAGTTTTGATGACAATCAAATAATAATAATGTTAGAAATAAATGAACTAGTTTGATGAGTGTGTTAAGTGTACAGGAGAAGTAGAAGACAGAAGAAACAAAAGACAGAAGAAGTCGAAGACAAAAGAAACAAAACATAGAAGAAGTTGAAGACAGAGGAAACAAAGATAGAAGAAGTCAAAGATAGAAGAAACAAAAGATAGAAGAATTCAAAGACAGAAGGAACAAAACACAAAAGAAGTAAAAGACAGAAGAAAGAAAACACAGAAGAAGTCGAAATATAGAAGAAAGAGAACACAGAAGAAGTCAAAATACAGAAGAAAGGAAAGACAGAAGAAAGAAAACACAGAAGAAGTAGAGACATAGAAGAAAACACAGATGATACAAAGCAGAAGATACGCGAGTACATCGAGCAATTAGTTAGTTGGAGGTTAGTTACAGAACTCAACTAAATAGCGGTTTTCAAGAATTAAGAAACAGTTCTCAAGAATCAAGAAGCAGTTATCAAGATTCAAAAAAGCAGTTGAAGACTTAGACTATAAATATTGGTCGGAATAAAAGTCTAAACAATTTTTAGTGAAAATCCTTGATTCTACAACTTTTGAGCATTCGAGTGTTTACTTAAGAAGTTTTGTAGTGCGACACTGGAAGATCTAAACTACTATCACAATAGCTCATGATATCTTTCTAATGAGAGAAAGAAAAGGCTAAGACCCTGGAGAGGTTAAGATAGTGAAAAAGAATACTTGGTGTACGAGATTTGAAGAGGTTCAAAAAGAAAGAAAGAATACTTGTAATTTGTTGGAGTATAGTAAATACTCAAACGAACGGTTTAGGGTGAACCAGTACAAAATCGTAGTGTCTATCCTCTATCTCTCTCAAACTTAGTATATTTTGTTCTTAAACATGTATATAGAAATTACTTGCATTTTATCTTATAACAATTTTTGTGATAGACTTTTTACAAGTTAGAGGAGCTCTTATAGAGAAAAATTAAAGAATTTGTATTCGTGAAAGGATACACAATTCAACCCCCCCCCCTTTTTATGTATATACATATTTTCTATACTAACATGTGATTTACTTCAACGTTTTTTAAAATGTGGCTAAAAAATGTTGTCTATTTCTATTACATCATTGCCAATAATTTTAGGCGACGATTCAAAATTTGTCACAAAATATTATTAGCTATGTTTACAGTAACGTAGCTAATAAAATTTAGCCACAAAAACTAAGTGAATAAAAATATCATTTGGCGACAATTTTTCATATCTTCACATATCTCTTTCCCCTACATATATAGCTCCTAGCAAGAAATCACTTGCAACGATTTGTTAAAAATATTGCCTATAATATTTTACTAATGGGATTTTGTGAAAAATTAATATCATTGCTAAAAGCCCTTTGCTTTAGAAACGACAAATTTCTATGACTTTTAACAACAAATATTATTAATGATAAATGAAGGACTTTTAGTAGCGAAAATTTTCATCGTTAAAAGCCCTTTCTATTATAATAAGGTATGATTAGGCAACGTTTATCTTTGCTTTATTTAGGACTACCAATCACAACCAGAAGCTTAAACTTCTATAACTGTCTTCCCTTGGTAGATAAAGTTCAAACAAAATTTGGTCCAATTAATCAATAGGCTTTATTGTATTGTAGGAGAGTCCAATTAATCAAATCTATCATTTGCGCACTTCACAAATATTGGTGCTCACATTTCCCTCGATCCAAAAATCTAATTTAGATCACTGAAAAATTAATGAGAGAATTTCTGTGTGGAAAATCAAAGGAAAGTATAGGTCCTCCTAAGGTAAAGTAGGTAGAGGTGGCTAAGCCAAAGGAAAAACAGGTGGCTTGGGAGAAACTCAGTCTACATGAGATGGCTTCACGGCTACTTCTTAAAGAGGAAAAGTATCTGGACTACATCCATGAGTGCATCCTTTTCTTGGTTCCTAAATATCTACTTAAGATCGAAGATGAGGTTGCAAAAAAGGTGTAACATACAAAATAGTAGATGGTAATAGAGCTTTCGTATGGCATGATAATTGGTTAGGTTTTGATCCCAAATCCTAAAAAATGTTGAGGCTTTTTTTGGGATATATGATAAGGCCAAAGTCTCAATACTATTAGGGAACAACCAACGGTTACAACTTTCTACGACCATTTAGTATCTAAAACTAGATTATCCCTTTACTCAACTCTACAAGATAGTTATTGATGACTTAATTTGTCTATTGAAAAGTTTACAAGCAAAGTTTACAGGAAGAATCTTCACCTCAACGATCATCAAATAATCTAACTCAAGGTAGTCCAGAGCAATCACCTTAGGCTTAATACAGGGATTGAGCATGATGTATAGGATTCAATTTATGAACTTAAATGAGACTTGTTTATTGTGTAATGAGGAAAGGGAAAAAGAGATCATCCTCCCTTTGGATGTAATAAGTCGTTTTCTATACTGACGGTTAAAACCCTACGCTATCGAGATATATGAGAAATAACATAAAGAATACATGAAGTGAATTACATTCACATGCATAACATTAGCATACAAATGTGAATATTGATTGTACACATTGCAAATATTGTGTATGCACTCAAATGAAATTTTTTGGGGTATGAATGATTTAAAATAGTTATGATGTGAATTGCAAATTTTTATGTCTTAAATTTGATCCAATGATTTTAATTATTAATTCGAATTTTTTGTTAAAATTGGGAGATTTGTGAATTTATGTATATTTTTTGGACTAGGAGAAATGCCAAATGGCAAGACAAATTGACTCATAGTAATATAAATAAGTGGCAAATGGTAGAAGAAGTAAATGACAAGTGGCATTAGGATTCATTGACAAGTGGCATAGAAAATTGGGTGATAATTGGTATAGAAATTGGGAGACAAATGGACTAATTATTAAGAGTTATGTAGTAGCATAAGTGAAAAATACGTTAGCATAGTTATTTATGTGGTAAGTGTCATGAAATGTGTCATAACACCCACCAAACTTATAACCCAAAACATATTCATTTGAAAGACCATCATCATTGTCTTTCATATTCACTAAAAGCTATCATCTTCTTCATTTCTTCTTCTTCACTCACGAAACTCTCACCCAACCCTCTCAATGTTAAGTTTTGCTACAATCTTGCACTTTGCTACTCAAATTGTAGTGCCTTGTTACCCTGAGATACATACCGGAACACCCTGAGGACATTCTAATACATAACATATGATGATGGTAGGCTACGTTCAATCACAATATTCACTTAACATTGCATCATCATTTTTTAATTTCTTATAAGACATCATAATGAAAAACACCATATTTTAAAACCCAAATTTCTCTTTTCATTTCATAAAACCAAATATCTACATTGACAGTTTTCATTATCGTTCGAATATGAACATCATCATATCCTAATACAAAATACACTACATGAAAGAGGAAATACACAAAAGATCTATTATCTAATCCTCCAATCTCAGTGGACTAACCTTTGAGCCATTTCTTCTTTTTCCCCAAAAGTACAAGACTATACTCCTTGTAGCATCTCTTAGTAGCTAAAGTCGTCTCTTGGTCTTGAAAAATCAACATTGCAATTTTGGTGAGTTTTGCGAACTCTATGAGGTAACCATCATCGATGGTTCACTCTATTCATGCAACACATCACACGTATAACATCTAATTCACTTCTTTGCATTTTTCATAAATTATCACATATCATATCATTGCTGGGTTAATTAGCAAAAATGATGATAATTTAGGGATAGATTGCTGGGTTAATGGTGTTTGATATGGGTTGAAAGTTCATAAAGAAATGTCTAGTTTATGTTTTGTTTTTAAATGTATAAAAACATGAGTTACATCTTGTTATATGGATGAAATAGATTGGAATTTAAAGTATAATGAGGATGAAATTTATACTTAATAAAGGCGTTTGTGTTATGTTCTTGAAATGAGAAGAACAAGGATTTATGTATAATAATGATTGATGATGATGTGTTTTGTTTTTATATAGATGATAAACCATAGTTTATGGATTTTTTTAGTTAAGAAGGGAGGTGACTTTGATGAGAAAATGAAGTTGAAATGATGAACTATATATAAGATGTATCAGATGTAATATGTAGGAGTTAAAATCTAGAAAAAATATCGAAGAAGTTGGCTGGGATTTTTTGGATTACATAACCAACGATCTTGGTAATGCCTCCACAATCATGGGAAATGCAAGGAAAGGGTTGGAAATTCATGGATGGCCTAACCCAAGATTGTGGGAAGTCCTCCACAATTGTGGGAAAGGCCCTGAATGTGAAATTTTCTCTTTTGAGTGATGTTTGAATCAACTAATGATAAGATACTCTACCATGGTACAATTAGATTGATTGAGGCTTGAAATGAACCTAGTTTGATGCATAAATTAGTTGATTAAAGGTTTGTTAAGTTTAGGTTGTAATTGACATTATAACTTAAGGAATAAATGGTTTATAACAATGTAATAAATGGTTGATAACAACATATCAAAATCTAGAAATTTGTGAATGATACAAGAATGAAAGTGTTCTTAAGAATGCAATTGTGATCCAAAAGAAATGAGAAAGGTATATTAAGTAAGAATGAATGAGAATTTAGATATTATATGATCATATAATTCTAGAAAATAGATTTATGAATGAATGATTGAAAAGATTAGAGTAATTAAGTTTCTTTGAGGTGAAAACCTAAGTGCAAGCTAGACATATACAAGTTATAACGGTTTGACTGATCATGACTTGTGTTAAAGGATACATACCCGAGAATAGTAAAATTGATCATGCATTGATCATGACATATACATATGTGTATGATTAAATACTTATGTGATTGAGCAACTTAGTAATGTTTACAATATGTGTATTGTTTGATTTAGACACTTAAGTCAAACGACAGCATCTAGACATTGCTAGTTCGTCAAGGCAATAGCTATCTGGAGCTTACTATGAGTCAACCTAGATGCTTCTTACTAGGATTGTTTTTATTTTCTTAAATTTTAATTCTTGAACTACTATGTATATGAATGTGATAATTCAAGACATTGATGGTCCAAGGAGTTTGATAATTGAGATTGCATTGGAAGTGTTCATAATTGAATGTGAATCGGGACAAATAATTGTGCTCAACAAAAATGTTGAATGCCGAACTTAGGTCCAATGAATTTGAAAAGTGAATGCGTATAATGAATGAAAGTGATTCATTACATATAATGAGAATTGATGGAACTCATTACATTGAAATGCATGATCAGATAAAGAAGTTGTGACTGGAGTGACTAGAGAAAAAAAGCTTAAAGCTCAAAAATGTGCAGTAAAAGCCACAGGCTCAGTATATAAAATCATCCTGGTATCCGCAATGAGTATGAGATAGTTATTAATAAGCCCTGCATCCATAACGGATATGGGACAATTAAAAAGGCACTCGGTCACAACAAAGTAACTTATGAAAGTGGAGTCCTATGAGCATTGAAATATACAATTTGATATTTGTTATATAAAAGTTTAAAATAAACTATTAAAACTGTTCTGAAATGAAATGTGATGTGATATTCATTATTTGTGATGTCATTTGATTATAAATTAAATGGTGAATTATCTTTATAGTTTGATATGAGTGAGCACATCGATGATGGTTTACTTACTGAGTTTGCAAAACTCATCAAAATTGCAACGTTGATTTTCAGGTATGAGAAAGGAGACCTAGCTATTAATACAATCTAGAAAAAGTCTAGTACTGCATTTTTTGACTCAAAAAATGGCACAAAGGTCAGTCAACTGATATTAAGGAGTTAGATAGAATATTTTTGTATTAGATAGAAAACTAGTCTATCGTCCCTTATTTCATTTCTTGTTAAATAAGTTGAAAATAATAGTAAACTCTAAAATTGTTTTCGATACTGTGTATACGTATTATGTGGTGAAACGCTACAATGTACACTATGTTTTAAGAATGAAATGAGGAATTTAATCTTTGAATATTTGTGTTATTTATGTATGATGTCATATAAAGTGAATCTAATTGCTCTAACATGTCGCTTTTATAGGGTATATGCCCGAATGTCTACCGGTTTTCCAGTATGTGCCCTGTGAAAGTGGTTTGTTATAAGTTTTGGTATTAGAGTATGGTTTTGCATCCATAGGGACATATATAAACATTTAGACATGATATATAGTGAGTGACTTAGATAGTAATTGTGATTATTGTTTATTATAGGTCATCTGTTATAGGTGAGAAAGGAGATATGATAAACTTAAAAAGCAGGGGGATGTGGACTTTTATAGAAGTACAGAACCTACTAAGGAAGAAAAATGGTAAGGGAGAATCGAAAGGGTCTTTGATCAGATGGATTGCAAGTCAAATGAAAGATTTGATTATTTGGTTTTGTTACTACAAGGTCCATCTTATAAGTGGTGGAAGACTATTCCAGGCAATACCACTAGACCTTGTAGATTAAAGTGGGAGGACTTTCTGAAAGTCTTCAAGGAGAACTACATGTCAAAGATCTACTTAGACAGAAAGATGAAGGAGTTTTTGGATCTGAAGCAAAGAAGTATTACTGTAGCTAAATATGAGATAAGATTTAATGAGTTGAAGGGATATGCTACTGCATTGATTTTGAATGAGGAGGACAAGTGCAGACAATTTGAGGATGGGTTGAATATGGAAATTAAGACAAGGTTAGATATTACAAATCTAAGCAGTTTTACAGAGCTGAGAGTTGCCTCGATCCAAATATAGTTGAAAGCTACTTCGATCCAAATAGAACAATTGTTGAAAGATGGACTAGGAGAGTATAGGAAGGAATTCAGAATGAAAAGATAGGATGAGTCTTAGGTTGATTCTGGTAGAAAGTTCAATAATCACTAGAATAGATCACTGACTAGATTAAGACAGTCAGGGTTCAGATCGAGAGGCAATTTTGTACAAGCTAGCAGTGGTAAAGGTACAATATCTAGGCAGATGCCTAATTGTGAACACTGTGGGAAGAAACATAGCTGATAATGATGGAAGTTATCGGGAGCTTGCCTTTATTACAGCTCTTTTGAACATCATATTAGAGACTGTCCCATAATTTTCAAAGCACAATCTGGAGTGAGAGGAGGAGCAGTGACTGAAATGACTGTCCAACAAAGCAAAGAAAGTGGATCAGGACAAAGAGGTAAAGGTAGAGGCAAAGTGAGTTCAGCTGGTGCTACTGTCAGGACTGAGGTGTGGAGTAATCAGCTGCATTTTTAGGTTAGAATGTATGCCATCACCAGATAGGAGGCTCAGAACTCCCTAGGTTTTGTAGTAGGTGTGTTAAATGTCTTTAATTTTGAAGCATTTACATTACTAGATCTAGTATCTATTCATTCATTTATCGCACCGCATCTGGCATCTGATTTGCATTGTGAGATAGCAATGTTGAATTATAGATTATAAGTAAGTACATTTATAGGTAGTACTACAGTGATAAGAGAAGTGTGTAAGGGGTACATGATTCGAGTTGATCAGGCAGAGCTAGAAGCAGATCTAATTGTATTGCAGTTAAATGAGATAGATCTTATCTTAGGTATAGATTAACTCATTACACATAGGGTTGTGATGAACTGCTATATTAAGGAGGTGATTCTTGAATCTCCTAATCAGTCGAGAGTCATCTTTCGAGATGTTAGTCAAGTAGTGCCAGCCAGATTAATTTTATCAATGAGTGCTATGAGATTAATTAAAGGTGGATGTGAGGCTTATCTAGCCTATGTAGTTGATACTTGTACTGAGCAAACAATACAGGATATTCCTATTATTAGGGATTTCCTGAATGTGTTTCCCATAGAATTATCTGGTTTACCCCCAAATAGAGAGATGGAGTTTTCTATTGACCTTGTTCCATGTATTTCTCCTATATCTATTCCTCTATATAGGATGGCACTTGTGGAACTTAAGGCTCAGTTACAGGAGTTATTGGACAAGGGCTTTATTAGACCAAGTGTGTCATTTTAAGGAGCCTCAATTTTTATGTGAAGAAGAAGGATAGGACTCTTAGATTGTGTATTGACTATAGAAAGTTGAATTGAGTAACAACGAAGAATAAATATCCCTTACCAAGGATTGATGATTTACTTGATCAGTTGCAGGGAGCTCAGGTGTTTACTAAGCTATATTTGATATTAGGGTACTATTAGTTGAAGATATCAAAGGCTGATGTACCAAAAAGTGCATTTAGAACCAAATATAGGAACTTTGAGTTTTAGGTGATACCTTTTGGGTTAACTAATGCTCTAGCAGCTTTTATGGCATTGATGAATAAAGTGTTCCAACCTTATTTAGATCACTTTGTCTTTGTGTTCATTGATGATATTTTGGTGTATTCAAAGAGCAGATAGGAATATGCTAAGCAATTGAGATTAGTCCTACAGATAATAAGAGAAAAGAAATTGTATGCCAGGTTTAGTAAGTGTAAATTTTGGCTTGATCAAGTGGTATTCTTGATCATACAGTATCTGGAGAGGGCATACAGGTAGGTAGACCCAAAAAAAGTTAAAGTTGTAATGAAGTGGGAAGCTCTGAGAAATATGTTTGAGATTCAAAGTTTTCTTAGATTAGCTGGATACTACCAGAGATTTGTCGAGGGTTTTCATTAATCTTAACCCCTTTGATAAAGCTTCTAAGGAAGAATGTACCATTCAGATGAACTGATAAATGCCAAAAGAGTTTTGAGGTACTAAAACATTAGTTAACTATAACACTAGTGTTAACTATTCCATCTGGATCTGGAGGTTATATAATGTATAGTGATGCTCCACACCAGGGGTTACAATATGTACTAATGCAGTATGGCAGAGTGATTGCATATGCATCGAGATAGTTAAGGTCTCACGAGTTTAATTACCCGATATATGATTTAGAGCTTACTGTAGTGGTGTTTGCTTTGAAAATTTAGAGACATTATCTATATGGGGAGATATTTCAGATATTCACTGATCATTAAAGTTTGAGATACTTGTTGAGTCAGAAGGAGTTGAATATGAGACAAAGGTGATGGATTGAATTGCTTAAAGACTATTATTACACAATTGAGTATCATCCTAGTAAAGCTACTACTATTGCTGATGTATTAAACAAGAAATCTAATAGTAGTGTGACACAAATTCAGACATCAAGGTTACCAAATCTAGTGCAAGTAAGAGCATTAAATGTTGAGCTGAATTTGGGATAGAATGAAGTATTATTGGCTACAATGAAGCTTAGGCCGATATTTAAGAATCAGAAAAGCTCAAAGTAAAGATCCAAAATTTGTGAAGTTAATTGAGAAGTTAAAAGTGAATCCAAATTTTGAGTTTTAATTGAGAAATGGTACATTGTGGTTGAAACAGAGATTGTGTGTACCCGATATTGAGGATCTAAGAAAAGAGATCTTGGAAGAGCACATATAGCAGCCTATGTTATGCATCCAGGTACTACCAAGATGTATAATACACTAAAACAACATTTTTGGTGGCCAGGGATAAAGAAGCAAGTGGCTGAATATGTGGCTATATGCTTGACTTGCCAACAGATTAAGGTAGAGCATTAGGCTCTGATTGGGAAGTTACAATCATTGCCTATTCTAGAGTGGAAATGGAAGAGAATTACTATAGATTTTATTATGGGTTTGCCAAGAACTCTAAGGCAACATGATGCCATATGGGTCATTGTGGATCGATTGACAAAATCAACTCATTTCTTGCCAGTGAGAGAGAAGAATGCACTAGATCAATTAGCTTAAAGATATGTAAACGAAGTAGGTTATATAGGGTCCTAGTGACTATTGTATCAGATTGAGATCCTAGATTTACCTCGAGATTCTGGGGTAGTTTCTAAATAGCTTTGGGTACGAAGTTAAACTTTAGTATAACATTTCATCTTTAAATAGACAGACAGAGTGAGAGAACAATTAAGACTATTTAGAATATGATCAGAGCTTATATTTTAGAGTTTCGAGGAGCATGGGAACAATATGTGGCTCTAATTGAATTCGCTTATAATAATCATTATCATAATAGTATCAGTATGGCTCCATATAAGGCGTTATATGGAAAAAAGTGTCATTCTTCTTTATATTAGGATGAAGAGGGCCTAAAAATTGTTGAAGGCCCATAACTGATTCAAGATACTGTTGATAAAGTGAAATTGACCCATAGTAGAATTAAAGTAGCGCAAGACAGACAAAAGAGTTATGTGGATCAATACCAGAGAGATATGGAGCATCGACTAAGAGAGAAAGCTTTTCTAAGAGTGTCACCTTGGTGAGGAGTGCTAAGGTTCGGTAAAAAGGGTAAGTTAAGCCCTAGATACATTGGTCCATATGAGATTATTGAGAGAGTTGGATCATTGTCTTTTAAGGTAGCATTACCTGTTGAAATGGCTTAGATTCACGATGTGTTTCATGTTAGTATGATAAGGAGATATCTATTTGATCCAACATATGTTATCAGCTTAAGAAATTGAAGTTGCAAACTATCTGAGTTATGTTAAGAAGCCGGTTAAGATAGTGGGTTATTGGAATAAGCAATTGAGAAACTGAGTGATCCCATAGGAAAAAGTCCTTCGGAGGAATCATTCGAAAGAAGAAGCCATATTGGAAATTGAGAAGAACATGAGGAGACAATACCCCCATCTGTTTGATAAATCAGGTAAAAATATCAAGGACAAAATTTCTTAAAGAGAGAGAGAGAATTGTAATAACCCGCTTTCCATACTAAGTGTTGGCCTTAGGTCTTGGTTCCTATTTCGTGGCGACTAGACGCCAAAAATTGAGGTATTTTTAAAATAAAAATAATTATATATAAAATCAATATCAAAATAAAAGAATTTAATTCCTTCGTGGGAGAAAGAATAAATACACAAACAATTAAAATAAAATAGCATAAAATAAAATAAACATGAAAATAAGTTGGATTGGGAGTTAAATGAATAATTAGCAAATGAATTAACGAATTAAAAACAAAATTTAGAAAAGGAAAAGTCACGGGCACGATCAATATCACGACTTTTCATGAACAGGGGTGAAATTTCAAGGTTCATCGCGATCGTGCTTAAGCATGATCTTGAAGCACGATCGCGACTTTCCTGAGAAATTGGGATTGTCGTATACACGATTGCGACATCCCTGTCGCGTATACCCACTTCAAAACTTCAATCCATAAATTGAAAAATTATAAACTTCATGTTGTTAGAAAGCTAAGAGAAAGATTTACAACTTTCATGTGGCACCTTTGTCCAATTATGCCTAGATCAATACAATTTATTCCTTAAAGTTTAAAAACACATTTTATCCCCTTTTTCCTCTTTTCTTTTTATCATTTGTTAATATATATTCTTACACAACATCACAAGACCTGACTCTAACAATCATAAACAATGTATACAAAACTCCCATTAAAATATTTTTTTTAGAAAAATCCATTCAAAAGCCATTGAATAACTAAGCATTTTATTTCCAACACAATAACACTAACAGAAAGAAATTTTCTGCACATATACAAAGAAGTTCCTCAACCCTTCTTTCATTCATTTCTCCAGAAACAAAGTTTCATTTCACAGATATTACAAGGTTCATACATAACATCAATAGTTATTGAGATTCAAACTAGTAGTAAATCCAAAACTATAACATTGATGCTTACACCTAACATGCTTATAAAGTTACCAAAAATGGTCCAAACTAACTTAGTTACAAATGAAATATTTCTTGGAGATTTATGGAAGTTTTTTCAACATTCACTGATCTGCTATTTCTTCACATGAAGAATGGAAACATTGTAGGGTGAGTTGAGAAGCTCAGTGGCTAATATGCTTATAGTTATTGGTGCCAAACCCCACACGCACACAACAATCAAACAATTATATATCCATATATATGAATTTAGTTCACAGAACACATGCTTAAAATTTTAGTTACAAAAATTTCTCAAATATCTTTGTTTTCAATCATTATCATGAAACATTTGATCATATAACATGCTCAGCAAATTTCAATGAATGCACAGACAATATGGCTCGAGAGAATCCCATGAAACAGAATGGTGAAACTGAAGTTTACACTATGAATAGAATGAGTCCATTTTTTGGAGCTCATATGTGCAAGCGGACAGCTGGGAGAAGGCTTTTGGTCAACTTGCACGTGATCAATGAAATGATATCTCTCTTTCCCACATAAGCAGATTTTCATATGCATATATGCTTCATAATATATTCATATTTTCATGCTTCTTAAATTTTTTGTTTTACATCAATACTAAAAATGCAGTTTCTTTCAAAGTAAACATGATAACAAATCCATAGGATATTTTTTCCCACATTCACAATGACTAAAAGCAAGCATTTAAGTACACATACAAACAAATAATTTCAGCTCATCATCAAAAAAACTATAAACATATTACCCACCTCTTTACTTACAAATCCAAGCTCAAAACTTGTCTCTCTTCTTGTTCTTGCCTTCGGCTTTCTTGTTTCCTTCAAACAACCATATTTTTCGTTCAAACAACATACAAGACTAAAATTTCCATAAATATCTACTATCAAAAATGAGCTTAGACTTAATCTACTATTGATTTATCTAATTAAAAGAACTAAGATCTAGTTAAGGTTCACAAAAATCTAAAAACATAAATCTCTTATTCATCTTCTTTCTCTCTTTATTTCAGCTCATAAAAACCTAGTTTCTCTACTTTCTTCTTCTATCAAGATAAGCAAAGAAGATAGAGGTCACTAAAAACTCAGATGAATCTTCTTCTTCTACTTCTTGTCTCCTTTTTATTTCTTTCCTTCTTTTCTTTTCTGATTCATTTTTCTGCTTCTCTTCTTCTAATCCTTTCTACATTTTTCCTTCTATCTTTTCTTTCTTATTTTACACGACTCTCTCTCTCTCTTTTTGCTACCTCTCAAACATGTCGCTCCCTTACACGAATCTTTTCTCTAGTTTCTTCTAGGTTCTTCTATGATTTCTATCTTTCTTTATTTCTTACACGAACACGTCTCTTTCTTTCTTATCCTTATTTTATTTTTCCAACACTTCACTCACGCACCTTCATTTGTTCTTCTCTTATTATTCTAAGACAAACTCTAAACTTCTAAACTTACCCTTCGATATTTAATATAATACCTTCTTACTCCTTAACTTAATTCTAACACTTCCATTTAATTCATGTAACCATATGAAATCAAAAATATTCATAAATTAACTCCATAACTTTCTCATTCAAAAATTCAATTTTTATTGATGACTAAATGCCAACAAATTCCCATTTTATAATTCTAACTTCCAAGAATAGTTCGGGGCCTAAAAATTACCCCCCCCCCCAAGAAATTCTTACCATCATACATTGGCAAGGCAATATGATACTCTCGAAACATTTTTATCTTCTACTTGCTGTTCCGTATCTCTTCAATGTTGATCCACTTAACTCTTCTGTTTTTCTTAATTCGCGCAAATTCTACTACAAATCAATTTTCATGTCATATTCAATCATTCACTTGCATTTATCATATACAATCACTTTCATATTTCAATTTATCAGACCTAAGTTCCTTTAATAATAACAACAACAACACCTCAAATTCATGAAGCTAATAATATAGGTAGGCTACTTTAGATTAAACAAAATTCATAAACTTTCAATAGCATATTTAACTTCTTAAGCCTGGATCCTATTTCTAACTGACTCCAATAGTTACTTCTGATTTGTTTAATAGTCATTCATTCCCAGAAATGAAACATTTAATTCATGCAATATGATTCGATAAAGCATCTATATCACAAGAAGGTTTTTCACGTCAATCATCTACACTGCTTCCATAATCTTTATCAATCAACTATATTCATCATTTCTATTTCAGCCATTCTTAATACCTTAATCAGATCAATTTCAACTGTTCATGATATTTTAATAAATTCAATTACTATCACACTTTACATGATCAGTATAATAGAAAGGTATTTTCAACAGATCATCAATTAATATCTCACACGACTTATACTTCCATCATAATTGATTTTGAACACCCTTTGAATATTCTACGACTATTTAAGGTTACTTCTCTATGGTAGTTACCTATTTAACATAGCCACCTAATCCCATACTTTTCATTTTTTTACTCTAATTCAACTCATAATTTTAACCATAGGGATCATAGGTTACTTCCTATATCATATCCAAATATAAATTTCATATATGCTCAATCACCTTATCCACCAATGTAACCACATTATCAAATATATACTCATAATAACTGATCAACATAAACTTGAGAATTTCTAAATATATCATTATCATTTATTTCATCTTCTATACATATGTTCTTAATAAATTCAAAATTATAGACACTTAACTATCTTGAAATTATGATCTCAAATCCACTGACACAATCTTATACCAGATCATAACGCGTATCACATTAATTAATAATCATTTTAAATTTCAAGTTTAACCCTTCAATTCCACTTTGCTTATACATTTTAAATTTTGTCATTTCTACCTATGTCTCTCTTTCTTTCTCAGTCAATTCGTAAAAATATATTCACATCCATATCAATTCAAGTACATATCCATAACAAAATTATGTTACCATATTCGCTGACACTCTATGTCTAGCATATCGGACTACGTAGTATTTCTTATTTCTAGATATCTACAAACTTCATTATCTTACACTCTGAAAAATCACCATTCTTCTTATTGTTTCTAATAGCTCAAACTCTTAATGAAAGTCCATATGTGTGACTCATGCAGTTGCAATTACTGGGATTCTATACCCATCAGTGTCCTTCTTTAATGGTTGGGAATTAGATATAGCAGATCCTTGCAAAAACTTCTCGTGTTCTTCCACAAGGTAGCATTTTACTCCTTTAATCTAAACATTATCCTTAATCTTATTTTTCACTCCTTTAATCTAAACAATATCCTTAAATCTTATTTTTCATTTTAATCTTATTTTCCTACATGTATGCATGTCGCTTAATGCAATCAATAAATTCAATAATGCAAACAAATAATTTAACAATACAAAAATTTTATCACACATCATATATTTCATAGTATAACATATTCTAAGCCTAGGAACCCTTAGAAACTGTGGGCTCTAATACCAAAATGTTGGCCCTAAGTCTCGGTTCCTATTTCTTGGTGATAAAGTGACAATAATTGAGGTATTTTTAAAATAAAAAATAATTATATATAAAATTAATATCAAAATAAAAGAATTTAATTCCTTGGTGGGAGCAAGAATAAATACACAAACAATTAAAATAAAATAGTGTAAAATTAAAAAACATGAAAATAATTTGGATTGGGCATTGAATGAATAATTAGCAAATGAATTAATGAATTAAAAACAAAATGCAGAACAGGAAAAGTTATGGGCGTGAGTTTTCATTTCTCACACCCGTGGGGAGAAATTTCAAAGCACTATCGCGACTTTCAGTGAACAATCGCAGAAAATGAAGTTCGTAAGCACGATCGCAACTTTCTTGAGAAATTGGGATTGTCGTGATCATGCATGTGCACTATCGCGACATCCGTCTCGCACACACCCACTTCAAAACTTCAAAACTTTATAACTTTCAATCCAGAAATCCAAAAATCATAAACTTTATGTTGTTAGAAAGATAAGAGAAAGATCTACAACTTTCATGAGACACCTTTGTCCAATTCTACCTAGATCAATACAATTTATTCTTTGAAGTTTCAAAACACATTTTATCCCCTTTTTCATCTTTTCTCTCTATCATTTGTCAATTTATATTCTTACACAACATCGCAATACCTGACTCCAACAATCATAAACCATGCATATAAAACTCCCATTAAAACAATTGCTTCAGAAAAATCTATTAAAAGGCTATTGAACAACTAACAATTTTATTCCCAACACAATAACACTAATAGAAAGAAATTTTTTACATATATACCAAAAAGTTCCTCAACTCTTCTTTCATTCGTTTCTCCAAAAGCAAAGTTTCATTTCACGGATATTACAAGGTTCATACATAACATCAATTACATATTGAGAGTCAAACCAGTAGTATAATCCAAAAATACAACATTGATGCTCATGCCTAACATGCTTATAAAGTTACCAAAAATGGTCCAAACTAACTTAGCTACAAATAAAATATTTCTTGGAGATTTGCAGAAATTTTTGCAAGGTTCACTGATCTTCTATTTCTTCACCTGAGGAATGGAAAAATTATAGGGTCAGCTGAGAAGCTCAGTGGCTAATATGCTTATAGCTATTGGTGACGAACCATACAAACACATAACAATCAAACAATTATATATTCATATATACAAATTCAATTCACAGAACACATACTTCAAATTTCAGTAACATAAATTATATCAAATATCTTTGTTTTCAATCATTATCATGAAATATTTGATCATATAACATGGTCAGCAAATTTCAATGAATGAATAGACAATATGGCTAGAGAGAATATCATGAAACAGAATGGCGAAACCAAAGTTTACACCATGAACAGAATGAGTTCATTTTTTGGAGCTTATATGTCGTAAGCAAGTAGCTGCAAGAAGGCTTTTGGTCAATGTGCACGTGACGAACGAAATGGTATCTCTCTTGCCCACATAAGCAGATTTTTAGATGCATACATATTTCATAACATATTCATATTCTCATGCGTCTTAAATTTTCAGTTTTGCATCAATACTAAAAATGAAGTTTCTTTCAAAGTAAACATGACAACAAATTCATAGGACATTTTTTCCCACATTCACAATGAATAAAAGCAAGCATTTACGCACAAATACAAACAAATAATTTCAGCTCATCATCACAAAAACTATAAACATATTACCCACCTCTTTACTTATAAATCCAAGCTCAAAACTTGTCTTTCCACTTGTTCTTGCCTTCGACTTTCTTGTTACCTTCAAACAACTATATTTTTCATTCAAACAATAAACACGACTAAAACTTCCATAAATCTCTACTATCCAAAAATGATAAATCTCTTATTCATCTTCTTTCTCTCTTTATTTTAGCTCATAAAAACCTAGTTTCTCTACTTTCTTCTACTATCAAGACAAGAAAAGAAGAAAGAGGTTACCAAAAACTTAGTTGAAGCTTCTTCTTCTACTTCTTGTCTCCTTTTTCTTTCTTTCCATCTTTTCTTCTCTGATTCGTTTTTCTGCTTCTCTTCTTCTACTCCTTTTTATGTTTTTCCTTCTCTCTTTTTCTTTCTTATTTTATACGACTCTCTCTCTCTTTTTCCTAACCTCTCAAACATATCTCTCCCTTACATGACTCTCTTCTCTAGTTTTTTCTAGGTTCTTCTACGATTTCTCTCTTTCTTTCTTTTTTACACGAACACGTCTCTTTCTTTCTTATTTTTATTTTATTTTTTCGACACTTCACTCAGGCACCTTCATTTGTTCTTTTCTTATTATTCAAAGACAAATTCTAATCTTCCAAACTTACCCTTCCATATTTAATCTGATACCTTCTAACTCCTTTACTTAATTCTAACACTTCCATTTAATCCATACAACCATATGAAATCAAAAAATATTCATAAATAAACTCCATAACTTTCTTATTCAAAAATTTTGATTTTTATTCATGACTAAATGCCAATAAATTCCCATTTAATAATTCTAACTTTCAGGAAAAATTCGGGGTGCAACACTAAGAGTTAGAGCCCTAGACTATTGAGATATATGAGAAATAGCATAGAGAATACTTGAAGTGCATTACATTGACATGCATACATGGGCATACACAAATGAATATTGATTGTACACATTGCAAATACTATATATGCACTCAATTTGACATTTTCTAAGGTATGAACGATTTAAAATAGTTATGATTTGAATTGTGAATTTTTATTTCTTGAATTTGATATGAGGGTTTTAATTATTAATTCAAATTTTTTTGTTAAAATTAAGAAACTTATGAATTTATACTTATTTTTAGACCAGAAAATATGCCAAGTGGCAATACAAATTGACTTATAGTAGTGGAAATAAGTGACAAATAGTAGTAGAAATAAATGACAAGTGGCATTAGGATTTATTGACAAATGGTATAGAAAATTGGGTGACAATTGGTATAAAAATTGGGAGAAAAATGGACTGATTATTAAGAGTTATGTAGTAACATAATTAAAAAATATATTAACATAATTTTTTATGTGGAAGTGTCATGACATGTGTCGTTAAACCCACCAAGCTTATAACCTATGACATATTCATTTGAAAGACCATCTTCATTTTCTTTCATTTTCACTAAATGCTCTCATCTTCTTCATTTCTTCTTCTCCTTTCATGAAACTCTCACTAACCGTCTCAAGGTTAAGCTTTGCTACAATCTTGCACTTTGTTACTCAAATATCTTGCTATCTTCTTCTTGTTACTAAAAGACCTAATCTACTCCACCTTAAAAGTTGATGATCGTGTAAATGAAGAAGCCAGGATTTCTTGGTGATTTAAGGAAGCTTGGAGTTAAACAAGTAAGTAAGATGTTGATCTTCATGGCTTGTTATAAATATAAGCATAAATGATGATACTTTAGGGATAGATTGATAGGTTAATGGTGTTTGATATGGGTTGAAAGTTGATGATGAAATGTGCACGTTTATGTTATGTTTTTGGATGTATAAAAATGTGAGTTATAAGTTTATGTGGATGAAATAGATTGGAATTTAAAGTTTAATGAAGATGAAATTTATGCTTAAGAAAGTTGTTTGTGTTATATTTTTGAAATGAGAAAAACTAGGATTTATGTATAATAATGAATGATGATGTTGTGTTATGTTTTTATATAGATAATAAACCATAGTTTATGGATCTTTTTTAGTTAAGAATGGAGGTTATTTTGATGACGAAATGAAGAAGAAATGATGAACTATGTATAAGATGTAACATGTAGGAGTTAAAATCTAGAAAAACATGGAAGAAGTTAGCTGGGATTTTTCAGATTACATAACCCATGATTGTGGGAATGACTCCACGATACTGGGAAATGCAAGCAAAGGGCTAGAAATTCACGAATGGCTTAACCCACAATCGTGTGAAGTCCTCCACGATCGTGGGAAAGGCCCCGAACATGAATTCTTCTCTTTGGAGTGATGTTTGAATCAACTAATGATAAGATACTCTACCATGGTGCAATTAGACTTGATTGAGGCTTGAAATGAACCTAGTTTGATGCATGAATTAGTTGATTAAAGGTTTACTATGTTTATGTTATAACTTAAGGAATAAATGGTTGATAACAATGTATCAAAATCTGGAAATTTATGAATGATATAAGAATGAAAGTGTTCTTAGGAATGAAATTATGATCCAAAAGAAATGGGAAAGGTATATTAAGTAAAAATGAACGAAAATTTGGTTATTATGTGATCATAAAATGCTATAAAATGGATTGATGAATGAATGATTGAAGATATTAGAGTAATTAAGTTTCTTTGAGGTGAAAACTTAAGTGCAAGCTAGACAGATATAAGCTGTAATGGTTTGAATGATCATGACTTGTGTTTAAGGATACATACCAGATTAGTCAAATTGAGCATGCATTGATCATGAAATACACATATATGTATGATTAAATACTTATGTGATTGATCAACTTAGTAATGTGTACAATATGTGTATTGTTGGATTTAGATGCTCAAGTCGAATGACAACATCTAGACATTGTCGATTCGTCAAGGCAATAGTTATCTGAAGCTTACCGTGAGTCAACCTAGATGCTTCTCACTAAGATTGATTTTATTTGCTTAAATTTCAATTATTGAACCGATATGTATGTGAATGTGATAATTCAGGACATTGATGGTCCGAGAAGTTTGACAATTGAGATTGCATTGGAAGTATTTATAATTGAATGTGAATCAAGAAAAATAAGTGTACTCAACAAAAATGTTGAATGCTGGACTTAGATTCGATGAATTTGAAAAGTGAATGTGTATAATGAATGAAAGTGATTGATTGCATATAATGTAAATTGATGCATCTTATTAGATTGAAATACATGATTATATAAAAGAGTTATGACCGAGTGACCAGAGAAAAAGAGCTTAAAGCTCAGAAATGCACAGTAAGAGCCACAGGCTCAGTACGTAAAATGAGTCTGGTATCAACAATAGATACAGGACATTTATTAATGAGCCCGGTATTCACAAAGGATACGGGGCAGTTAAAAAGGAGCTCGTCACAACAAAGTAACAACGAAAGTGAAGTCTCATTAGGATTGACATATACAATTTGATATATGTTATATGAATGTTTAAATAAACTATTTGAACTATTCTCAAATAAAATGTGACGTGATATTCATTATTTTTGATGTGATTTGATTGTAAATTAAATGGTGAATTGTCTTTGTGGTTTGATATGAGTGAGCACATCGATGATGGTTTACTCACTGAGTTTGCAAAACTCATCAAAATTGTACTGTTAATTTTCAGGTACGAGAAAGGAGACTTAGCTATTAAGACACTCTATAAGAATTCTAGTACTGTGTTTTTTGACTCAAAGAATGACACAAAGGTCAGTCAGCTGATATTAAGGAGTTAGATAGAATACTTTTGTATAGTCCCCCATTTCATTTCATGTAGAATAAGTTGCAAAGAGTAGTAAACTCCAAAATGTTTTATATATTATATATATAGATTATGTAGCGAAATGCTACAATGTACGCTATGTTTTGAGAATGAAATGAGGACTTTAATCTTTGAATATTTGTGTTATTTATGTATGATGCCATATAAAGCGAATGTGATTACTCAAACATGCCACTTTCGTAAGGTATGCACCTAAATGTCCGCCAGATGTTTGTGTATGTGCCCCGTGAAGGAGGTGTGTTACATTGGATGTCCCTTCTCTTCTTTTGTAGCAAGAATAGAACACATTACTTATTACATGAGGTAAGCAGCTCTATTCCTATTACTATCAACTAGTTAATCAATTCTCATGCTTCTAATCCTTTTTGGAGAATTCACACATTAGCACTGGCTATTACCGCACAAGAGATATGGACAGAGAGAAATGATATAAGATTTCAAAGTCGGAATCATACTATACAATTAGTACTGCATGTCATTTTTTAGGGAATGGAAGAGCATATCATATGCCTAGAACTTTTACTAGATTAACGGTAAGGAGAGTAAGAACTTATTTTCGCATCTAAACACTATTCGCTCCTACACCATGTAATACAAACATCTCTGGAATTTCCAAAATGCAAGAGAAGAAATGAAGTCTTTCGAAGGTTGAAGCCTTTCGGAGGAATGAAGATAGATTACATAAGTCTTCATAAGCTGTCTTTTCTTATAACCTGAAACGAATTCTTCGAATGAGTGGTCTTAACTCTTAGGCTTTGTTTAGTTGGACGTAAAATTTATAATAAACAACTTTTTACTATATTACATTATAAACTCTTCTTCCAAACAACATTTCATTATATTATATTATAAACTTTTCCATCCATCTCAAACAACAAGTTTCTAACATTACATCTATTTAATATTATTTCATTGTTTGAGAGGAGGGTTTATAATAGAATAGAATGAGATGATATAGAAGAGGAGGGTTTCATCTTATATGTCTTTTCATCCTAAACAACAAAAATAAAAAACTTCCGATTTAGGAGAGTTTATGATGAAATGTAAAATAATAAACAATATTTCATTATATATAAACCCTTCTTCAAAACAACATTTTATTATATATAAACCCTTCTTCTAAACAACATTTTACTATATTACATTATGAACAATTTCATACTTTCCAAACAACAATTTTCTAATATTATATCTATTTACATTTGATTTTATTATAAATTATTTTATTTCATTTCAATTAATTAAAAACTTTACATCTAATCAAATATAACCTTAATAATTATGGAATCAAATGCTGCCTTGAGATGAACGAAGGAACTCCGGATCGTGGGACACGTTTAAATTGTATGAGCGGTAGCTTGAGCTAGTCCTTGACTGTACGAGAGCATCCACTAATTAATGAAATTCTTTTTAAACAACAATAGGTATATAATTTCTTAAACGATAATTTGAGAATAATATTTAAAATATTACCCCTGGCCTGTTCTTTGTTTGACGAAAGTTCGCAATCAAAATGGAGGCAGAGGGGTCCAAGGGCGAAGCTCCTACAGCGGCGGTGGTAGAAACCCTAAGAGCCAGGGGCTGGTTTCTCGGCGACATCAACCAGGTTAATGCCTTAATCTTCTTACACTGGGCTTTATCTAATGACGACGGTAACACCGTTGCGCTGGCGGATTCCGTGGAGTCGGAGTTGCTCAACATGGACCTTAAATCCATCGGAAGCAAGTCTCTACCCGATCCGGTTCTTCTACGCAAGACTTCTCATCTTCAAGGCCCCATAATTCTTCAGGTTTCATATTTCTGCAAAGAAGATTTTTTAAAACCCTGTCAAATTCCAAATTTATGTCTTCGTTTCCTTTTTCATATTTCCAATAGGTATCTGCAGTGAAAGATATTTCTGTAAGTAGCATGGAGGAATTTTCAGACTCTAACAACAAGCGACGCCTCCTAAAATTGTCCCTAACTGATGGCCATAGCGACATAACTGCGATTGAGTACTCTCATTTGCCCTCTATTCCTAGTGACATTGTTCCTGGCTCCAAGGTATACCTTATTAACTTTTGCTTTCTTCAATTACTATGTTTTATCACATGGCTTTTCTGCCATTTACTGGATGCTTACTAGGAAGGAGAAAGCAACCTTATTAGCCTATTACCGTGTGCATGAACAAACAGGACTCATTAACCCTGCATAGTCATTTCTAGATTGAGCTAACTGTTTGGTTTTTGTGGGTAATAATTACGTCCTGAGTCATTGTTTTAACGTCCAGAGTCATTGTTTTAACATCCTTTGTTGTATGCTTATTTCTTTATTTATTTTTGTCTGTATGGAAGGTCCGTCTGGAAAATAAAGTTCCAATTCACAGCGGAATATTATGTTTGAAGCCCAACGTCATAACTCTGATTGGAGGTGTTGTACAAACACTTTACCAAGAGTGGCAAATGAACCAAAAGTATTCACGTTTATCTCGTTCCTCTGTAAAGCTATCACTAGAAAATGGTAGCGGTGGTCCTCCTCCATTTGAGAAGTTGCAAATTGGAACATCTTCTAAGCAAAAAAAACTTTCTGGTTAGTGATCTTTGTTCTTGTGATTTGATAACTTATGTTAACACAAATGAGTTGCAACTTGAGCCTAGATGCTGGGCTAAATTTTATTTGTTCGTGCGAGTTATTTTCCTTGTAACACTGTGGCAGGTTTTAGTTTCAATTAACATCATTTTTCAGAATGTGATACAACTGCCCCCAAAAAGATGGCATTTCAGAACTGGCTCTAGCTCATTTGATAATCTTATTTCTGTAGCAATAATCAAGACAAAAATTATTTCCCAGTTATTTTAATTTCAGTTGAGGAGGAAGTGTCCATTAAATGTTTCTTTCAGTTTTCATAAAGGAAATGGATAATTCAATAGCATATGCTTATCTCTACCTGAATATTGGATTAGTGTGTCTTAGTCCTTTGCATGAGTTGGCAGTGAATATTTTCCCTTGCAATTTTCAATCTGCAGTATTTTCCAATCTGATGCTTAATTTTGTGAGAATTATATGCTCAAACACTTCCCTTCTGTTTCTTGTCCCTCTTTTATCCCTTTTTTGTGTAAGCCTAGATCAATTTTTTCAGTCTTGCACTCTTTTGGCAACCCTAGTTGAACTTTTTTTCAGTTTCAGAAAGGAATGTCAAATCTTATTGCAACCTAGGGTTTACAGGTTTCACAGTGTCTACAGCTGCTGGTCCTGCTGCAAAAATTGAGTTCAGGCCAGTTGATAAGCAAGAGAAAGCAGATGGAATAGAAGATACGAAAATAGATTCCCATGCAGAATGTGCTAAAGAACAGCCAAGTACCTCTGATGCAAGACCAAGGGAAGGTGAGAGTTATCTCCGGCCATATTCACATCTTGATATTGTTTGATAGCGTCTGTTCTTGTTCCTAATGGCTGAAATTGCTAAATAGGTGGTAAATATAACAATTTGATGGAGGTAAAAGAAAAATAGAAAAAGGTGATATAATTGTCAAAATTTCCCTGTAGTCCGGAGATGAGATAACAATAGAACTATTTTTCACCCGTTCTGTAACAAAATCAATTTGGTTATTTTTTTGGCTTATGAGCTCAAATTATTTCTTAAACTTGGCATTTTTGTCCATTCTGAAAGTGGCTGAAGTGGCCCCTGTTCAAAATCAAGCAGCTGCTCAGAAATTACTACAGAAAATGACTCAGCCAAATCAAGGTGGTCATCAATACAGGGGTCGAAAACATAGGGGGAAGGATAAACAGGAAGAGCACCAATACTTAACTCTAGTCGAATGGGAAAATGCCAAAGCTGGGGCAAAGGCTCATATTGAGAATGAGCTTGCAGACACTAGTTGGGATGAGGATCTTGCTTGGCAGCTACAAAACGACCTCGACATAGAAGATTCTCATGTTAGCATGTTGGATTTTCTCAAGTATTATGTTGTCATTGTTAAAGGGTTCGTATTTGTCACTTTCATTTTTCTTGTTTTTTCCTTTTCAGATACACAGAGGAATTCAAAGCACAGCAGCAGATGACTTTAGAATGAGCATGTTTAGTTACGAAAGAGACACTGAGAACTTTAATGGATGGGCTGACAGATGGAGGGGGAGGGGGAGGGG
>JANZXR010000008.1:32478492-32494437 GCA_027575705.1 Erythroxylum echinodendron
ACTTTACCCTTGGTTCTTAAGCTATATTCTAAAAATGCCCTCAATTTCCTCTCATGCATTTATTCCATAAGCTATCTAGCTTAAGTTAAATGGAAAAATTTTCAGGGGCCCGACATTAACACTTAACCCTACTGGTCCTACTTTTAAAGCATAAGGGGTAGAATCCTTGAGACATTATGTGACTGCATTAAATAATTTTCATTCCTTTTTGAAGCAGAAATATAGAATCGTTTGGCTGAGAGATAAAGATAGGAATGAAAATTTATTTATTCAAGCTCAAGAAAATTGGAACAAGATAATATCTGTACAAAATATTAGAGGAAGAATTATATATGAGCATAAGGAAATGAAAGAATTCGCATATAAACACTTTAGAGGACTTTCATGAACTAATTTCAACAATGATCCAATCCCTGAATAACTTAAAGATTCCTTAACTAACTCCTTTCCAAATATGTTTGTAGAAGATATGATTATGCATTTTTATAATATTGAAATGAAGGATACTTTGTTCAGTCTCCATCTATATAAGGCTTTTGGACTGGATAGTTCAATGCTAGAATTTCTAAGGTACTTAGGACCTTACTATTGATCTAATCATCAAGTTAGTTTAGGAATTCTTTCATAGAGGTCATATACTTATTGAGGTAAACAAAACATACATATATCTTATTCCAAATGTGAAAAATGCTTTTTCTTCACATAGTGATAGGCTAATTGTATATTACAATGCCATCGATAAATATGCTTAGAAGAGTGCTTCCAATGATAGTAAGCCCTTATTATAGTGTTTTTATGTATAAAAGGAATATTGGTGACAATATTATAATTGCTCAAGAGCTTTTCAAGTGTTACCACTCTAAGGCCTCTATTAAAATTTATGGTTTGAAGATTGATTTCATAAAATCTTTGGACTTTTTAAATTAGAATTCCTCTTCAATGCCATACGAGCTTTTCATTTCCCTATAAGGTTAGGTATTGTTATATGTCACCTTAACTTTATTCGCAATCCTTGTAAATAGGGAAGCCAAAATGATCTTTAAAGCTGCTAGAAGACTTAGATAGGGTGATCCAATATCACTTTATCTATTTGCATTTGGCATGGAAGTCTTCTCCAAATTAACAAAGTTGCATAGTCTTCTCCAAATTAACTAAGTTGCATATCTCAAAGGAGCTAAAGTTTAGAATCTTTTTAGGTGCAATAGGCTCGTCATTTTCAACCTGATGTTTACAGATTGCTCTACCTATATAGGGCTAAGTTTACTTTGATTGCTTTCTTACTTATCTCATTAAAACTATTTAGAAAAATCTCAAGTTTGGCTTTCAATACAAATAAAAGCTTTTTTACCTGTTAGTGCTACTAGTGAATCTAGTGCTTTAGCCACTTTTAGGGCTGTTAAACATCTCTAGCTTCCCTTTAAATATCTTGGTGTACCTATTACAATAAAAAATCTAGTTTATATAGATTGCTTGCCTCTTATAAAATCAATCCACATGAAGTTAAACCATTGGTGCAATGAGGCTTTATCCTATAGGGGAAGACTCTAATTCGTATTTTTGTCTTAAGAAATCTATACACATCTAGCTCTTCATAAGGAAATTATAAAATTAGTTTATCAAATTCTAAAGGATTTTCTTTGGAGTGGTATAAAATCCAAGATTAAAGTCCCCAAGTTAAGTTGGTCCAAGGTTTGCAAACCTAAGGAAGGGGTGGTCGAAGCATTACCAATATTTGATTTTAGAAAATTGTTGCTTTCTTATAGACTATGGAGAATATGTACTGATAGAAAGGCATTTTAGGTGTAATAAATCCACCTATACATCTTGAAAGGAAAAAGTATTTAGTTAATCAAAGCTAGAGCAAATATCTTGTGGACCTTAAAGAAAATGTTGCTTGAAAGGGATCTTTTCCAACCGTCCATTATACACAAGATAGGGGATAGAGAAAATACCTTCTTCTACTTTAATCATAATCATAATAGAGGCCCATTATACAAATCAAAAGACTTCAATGCACTCACGTCTATCATTCCTACAATAATAGGAGGCAGAATCTTATTAAAGATGATTATTGGACTTAGCTAGCTCATTCCACTAGAGGTTTCAAAGAATTAATGGAACATGTACCTCAATACTCTCCATATTCTGGCAAACTTAATAAATTTTACTACTACATGTCAAATCAATGAAGTTTTTTACTATTTCTTATGAAAAAACACACTATGGTCCCAAATTAGATAATTATGGAGTAGGATGATATGATCCTTCAGTCCTTTCTAGCTCATTCGTTTAATATCTTATGGTTAATATTATACTTGGCATTATAAGCTTACTAGAATTTCCAATATTGTGTGCTTTGTCTTAATTCAAATGAAGAATTTAATCATCTTTGCTTCAAGTGCAAATTATCCTTAATCTTATGGAATAATATCCTTCCAACTTATTACTCTATAACAAAGTTAATCTAATTGTTTTGATATAGTTTAATGGGTATCACAGATATAGTTTAATGGATATCATAGATAAAATTTTGTATTAAAAGATATTAAAAAAATTTTGACTAGCATTTAGAGCTTTAGTCTATTTGATATGGATTTATAGGAACAGATGCATTTTTGGTAAAGACTCAATTTATTTCAAGAAGTCAATTCAAAATATACTAAATAAAATAAAGATAACTATTAAAACTCATAATATTGCTAACACCTCGAGTTAATGTGTGTGAAATAATAAAGATTAGATCTTACACAATCTTGAAAGAATCTTATTTAAAGAACACAATTTGTTTTCTTTGAATAACTAGAACTTAACAAAAGATAAAGGAATCAAAAGATAAAGAACCAATCTTTGAACTATAAATGAGAAACACCAAGTTCAAGGATTAGCCTACTTAATTCTCTAAAGGAACACCACCAAGAATTAAGATTTGAGTAGGAAATACTCAATTCTTTAAGCTAAATCACTCAGATTATATTCTCAGATCTAATGAAATATTACATGCTCTAATGCCTTTATATAGGGTTAGAAATAACAAAGCCTAACCCCATTCTAGTTAGGAAAACAACCATAATCCTATTGGAATTAAGAAAGCTTAATCCTACTTTAATTAGGAAAATAACCACACTCTTATTGGAATTTAGAAAGCTTAATCCTACTCTAATTAGAAAAACAACTACATTCCTATTTGAATTAAGAAAATACCTGATAAAATCATGAATAAATTAGCTTATTAAAGTCCGAAATAAGGTATGTCCAACCCATTTCTCACAAGGATTAACTATGGATGATTATTTTCAATTAGGCCCAATGATCTCGCATTATTCTCCCCTTTCTTGAAAAATGTTGTCCTTAACTCTTGAAGTTTATCATCATTGAAGTAACGACTCAAATCTCCAATATTGAATGTAGCAGAAACATAGTAATCTCTCAAAAGATCAAGCTTATAAGTAATATCTCCAATTCACTTAATGACTTGGAAAGGACCATCCATATGAGGCATTAACTTGTTTTTACACTTAGATGGAAACCTCTCCTTTCTAAAATGAGGCCACAAAAGATTTCCCAGCTTGAACTCTAATTGCTTGCAAAGCTTATTGGCTTTAGCCTTTTAGAACTTATTCTCCTTCTCAATCTTAGCACAAACTTGCTCATGAAACTTCTTCATCATCTCACAAACTTTCCTTTGTAACCCTTTTGATTCCTCATTATTACACTTATATGCTTGCTTGTTTAGTAATGGAGATCATGGAATTAAGTCATTCTTAATTCCCTGAATAGGATGCAAGCCTAATTGTAAATCAATTAAAAATACATCAGTATTTATGTATAAGAGGCTTATAATCGAATCATCAAAAGCTTCTTTTGAACTCTTTAAAACTTCTCGCATAACCATAATATACCCTCCTTCAAATTCAAACACTTCATACATAAATTCAGCCTTAGTAGCAATTATACTCAACTTTGAACTTTTATTAGCCTTATGCATTATGATTGGGTTAGTAATAAAGGCTTCAAAGTGAAACTGGAATTATCTTTCACAAAGTTATAAATATTTTTATGCCCATTAGGATGCATATTATTATCAAATTGACAAGGTCTACCCAACAATATATGATATGCATCTATTAGGATAACATTATTGACAGGTGCTCAATTGATTATGAATTTATTCATTAACATTTAGTGATTATTGACATGAAATTGCTTAAGATACTCACTTTGACTTATAGATGATTTTAGGCACAATTCGGGAGCAAAAAAGTTAAAGTGAGTCAAAGCCCAATACTTGGGCCATTTTTTGAAGATTAATTTTCACTTGTTTTTATAGAGCAAGAAAAAAATATAAGTCAAAAAGAAGACAAGAAAATATAAAAAAAAATTAATCAAAGTTGTTATTGTGCATGGACTATGCAAGCCTATGCAACCTATTCTATGGAATTAAATAAAGGCAAGAGGCGACTAGAAGAATGAAGCAAAATGATAACAGATGAAGGAGCAATACAGTAGCATATGAGCAAAAGGAGGAGCAAAACGATGTGCAACACAGCAATGTCTAAGAAGACAACAACAGCGTAGTCATAACTGGGAAAAGTTTGCGTTAAACGCAAGCATATGCGTTTAATGCAACGCATTCATCTGCGTTGAATGCAAGCATATACGTTTAACGCAATGCATATGCGATTAACACAATGCTACATTTCATTCCTGGGGTTTAAAGAAGAGTGAATAATATGGATGGACCAACAATTAAATTGTTACATCTTAAAAAATAGTAACTAGCGGGAACAGGTTAGGCAAAAACAAAAGGAGGCGCAATCAAAAGGAGCTGAGACATTTTCTTGGGAGAGACGCATGAAGGGTCAGACATCTCGATGGTGATCTAGAGGTGACATTAACACCGATGACCTGGGATAAGTGTATTTCTTCGCTTTTGTTGTTTCTTTCTCTTATTAGGAATTGATTATGTTATCTTGTGTTGATTTAATTAGGTATTGTGGAAGGAAGATTTTAATGTATTCATTGAATCGTTTATTTGCAAGCCCATTGTTAGAATTTTGTTATAATCCATAATTGTTATGTTGAAATTCATGTGTAGCAACTAAGGATTCGTAATCATTAGAGATAACATAATGTAGGTTAGATGACATATCGTATGTCGTTTTTTCCTTGATTAATCGGTTTTCCTAATTCATAATGCTACTACCTAATTAAATATAGAGATCGTATCCTAGGTTATTTGGTGATTAGTTTAATTAACGATCATAGCTTAATTAAACATTAGCTAAGGGAAAACTCGAGTTAATTATTAACCTACAATTAATAGTTTTTAGGAGAGAGTTGAGAACAATAAATCAAGGGAATATGTTTAATTAGGGTGTGGGCCAAGATTGAACCAGAGAACCGGGTCCCTACCAAATTCCCCACTTTTATCATTTTTCGCATGTTTTCTTTAAATTGTTTTTATTAGTATAGCTTTATTTTATATTCTTATTTCCAAAAAACCCTCTAAACCCAAACACTGATTAATTTCATTTCAACAACTTTACACACACTCTTTATGAGATCGATCTAGACTCACCGATGTTGTAGTAATAGTCTATTTATTTTATTTTGACTAGCCTTATAACGTGCTATCAATCATATAGCACTTCATCATGATAATTACCAATATTGAATGAAATAAGGGACTCTTTTGTTACGCCAAGCTTGTTCCCTTTCTCAACCACCTAAGCAAATTTGATCAAAGATGCTTAAGAGTAAAAAGACCCAGTGTATCAACCAAATTCATTAAAGCAACATTTGTGTAGCTACCCCTATCAATTATCACATTCCAAAGCTTCCTGTTCATTTTATCTCGAGTGTGAAAGATCAATTATCTTTGTTGTACTTCTTAAAGAATTGATTGAAGAATAAGAGCACATTGAGTCACCAAAGACTCGCATTCCATCTCTAATTCAATGTTAAAAGATCATTGCTTACCATATAAGACATCAAGCTCCCCTTCCTCTTCTAGGACCTCCTTCCCCTCATCCTCGAATGTTGCTTCCAGCATTAATTCACCTATCTACTATATTTCTTAAAGAGTCATAATATGTTTCTAGGAAACTCTTTTTTATAATGCCTATAACCATCATAATGGAAGCATTTCAAATCTTCCTAATTGTGCATCTTAGCATTGACCTTAGGAGCATTCGACACCTCCTTCTCTTTACCCTTCTTCTTTACATCCTTTGAAGCTTGAGAAGTCGTAATTGAAGTAGAAACCCAAAAGGAAGAACTATACATATAGCTTGGCTTTGAATATGGTTTATATTGGTTTTGTTTTTCCACTTTAAGAGAGAGTTTAACCAACTTATTAATGGAGAAATAAAGTTACCTTAACCTTATCTTAAATATTTAGGTTTAATCCTTCAAGATACCAAACCATCTTTTGATTTTGATCCTCTTTAATATCACTCAAAATTTATAACTTCTTAAACTCCTTAGTATAATCCATCATAGAGCATCCCACTTACTTCAAAGTCACTACCTTGACATAATTCTCTTAGTGATAATTATCCAGCAAACTTGGCTTGTATCTCATGTTTCATCCTTAATCAAGTTCGAATCTTCTACCCCACTCTTCTGTAAATCTTGTTTTGTAAGTTCCAAATCAGAATCCAACCATTGTGGTGATTAAGGGTGGCATATTGATAATAATCACGATCTAACCATTCTTTAAACTTAAAGATTCAATCAACACATCTAATCTAATCAATAGAGATCTTAAGATCAAATTTACCCTCAAAATCCAACTTCAAACTTTGATCTTTACAGAAATTATTGTCCACACGCCACTTATACCACTTATCTAAAACCACTCGCCATGATCATCCTCTTCTAAATCCATCCCAAAACACCTCTCCCAAAATCGATCATCATGTCTTGGATGCCTAGGAGGAGATTAAATATGTTCATGATGGATTCTTAAACGCCTCCTATAATTTTCACCACCTTCTTGATTCATTCTTGGACCCTCAACAGAAGGATCATATCCTTAGAACCTTATCCCATTTTCATGGGCAGTTCTTGGAGCTTCTAGTTCTTCTTAAGATGCTTCTTGATCATGGCGGGAGCTTCCTTCATCAAACAATAGCTCACGCCTTATCCTACCTAAAGGAGGATTTCCTTGCCCTTGCATTGTATCTTGCACCGTACTTTTTGCGTTATCTTTTTGCGCCTCAAACCCCTTTTCAAGATGATCCAAACAAAATGTAACCTTTTTCAAGTTGCTTTTTGATCAGCTCTTCCATCTTCTTCACTAAGGCATCAACACCAGCAATGTCGAACAAAAAGGGCTTGATTTTCCCATACTTTATTGCTTATTATTAAACCATCAAGGCTTAGGAAAACCTTGATCCTTTGCACTGATGCCACTTTGATGCATATGAAATAACAAAGATTGGATCTTGCACAAAATGATAGAAATGTATTTAAAGAATATGATTTTTTAAAGCTTTTTTCTAATAATCAATACTTAACAAAATATAAAGAACCAATCTTTGAACTATAAAGGAGAACCACCAAGTTTAAGGATTAGTCCACTAAAATATCTAAAGTAATACCACCAAGAATTAAGATTTGAGGAGGAAATACTCAATTTCTTTAAGCTAAATAGACAAATTATATTCCAAAATTTAATGAAAAATTACATGCTTTAATGCCTGTATAAGTTTAGAAATAACAAAGCTTAATCTCAATCTAGTTAGGAAAAAAACTACACTCCTATTGAAATTAAGAAAGCTTAATCATACTCTAATTAAGAAAACAACCACACTCATATTGGAATTAAGAAAGCTTAATCCTATTGTAATTAGGAAAACCACATTTCTATCATAGTTTTAAAAAAATTAACAAAATAAAAAATAACTTATTAAAATCTAAAATGGGGTATGTCTAGCCCATTGCTTACATTAACTCTAGATGATTATTTGTAGTTAGGCTCAATTCTCTCGCATGAATCCTCAGTTAATCAACTTATGGAATGTCTAAGTCTACTAATTCTATATCTCATCATCTCGCTTATTCCCTCAATTTGAAATAGTAGCCAAGGTTTTTTTGGAGTGGAGGATGTTTTGTATCTTTGATGGTCATGTGCTCTTTTCTGGTATTCAAATAGAGCTCAAATACAATATATTAACATCATTGCCCTTAGAGCTATTTATGAGTTTATTTAACTTTAAAAAAGTTGATGATTCTTTTTCTAAATTAAAAAAGGTAATTATTCTTTATCTAGACATTTTTTATATCTAAATATTTACTTAACTATTTGTTTTTATTGGTTTATTCAGAAACTATATGTTTTCGTTAGTAAAAATTGTATTTGATTTATTAATCATCTATCATCAATCAATTAATTTATTTTTATTGGTTTATAATAAAAGAATATCTACATTATTTTAGTTTCTTCGGGAAATACTCTATTATTCATTATTAATAAATGCACTTACTCTAAATTTTGAGTCAATATTTTGTGTATAAAAAACTTAAATAATAGAAAGGCAACAGAGCGGTTGCTCTTACGACCAACTAAGTACATAATCGATCAGTGATCAGTCCGGTTGAACCTCCAGAATCTACCAGTGACGACAACGGATTTTAAAAGGCCACCAACGTACTGAGTAATAAACCGTAAATACAAGGTAGATACAGAATGAAGTTCAAAAAGTAGGTTCTATTTACATAAATAATTTTTTAACTCGTATTTGGAACGACTGCTGATACTTCTGGTATTTTGAAGATCAATTTATTTTTTTTATTTGGGTGCTGAACTGATCTGAATTCTGAACTGACTTGCCTTTTAAATTAAGTGAGATTTGTACCTGCTCTCCAGGCCTGGTTTGCTTTACTGTCACTTTTATATTGATTACTGAGCAAAGGAGTAGAGAGAGCAAAACAGAAGTGGACCCAAAGTTTCTGTTGATCATGTTAACCCCGATTAATTTAACTAAACCAAAATCAATCAATCAATCAAATTATTCAGGTAACTGGTACCTGCAAGCAATTCTCACTAAAACAAAACAAAAGAAAATGCCATCTCTTATTCTCTTCAATCAGGAGACCCCTTTTTTCTCTCATCTTTCACTCAGATCTATCACGAAATTTTCTCTCCAATTACCATAAAGTAGCGTCCTTTTGTCTCCTATCTTCCACAATCTTTCCGGCATTTTCGTTTCTTTTGCTTGAAGATCTGTCTCTCTCTTTCTGATCTCACTCTTTTTGCGGCTGAGCTGTACCTGTAGAGATAAAAACACAGGTTACTACAATTGTCTCTTTATCATATTGATGGGGTTTGATTTGTTTGTGTTGTTTAGTTTTAGGACTACAATGATATGCTGTGAGGACGGTAGTGAATCGGTAAAGGATTGTTTTTGGTCCTGTTTATGAGATTGTGAATTTAGATCTGAGAATCCCCAAAAAGAAGCTGATTGGAACTTGTGTGTGATTCTGTATGATAAGTAAAGTTCCTTTTTTTTTTTTTTCTCTCGAAGGAGTTTGGTTTTTTGCCGATAATGCACTTACGTAATGCTCCGGTGAATTATTATACTGCTTCCAGTGTATTGTATTTCCAGCATGACATGCAGATCCATGGTCTTAATTTGATTTGTCGCTGATAATTGTTCTTGCTACTTGCAATTTATTTGGCATTGTCCTCTTATCCGCAATCTGGTTTGGAATTTGTACTTAAGAGGTCTTTTCAACAAATAGTCCTACTCGTGCTTTTGTTTATGGGGCTGCCATTGTCTCCTTTCAGTTGATGTCTGGTTTACCCTTTTTTTTTTTTTTTGTGGCCGCTTTGATTTGTAGTAGTTGTAGTAAATATCCTCCGATGCCAAGAATTTGTCTTTTGGATGATATACGTTCCGAAGATATTTTATTAGACTTTTGCAACCATCAGATCCTATGATAGATTGCTACATTTCGATAAAATTCTCCACTGATTAAAAAGAAAATAATTTAGCAATGTGTTCTTCATAATTAGTAAATTGTTTAAACTGTGGTTTAGGTGCTGAGCCGGCCTTGAATTGCTGCAACTGACATGCTCAAGCAAATTCTAAGCAAAATCCCTCGGAAGTTCCCTAAATCTGATCCATTGGATTCTGCAGGAAATGAATCTGTCAGTAATCCTGCCAACTTGGGCAGTGGAATTCCATGCACAAGTAGCGGGAATTCTTTTTCTAGTCGATTGAATGTTGTTAAGAGGGTATCTTCTGCAGTTTTTCCCTCAGGCATTATGGCTGGAGTGGAGGCAGTGGAGCCCCATCTGTCCTTCAAAGATGTTTCAAATATTCAGAAGCAGAGCCTTTTTGTCAGTAAATTAAATCTCTGCTGTGAGGTTTCTGATATTGCTGAATCAGATAAAAATGACAATCAGCATGATCTCAAACATCAATCGCTAATGGAGCTTATTGATTATGTTTCTTCTGGGTCTGCAAAGTTCACTGAACCAGCAATAGCTGCAATGTGTAAGATGTGTACAGTAAATTTGTTCAGAGTTTTCCCACCCAAGTGTCGTTCTAATAACACAGGTGGGGAAGCAGATGTCGAAGAGCCCATGTTTGATCCCTCTTGGCCGCATTTGCAAATTGTCTATGATTTACTTCTCCGGTTTATTGCTGCTGTAGATGTAAAGGCAGCAAAGAAGTATATAGATCATACATTTATTTCGAGATTACTTGACCTCTTTGACTCTGAAGATCCTAGAGAGAGAGATTGTTTGAAAACCATTCTGCATAGGACATATGGGAAGTTTATGGTACACCGACCATTTATTCGGAAATCAGTTAGCAATATCATTTACCGTTTTGTTTTTGAAACTGAGCGTCATAATGGAATTGCTGAGTTGTTGGAGATTTTTGGGAGTATTATTAGTGGGTTTGCTTTACCATTGAAAGAAGAGCACAAGATGTTTTTGTGGAGGGCTTTGATTCCTCTACATAAGCCAAAATCTTTGGGTATTTATCAGCAACAGTTGACATATTGTGTTGTACAGTTTGTAGAGAAGGATGCAAAGTTGGCTGGTAATGTGATTAAGGGACTACTAAAGTACTGGCCAGTGACAAGTAGCCAGAAGGAGTTGATGTTCATAAGTGAGCTAGAAGAGATCTTGGAAATGACAAGTTCAGATGAGTTTGAAAAGATCATGCTGCCATTATTTCGGCGCATTGGATACTGCCTCAATAGCTGTCATTATCAGGTAAGCACCTCTTTGTTAGTGTTGAGCTTGCTGCTCGTAGGTTTACTCAAGTTAGTAGCTATTATGATCTTCACTTTGAAAGCCATGTGCATCTCATCTAGTTCGAGGTTTCTCCTACAACCTGTCTTCAAGAGACGTTCTTTTCTTGGAGAAATGACTTTGTATTTACTTCTACTTTGAGTTACCTTAGCATGATGGGATAGCTTAAATTAGTAAATTGGAACATTTACAAGATAATTTTGTAATGCTCAAGTATGATTAAAGATATAATTTTTAAGTGATGGATGAGCTGGTTTAACGATAAAGACAGTACTTAATAGTTCCTCAACTAAGGTTTACATCTACAACGATAACATCAACTGATTTTGATTGTGAGCTGATGGACCCTTCTGTGATCCTTATAGTGACATACTTCTATGTATTTATCTGGTCATCACGAAAAATTAATTAAGGATGAAAAGAGGGAGAGAAGTTTTCAATTAAAAGTATGCTTTAAAGAGAATTTTACAATTTTTAATTCCAAATTTTTACACATCACTGGATTGTTTCTACATATCATGTGGTTGTTTTAAGAGGGAACCATGAAGGCCTGCAGAGAACAATTGTGAACCTGTATGCACTCTTTTCAGGTGGCTGAACGAGCTCATCTTTTGTGGAACAATGAACACATTTTCAATCTTATCACTCAAAACCGGCAGGTAGTCATGCCTCTCGTCTTTCCAGCTCTTGAAAGGAATACTCAAAATCACTGGAACCAAGCAGTGGTTAATCTGACACAGAATGTTAAGAAGATGTTCTGTGAAATGGATGAACAGCTAGCGCTATCCTGCCAACGCAAGTTGGAAGAGGAAGATTCAATGTCAATTGTGGAGGCTGAGAAGCGAAAATTAACTTGGGAACGCTTGGAAAACGCTGCTGGTTTTCGATCTGGTGCTGACAATTTAATATCTCCAGTAAATGCTGTCATATGTTCGGTAGCCTGTTAATTGCTTTGACTAATGCCAATTGGGAAAAAGAGATGCATTTCAGCAGCATGTGATGCAAATTGTACGTTGATTGTTGAATATAAAAGAGTTTGGAATGATCGTAGGGTTTGTCTCCATTCTAAGATGATGTATTATTACACTACCTATTGTATTAGAGTGATGATACTGCTGGATTGAAAGTTTCCTTGGCATAGAGGGTCATTCTGTTGAAAAGGCCTACAGGTTTCCTTGGCATGTCTAAGCTTTCAATCACGTAGTAGTACAAAGTCTATCAATTGCCAACTGGGCCGTTTGTTTCCACCAATATTTAACAAGAGTGAGTTCTTTTTTCCCATATCTACTATAACCCACATCAACCTAAAACAATTAAGCTATTTATTTTACTTTGGTTGTCAAAATCCTTTGCTACGACAACATTATTCAATAGATTCTTAGACATTCAATAGATTCTCTGGGAAAGTTAAGTAATACGTACTCTTATTCCTAATTAGTAAAAAGAAAATCATTTGCCAATATATTACATAAATAGCACCGCATACTATTTGAGCATTGAAAATGGGATGGTGGGATATAAGCCGGTCTTAGGTGTAATCGAATATGGAGACTTTAGAATGATTTAGGTAAACATGTGACCTGAAGTGGCAGGCATCATAATATACTACCCAAAATTCAGGTAGAACTATGCCCGACACAAATTATTAGCAATCATGGAGGGAGGGCATCCCAAAGACCTGCGTGAAAAATTTTCTTAGCCTTCTCTCTTTTGTTTGTGGGTCATTCTGAGGACACATCCTGAGAAAAAGTACAATAATATGGAGGGTAATAGCTGCATGATAATAATGATTTCTATGTTACAGATGCCGGTGTCAACCGGATTTTCCCTTCACTTATTGTTTTCTTCTTCTTTTTTCTTTTTTTTTGGGTAAATATTATTGCTGGCCAGATTGATTAGAATCAAAATCTCAACTGTAGGGTATTAGCAGGTGTTTTACGTATTAGTTCATACTCTATAGTCATTCACTTTGGTTGTGGTTTATTAACAATAATTTAAAGACATTCTTTGTCATGTATATGTTGAGATGTATATAATAAAGTTCATGAAATAATTGTACATTGTAAATTAAATTATAATGAGATTATAATTATAAGATTCATATTGCATTTATATGTTATCCTTAAATTATTCCTAATCATTATTTTATTAAAACTAGACATTAATAGAACATAAAAAGACTAGCACATTGTTTGTTTTTCCTTATGAAGGAAATAGTTGATTTCATAAGCTAAAGTATGAAAATACTTAAACAAACGCATTGGTTCTTGTTAGAGAACAAGTTTACTGAATAGACCTGATATGAAAATCTATTTGGAACATTACTTATGTACCTATGAAATTCTTATTGTGATGATTATATAAGAGATCCTTTGACTTGAAGTAATCAAAGTTATTTTATATAGGGATTGCAATATTTCGATACTATTTATGACCAATTTAATCATGGGTCGGTCAATCGGTAGTCATTGAATGTAGCATAAACTATTTTGTCGTTCTCGATTGGTATTGACTTAGGAAATCCTTGACCAAGGTAAATAACATTTTATAAATAGTTTACAAATATCATTAATTTAATCAGTAGCTAATGACGGAGAACTAATATGATTTGACCCAAAATAGAATAGATATTAATTTCATGCTCTATGTCTAATTGGAACATTTTATGATGAAAGTATTGAATTATACAAAAAAAATAATGCACAGAAAGGTAAGTCAAAACTACTTTGACATTTTTAAATATTTGAGTAGTCATAATGCGTTGCTAGATATCAATCTTGATCTATGATTATAAATTGTTTAATTGGAGAATTAAATATAAATTAAGGAATTTATCTCAATATAATTACAAATTAGAATTATAATTTATAATCATTGTCAACATATTTAGGAACTTAATAGATCTCACATATAGAACGGGTTAAAGAGAGCAAAGTTAATTTAATAAAGTTAGATTTTATTGTAAAGTTTAAAAAACTTTATGATTAAATTTGAGATATTTAATAAATAAGAATCAATATGAGATATTGAATCTTATTTAGGCATAATTAGTATTTAATTAGAATTATTTGTAATTCTAATTAAAGTTTAATTGAAATTAGAATTTAATTTCAATTAAATTACTGAAACTTTCAAAGTTTATTATAAATAAGCTTAAATTCTACAGAGCTAGCACTTTTTGCTTAATTCTCTCTATACGAGCTATAGAGTTCTCTCAACTCATTCTGTGGATACCGTTAGAGGTCAAATACTTGTGTAGCTATGATGATTAAGACGGATCGATTTCGGAAATAATTCAAAAGATATGACAAAAAAAGACTAAACTTAAAAATAAGGTATGAATTAAATTTTCGTTTTATTATGATTCATGTATTAATTATTTTGTAGGATTAAGAGTTCTTAATTTTCAGGAAAGTAAAGTTTACGAAAAATTTTGGTAATTATTTCCAATGCGATGATTTTGAAGAAAATGGATTTCTCTTATCCTTGGTTTGTACAGCTACTCCCGCTCCTTTTTACCCTTTAAAAAAAGCAAAGACCTGCATTGAATACCAATACCAAGACCAATCTTTTAGTACATGATAGGTATGCACTATCAAATCATGACGAAGCTCTGTGTTGTCAACCTGAGTTCTGTGTAAAGGAGCTTCGTTTTCCTAATTACGATGGGATACATGAAATGTAAAAATAATAATAATAAAGGCTATTCAGAGCAAAGTTGCGAATACTGTATCAGATTCGGTATCGGATTAAGTTCTGGTATAGTACTGTACCAATACCGATCAATATCGGGTACTGTTTCGGGTAATTTTTTATATTTATGAAATAGTCGCTAAAATTTTTAACATTTGCAAAATAGTTCACTGATATATTATGCATTTATATACTGTATACTTTACAGGTTTACGTCAACCCTGTTTCTAAAAATCATAATAATAAATAATAATCACAATTAATAATTTAATATAAAATGATAATAATTTTTAAATATTTCACATATAAATAATAAACACAATTAATATGAAAAAAGACAATTATTATAATACAAATATAAAAATAAGAATAATACAAAATATTTAAAATATTACAATAATATAATTTCATGTTTTTAATAAATAATAATTACATCAAAACATCCAATAAAAGAACAATAAATATCCTTTAACTATTACAATTTCATCGTGACAAGGAAACAAGCAAGTTAAAATCAAACCTGAAACAAAAACATTTATAATTACATCACATATATAGAAATTAACATAAACTCATAAACATCAAATATAAGTAAAATTAAAAGAAGAGGAAATATAACCTGCAACGAAATTCAATCGTCAACAGGAAGATACCCGCTATAACTGCACTGACCCCAGTTATCATTTGGTGCAAAATCCTCATCATTAAAAGGAGCTTCATCTTCATTATCATTCAAATTTAATGCACCAAATGACATGTCAAGGCTTTCCCATCCAAGATTATCTTTCAAGTCATTGATATCTACTAAATTCGGTTCTTCAGAAACCCAATCCGCTAAAGCATCGATGTTATCAATGGAAATTGGATCATTTGAACTGCTTGTACTATTAAGGCTCATAATAAACAATAAATTATAATTATTAAAAAATTATAAGAAATTATATTGAAAATAATAATGATAATAAAATATCTTTCTT
>JANZXR010000008.1:32494537-32517718 GCA_027575705.1 Erythroxylum echinodendron
CAATTAAAAACCGGGAAAATGTCATGCATGCATGTACATTCATTTCATGTGCAAAAATTTCACTATTTAGTATTCATATGCATATATGAATGCATGAATATGTCAAAAACACTTTAAAATACTCCTAACCCATTCCAATTTACCAAAATGCCCTTCCCATAAGTGAGGGGATGTTACACTCAACTTCTTATTTTTTACTAAAATTTGCAAAAATTGAAGTTAATCACAACATCCTACCAATAAAACAAAAAATCGATTATATTAACATTAAATCAAAGTAAAATATTGAAGGAAGAGTTAAAATATCGTCAACATTCCAAAATCCATCATCATACAATCCATTTCAATCTTATACATTAAATGAACAAAATGAAATGGAAAGAAAATAGAACTTGGATCAGACAATCCAAGAAGGAAGTAATGTCGGTAGACCACCTAATCTAGGAAGTAACAGCATCGAGACCCATTTTTTCTTCCTCTTTTTCTTCTCTCTCTATCTCTTCTTTTCTCTCTTTTGAACTTACTAAAAGTGGTAAAATGTAGAAGCTCCTTTAGGGTTTCTTCATTAACCCTTTTATAGGTTTTTCTAATTTCCTGAAAGGTCTAAAAAGTCCCCTGAAAATTCAAGTTAGGAAGGCTGTCTACGTGTTTTGTTGCACAGGTCACGATCATGGTCCCTGAATGAGCCTTTTATCACGATCGTAGCTCCTCCCTGATGCTTTTTTCACGATCGTAGCTTCTGAGCCACAATTGTAGGCCTGATTGCTCGATCGAGTTTTCTCAGAATCTCCTCCGTTCTTCTATATTTTCCCTGAAACATTAGTAAACATATCAAGGCACCTCAAAAACATAAAATTGAGTTCAAAAGTGTTCTCTAACCTAAAAACACTCAAAACAAAAATATCTTACTAAATAATCGAAACCTAACCTAAGCAAGCATTAATAATTCAATTTAACTGCTAAACTTTTACTAAGCTACCCACTAAAATATTATATAGTCTACGAATATCAACATCCCCACACTTGAATGTTTGCTTGTCCTTAAGAAAAAACAAAATAAGAAAAACACACTCTTGAGTGTAATTTATGCAAAACAATCTACTCGTTTTATGCTCAAAAACTGCAAGTGTATGGGTCGTAATCTGTAGTTAAAAAGCGTCTATCAATCCCATAAGGATTGATGCCCAGATACCACTTAATTCAGATCAAACTTTGTTTAAGAAATGAAATTGTTTAATGGAAATAATCTGGAAAATTAAATTAAAATTAAAAAGCTAATAATAAATAATTAACAATAATAAAATGCAGAAAATTGGAATTCAAGAATTTAATTACTAGAGATCAATTTCCCTTTCCTGAGTTTGCATGATGGCCATGATCCTTTTTTTAGGTTGGCTTCGATGTTGCTCGATAGGCTACCTGCATTTTTAGAAGATAAAGCGTTAGCGAGTTGACCTACTTGAACTTCTAAATTATGAATGGATGATGCATGGTTTTTCACAATTTGGTCAAATTTCAGTTCCATCCTCTTCTGACTGTCCTCTTGGCTAATAAGCATCCTTTTTTTATTCTCCTCTTGAGTTGCCAGTTTAGACCCCAAGTCCTCCATAATCTTGTCCATCTTGTTCTCCATTGATCCGATTAGGTCTTGCTGAAATCGCGAAGGTCTATATGGTCTTGCTTGGCCACTTGCGTTGTTATTACTCCAAGAAAAATTTCGGTGGTCTTCCACATTAGATTATAAGTATTGGAATAAGGATTATTACCTTGCTGCTATTGGCCTATGTAACTTATCTATTCGGTACCACCGGCTCCCAATAGAAAAAACTCAGTTAATCTATGGTTGTTCTGTCCACGCAGCTCACATTGCACTTGCATCGCCTTAGTTGTAAAGGTAGAAGCTCCTTGCATGCTGATCAGCTGCTTCGTAAGAGCCATAATTTGAGCCTACAAAGTAATAACAAATCAATCGATATCATACCTTTTTGTTCGCCTTAGCTGTAGAGGTAGAAGCTCCTTACATGTTGATCAATTGCTTCGTACGAGCCGTAATTTAAGCCTGCAAATTAATAATAGAGTCAATGGTTATCATACCTTTTTGGTCTTTTCACCTCTATTTGCTCCTCTCTCTAGACAAAATACAGTTGTTGCTCGTCAACTCCTTGAAAAGATCATGAGCTTCTTCCATAGTTTTCCTCATCAATGAACCTCCAACGACTGCATCAATAGTTCCTCTCGTGCTAGGATTAACGTCATTATAAAATGTCTACAGTAGGAACTCACTCGGAAGGTTATGGTGGGGATAACTTCTCTATAATTCTTTAAATCTCTCCCAAGCTTCTTAGAGAGATTCTCCATCGTTCTGCTAGAATTTCGTGATCTCCTTAATTATCCTCATCTTCTTGGTCAATAGAAAGTACTTCGCAAGGAATGCTTGGCAAGCTACTCCCAAGTAGTAATTTATCCCGAATTCAGCGAGTTGTACTACACCTTTGTCCAATCTTTCAATTGGAAAGAAAACAATCTCAACTTCACCACATCATTGAACATTTCGTTGAATCGAAAAGTATCATAGATCTCCAAAAAATTGGCAATGTGAGCATTCGGATCCTCATTAGATAGCCCGTAAAATTGCACATTGTTTTGCAATATGTTGGAAGTGCCGACTTTATCTTGAAATTATTCACTTGAACCACCGACCTCACAACTCCTTAAGGTCTGAATCTTGGCCTTATAAAATCCATCAGTGACCTTTGCAGACCTCCTTGTTCTCCTTCTTTAGTCATATCTCTTTGTGAAAAATTTACATGCTTTGCTCTTCTTAACTCTCTTTCGTGTCACTCGATGTCTGAAAATTCTTCTCCACTAACTTTTGTTGATCTTTGCATACTCCTTATGTTCATGCACCTACAAATGCACAAGGAAAAGTATCAAAAACTCTTAAATCAAATCTAAATTAAACATGAAGCTAAAAAATCAATCCCCCAAAACGGTGCCAAAAACTTGTTGAGTGTAATTTATACAAGACAATCTACTCATTTTACACTCAAAAATCGCAATTGTATCGTGATTTGTAGTTAAAAAGCAGATATCGATCCTATAAGGTAATGCCCAGAGCCCACTTAATTCAGATCAAACTTTATTTAATAGACAAAATTGTTTAATGGAAATAATCTAGAAAATCAAATTAAAATTAAAAGACTAATAATAAACAATTAACAATACCAAAAAGTAGAAAATTGGAATTCAAGAATCTAATTACTACAGATCACTTTTTACCTATTTTGTCTCTCTCCTATTTTATTAATCGAATTGTACCTTACCTAAGATTTTCAAATGTATTAACTACCCTCTCTAAAGGTGTAATTAATTGTTCCTAGTCAAATTAAATGAAGTCAATTGAATGATCTCTCAACCTACCTAATCACTCCACCAATTTAACTAGTTATTAAACTATCTTATGGGTGATTAATTGAATTCATTGAGATCTCTCTTCTAACTAATCAATTAACATGATGATTGTAAGTCTATAGGTTGCCAACTTTCGTTGTAAAATCTTACATAAATTACCTTACTCACTCTCTCAATTTATTGCAAGATAGAAATAAAATAAACAATTATCAAAGACATCTTTCATTCAATTCAATAAAATAGCAGTTTAACAAAAATAGTTCAAAAGTGATCCCTAAAAAATCAGCTAATCATGGTCTCCATAACATCACCAACACTCAAATATTCCATTCTACAAAGATTAAAAGATATAAAATTGAAGGAAATTGAATAAGAAAACTCCTTTTCTTCTTTGCCAAAATCTATAATTTTTGATGTTGATGTGCTATTTTCCCAATTTTGATAATAATCCTTGAATCTTCACCTTCCTCAAGACTCAAAACTTGTATTCTTCACTTAAGGAGGCTCTTTTCTACAAAAAGTTTTGTCCTCTTCTCATCAATGGAGGCTTAATTATGTTTTATAATCTAAAAACTCTTAAGTTTAATTAAGCCCTGCATAATGTGTCGAATTAAAGTTCCCATGATCATAGGAATGATCTTGCAATAGAATGTCTTCTCTTCCCTTCTCCTCCATGATCTCTAGCTCAATCTATAAGTTGTTCAATCCTCCTTCCTATATAAAAATATCAATGTTTACCCGAAATTAACATAAAACATAAAATAACAACAATGAAAATCAAACTAAATGAAAACATACAAAATCAATCCTAAACTACAACAATAATCAGCAATTATGTAAGAAACACATACCAATTACGTAGAAAAATATAGACTAATTGACAACTATCACATATAACATACCAAAACACACAGCAGGCAATGTAGTAATGAGGCAATGACATTCAACTTCTCGAAACTAATTTAACTTCAAACACAATCTTTCAAGTTGTTCTAACTTATTAACTTGTGAAACTTGCACCTAAGTACCTTGGACTAAATATACAACTAATCCATAACTTAATTTTAAGTTTATTCACCCCTATCAGTTGCACACACGCATTGATAATTAATCATTCAATAAAAAATGTAAATATCCCTAAGTATGTTTTCATGAAAATTCATGTTATTCACCAAGATCGATAGATTTTATTTGACAAAACACCTTTTTTGTTAATTTTGGTTGACATGAATCTAGCCTTTTACGCGAAGGCAAACATTTGTGATGAATGTCGATCTAGTTACTCAACTAGGTCATGCTTTTAGTAAGCGGCTTGGTTGGAATATCGTTATAGCCTTTTGATACAGAGGCACACATTTATGATCCGCTACATCTCATTCTTAACTAGTTACTAACTCTATTCATAATCAGAAGGTCAGTAAAATAGTTATTTGCTTATGATTTATGCTTTTTTATAAGCCTACCTTATTGCTTTAGCTAATCGTTCTCATGAAAATATATTAACAATGCTACATATTCAATTGACCTAAAATTATAAATGAATATGACTACTTCCTAGGGTGAATAAACTAACATCGTATCCTAATTAACCTACATATTTAGCCAAAGTAACCTAGGCCACTAATTTCAGGAGCTAATAAATCTTAGCAACCTAAAAGACTATGTTCAAAGCTAAACCAATTTCATTCAATTCTAGCCATTGACACATTCACACAATTCACATTATGCAACCAAAATAGACTAATATAAAAAACGTAAAAAAAAATGCAAAATTCACATTTAAAGTAAAAACATATATACACACAACCCTCCCTACACTTGGACAATGCCTTGCCCTCAATGTGAGAAGAGTAAACAACTACACAGAAGGTGGGGATAAAAACAATGTAACAAAAGAACATAAGAACAAAATAAAGGTAAAAATAAAAGTAAAAATAAAGATAAAAAACAAAGGTTGGAACATCAAACCCGTTATGGTGACTGAGGTGATGATGGTGATGGTGTCAGAGACCAAATTTGCTTGCCACTGAGAATGCTTCCCTATATGAAAATTAATTCATAAAGAGTAAGAGAATTATTAATCCCTAACACTTCCAAATCAGACAAACGTATTTTTAGAATTTAAAACAATCTAACTACACACAATTTAAATCTAACGACTAAATATGCTAATTTGTAGTCATTAGCTTGACCTTATAACCTTGGAAACTCGACTGGGATCAATTATGAGTAGTTTGCTTATGTTGTTCTCATTCAACATCAGCTTGTAGACAAGCTACATGTTGGAAGATAATGAAAATGCCATAATCTATCAAAGTAAGGAAACCTAATAAGCTTAGTAATGTCCTTTTCAGCGACAATCTGTCAACAAAATAGGGAATAATAAATCTCCCTGAATCTTCCTTAATCACCTTTGTCTCCTCTGATTCTTCCTCTTCACAAACAAAAAAGTCTATATCTTTTTAAACCTCTACCGCCTCTGTCATTCATTCTTCCTGCTCTTGCTCTTTTAAAGATGTGACTACATTAATTTACATGAATGGTATGCTTAATGGGTAAAGGGGGAGGAATATAGGGAGGATCCTCATTCTTTTCTTCATTCTTTAAAACCTTTTTTTGGTCCTCTACAAGGTGGGTTTTTGCTTGGTTTTTAAGTGGTTCTTCTAGCTTTTTCTTATTCATAAGTGCAATAGCCTTAACTTGCTCTTTTGGATATACTTCCATGTAGCTCAAAAGACTCCCCACGTTTCTTGTAGATAACGCATTAGCAAGCTGTTCTATTTGAACCTCCAGGTAGAGGATAAAAGAGGCATGAGTCCTTATTACTTGGGTGATTTGTCCTTTTAACCTCTTTTGGGCCTCATACAGACTTAAGAGCTTGTCTATGATCTTGTCTAGTTTGTAATTATAGTCATTGTATTCATCCTATTGAAATCCATATGACTCTTGATTTCTAAACTGAATCATAGCGTTTTTAGACCAATGAAAATTTGAGTGGTTCTGCCACCTCGAATTGTATGTGCTAGAATAAGGATGGATATCTCCCTTATCAACTTGTGCTCCATTAAAGTTAAATTGCTCCATGATGTTGTTTTAGCTTAAGAAACAATTAGCTACAACATAGCTATCTTGTCCATATAACTCACTGTTGTGCTGAATTACTTTGAATGGAGAGCAAGAGGTGACCTTCAGGCTATTCAGTTGCGTGGTTTGTAACGCCCTAACATATACCCTTGAAGTATTATAGCATGTTTAGGATGTATTAAGAAGTGAACGTAATGAATTAAGTACATCTAAGTATAGTAAGAGATATAACGGTAATTAATGTAAAAGATAACGGTAAATGGATAATTTGTACGCTTCGGCATGGACATACATACTTAGATGTGAGATATGTATGGAAATTTTTGATATGTTTTCTTGGATTTATGAATGTGATGTGAGAGGAATTGATAAAAGAAGTATTATATAAGTAAATGGGATGTTTTTGGTTAAATTAGATGTATTTTTGTATTGCTCTTGCATGTTAAGACCGAAGTTAGTTGATTTGGGATGTGTATCTTACTTAATGGATAGGTTCCACTGAATAAATTTTTTCAATTTAGACATATCTTGGCCTTTAGACCTCCAAATTGGATAATTTAAATTGGATATTAAACTAGAGACATAGATATAAAATTTTCATGAAGGAACTAAAATCTGATTCTGCCCATAAGAGTTTTGGATTCTGGTTTGAAGTTGAGTTCTGGATATTGTCCTTTTCAAACAACCTGTAGTGTTTTGGGTATAACTCCCGATATACCCAAACTTTCATGAAATTTACTCCATTAGAAAACTAAGAAAAAGGGGAATGAAATAATTTGATGAGATTATAGGTTAATGTGGGAATTAAAGGAAGAAGAATGACCAATATGCAATTTTCCTAAAGTCAACTCATGGACCAATAAGATTAAACTATGTTTGTCCAATAGAATTGTAAAACATGGTGCAATAGAATTGTAACAAATGGTCCAATAGAATTTTAACACATGTTCCAATAGCATTGCAACATAAGGTACAATAACATTGTAACACGTGGTCCAATGGGATTGTAACACCTAGTCCAATAGGATTGTGACATATGGTCCAATGGGATTAAAAACTAGAAAATTCATGAAAAAACATATGGAGAAGGGAGATGGTCGAAACTTTGATGGCTTAACTTTTGAATTTTCTCCTCTCCGTTTCTCCTTTTTCATCCCATCATTTTTCACTTAGTGATTCAATCAAAGTCAAAAAGGAAAGGAAGGAAAAGTATGAAGGGAAGGAAATGTATTAGAAGAATTACTTTGCCAATTTTAAAGTTTAGGACTCCACTTAGTTGATTTCTGTATTTGTGTATGATTGAATGGATATAAAGATTCATTTGGATATTTAATTGTTACTGGTATGTTTCTTCGGTGTTTTTTTAGTGTTACTTTTCATGAACTTGGTTGTATATGACAAGAGAGTATCATGTAGTGGAATTCTGTCTAAAGTTTATTTGAGTTAGTCATATTGTTTGAGTCATAAATCAGCCTGTAGACTTGAAAATTATGTGATTCTAGTTGCATATGAAACCTAAGACAGAGATATAAATGTCTCTAGAGGGGACTCTAACTTAATTATAGCTCTGTGACCTTGGAAATTCATATGAAAAAGGTGACCTGATGCTGCCCCTGTTTTGGAGCAGCTTTTGATATTTTGTCTATATCTCATGATTTAGACATCCAAATGGTCTGATTGTTAGTGCTATAGAAACTATAAACATAGAGGAAAAAATGTATAGCAGACTTAGAAATCCAGTTCTGACTTTTTCTATATGCATATTAAGGAACAAATAGTAGTATAAATGGAGAGAGTGTCTGTCACGACCGTGACATTATTTTTGTTTCTAATTTCTACCGTATCTTTTATGAACCTTTATGAATGTGTATGAAAATTTTCAAACACCTGGAAATAAATGAAATAAGACTTACTACATGTGAATTAGTAGACTGAACATTGGAATATAAGATTAAGCATAATACATTCCAAAGAAAATTTGCATGTACATAAATGATTTGTTTACGTATTTATTGCTCATATGTGTATAATATGATTATAAAACTGTGATTTTGAAGGCCTTATAATAGTGGTAAGTTATGACTTGCATGTATGAACATAGATATAGATTTTATGACTTTAATTGAGTATCATATGATGAATAATGAAATTGCCAAATGGTTAAAGTAACAATTACAATGCCTACTTTGTTTTCTTGGTGGTGGATAGATGGGCATGTCTATAAGGTTACAGTGCAGCTGCTACAGTTTGACACTACCAGTGTCCACAGTTCAATACCTTCAGGTATCCACAATTTGATACCTTCGAGTATCCATAGCTTGATGCCTTTGGGTATCCACAGTTCGATACCTTCAGGTATCTACAGTTTGATGCCTTTGGGTATCCATAATTCGATACCTTCAAGTATCAACAGTTTGATATCCTCAAATATCCGCAACATCCGTTATCCACACCTATAAAAAATGTACAGGTTTAACATAGAAAGTAAACTTAACATTCATAAATAAGAAATATAGCATGACAACATTAATAATTAGTATTGATGAGCATTTGCATTGGTTGTAATGATGTGCAATTATATTGATAATTTGTATCAATAAGCATTGAATATCAATATTTCGCTTATAAGTGTGCATTTTCGGTAAATGGACAATATATTGAAGCATGTTTGCATTGTGTACTTTGCTTACGTATGCCATCATTGTTTAGATGAGCATTGAATATCAATGTTTGGTTCATAAATTTGAATTTATGGTATATGAATTGTGATATTTCTGAATGCGTGTGCTTAGTGGATGACCGTTGTGAGTGGTCATCCAAACTAAGTATTTTCCCACTAAGCTTTCAAGCTTAGCATGGGTGTTAATTTGTACAGGTTCAAGTCATAGGAGTGAGGTACAGGGAACATCTGTAAGGACCAAGGCCAACAGATAGAAGAAAAAGTACTTTAGAATGTGTTTTTATTTACAATTGATTACACATGTAACAAAAAAAGGAAATTGTATATTTTCTTTTAGATTACCATGTAAATGTAAAGATGTTTTACTACTATTAAATGATAATGTTAAGCATTAAGGAGTTTTGAAATGTGTATATGTATAACATTAAATAGAATTGTAGACTTTGAATGCATTTATAGGAATTTGGTTGTTATGTTTGTGGATGGTTATAGGTTCCATATAGGGAGTGTTAAATACTTACGTTGTTGATCTCAGCCCGTAATGTTGTCACTGAATTTACAGCAATAATTCCTTTTAGATCCTGAAAGGCTGGTTGCTTTATACTTCGTTCTGATGTCTAATGACAACTATTATACGCCATCTCTTCTAACTATTAGTGTGCTGCTTCAATTGCTTTCCGATCCTCTCGAAGCTGCATCAATGGTGCCCCTCATAAGTGGATTAACTCTATGATAGAAGGTTTGCAAAAGGAATTTGTTGGGTAGGATATGATGAGGACAACTCCTTTTCAACTCCTTATACTGCTCCCACGCTTCATATAAAGACTCTCCGTCATTTTGCTGGAAATTGATAAGTTCCTTTATTAGTCTTGTTGTCTTATTTAGAGGGAAGTACTTATCTAGAAAAGCTCGCACCAAGTACTCCCAAGTTTTGTGATGTTGGCTAGATTAAGAGAATTCAACCACGTTTGGCTCTACCCATGAGTGTAAGGGGAAAGAACCTCATTGTAACAACATCTTTTGGTATCCCAATATATTGAAAGGTGTCACAAATATCTAAGAAATTATCCAAATGAGCATTAGGATCCTCATTGGCTAACCCATAGAATTACACGTTGGTTCGCAGCATGTTTAGCAGTTATGGTTTGATCTCAAATGTACTCGCTTGCACTGGTGGTCGTGTAATCCCTTGATGATATGCATTGAGATATGGCCTTATGAAGGCGTCACTCTCCACAATGTATTTCCTCCACCATCATTCTTTCCATCTCTTTTTAGCTTTCAACTATTTAGATTCCCCATTCTTCCCTTGGGTTGTCTGAATTGATGTGTCTTACACCTTGTGTGCAAACTTTTGTACTTTTTTTATAGATTCTTAATCTTTGGACTAAAAGAGTTAAACTAATCCTATGCCTCCCCGGCAACAGCATTGAAAACTTGATCATGTTCATTGAGCTTTACAATTACAGCTCTCAAATACCGCAAAGGCACGAGTTGTGAATTGTAGTAATTAAAGGGTTGATCCCACAAGGAGGGTGAACTAATCTAATCCTAGAATGTCTAAAGCTCAGAGAAATAATAAGGTAAAATTAAAAATGAAACAAGAATATAAACATGGGAATTTGATTGCACGAATTCAACTCAATAAATTAACACAAAATAAGAATTAAATTGAACAACACAAAAGGTCACTATGGAAATTAGTCAAGAGAAATTACCAAGTTATGAGAGAAGGGATTCTACTTATCATTAATGCTAACATAGCCAACTATGTGTTATCAGGGTATCGGTTCTAGACTATCATAAAGGGAATTACTCTCTCTTGAGTTAAAATCTTGCACCCTAAATCATTAACCCTAATTAAATTATGGCATTTCTAACCTCTCAATTAACAAAAGACCCATAATTAAAATTAAATTGGAAACTCTCTACTAAACTACTAGGTCTCATATTGGATCTCTTTTTGTACAAAAACTGATATGATTAACTACATAGTCTATTAGATCGCCTGACTCTTGTTAACCCAATCCAATCATTTTTATAAGTCACATCCTCTTAGGTTGTTATCGAAATATGTAAAAATTGAAGTTAATCACAACACCTAATCAATAAAACACAAAATCGACTATATTAACATTAAATCAAATTAAAATCTCGAAGGAAAAGTTAGAACATCGTCAATAATCCAAAACCCATCATCATACAATCCATTTTAATCTTATACATTAAATGATAAAAAATGGAATGAAAAGGAAATAGAACTAGGATCAGACAATCCAGTAAGGAAGCAGCATCAGGAGATCACCGAATCTGGGAAGCATCAGTGTCAGTACCCATTTCTTCTTCCTCTTCTTCTTCTCTCCCTCTTTTCTTTTCTCTGTTTCTTAAACTTACCAAAAGTGGCAAAATGTAGAAGCTACCTTAGGGTTTCTTCATTTTTATACTTTTCTCTAATTTGGGCAACCCTAGGGCTTTTTTCTAGTCTGAAAGGTCCCTCAAAAACTCAAGTTAGGAAGGCTCTCTATGTGTTCTATTATGAATACCAAGATCGTGGTTCCTGAATAAGCCTTATTTCACGATCGTGGCTCCTCCTTGATGCTTCTGGCATGATCGTGGGCTTGATTTCTCCTTCGAGTTTTCTCTGAATCTCCTCTATTCTTCTATATTTGCCCTGAAATACTAGCAGGCACATCAAGAAACCTCAAAAACATAAAATTAAAGATCAAAGTTTTTTCTAACTCTCAAAACACTCAAAACACAAATATCTAACTAAATAACTGAACCTTAACCTAAGCATGCATTAATCATAAAATTTAACTACTATACATGTACTAATTACCCATTAAAATATTATATAGTCTAAGACTGTCAACATCTGCACACTTAAACGTTTGCTTGTTCTCAAGCAAAAACTAAATAAAAAAACACATAACATACTAAAACACCTAACAGGCAATTAACTAATGAGGCAATGGCATTCAACTTCTTGATACTAATTTAACTTCGAACACAATCTTTCAAGTTGTTCCAACTTATTAACTTGCAAAACCTGCATTTAAGTACATTGGACTAAATATAGAACTAATCCATACCTTAGTGTTAAGTTTATTCACCCCTATCACTTGCACACATACATTGATAATTATTTGGTCAATAAAAAATGTAACTATCCCTAAGTATGTTTTCGTGAAAATTCAAGTTATTCACCAAGATCGGTAGATTTTATTTAACAAAACACTATTTTTGTTAATTAGCCAAATGAGCATTATGATCCTTATTGGCTAACCCATAGAATTGCACGTTGGTTCGTAGCATGTTTAGCAATGATGGTTTGATCTCAAATGTACTCGCTTACATTGGTGGTCCTGTAATCCCTTTATAATAAGCATTGAGTTGTGGCCACATGAAGTCCGCAAGGGTCCTTCACTCTCTATGATGTAATTCCTCAACCGTTTTTCTTTCCATCTCTTCATAGTTTTCAACTATTGAGATTCCCCATTCTTGCCTTGGTTTGTCTGAATTGATGTGTCTTATACCTTACGCGCAAACTTTTTTTATAAATTCTTAATCTTTAGACTAAAAGAATTAAACTAATCCTATGCCTACCCAACAACTGCATCAAAAACTTGATCATGTTTAGTAAGCTTTACAATTACATCAGACAAATACCACAGAGGCACGGGTTGTGAATTGTAGTAATTGAAAGGCTGATTCCACGAGGATTGTGAACTAATCTAATACTAGGGTGTTTAAGGCTTAGAGAAATAATAAGGTGACATTAAAAAAGAAACAAGAATATAAACAAGGGAATTTGATTGTAGGAGTTCAACTCAAGAAATTAACACAAAACAAGAATTGAAATTGAGAAACACAAAAGGTTACTATGGAAATTAGTCAAGAGAAATTACCAATTTATGAGAGAGGAGAGATTCTACCTATCATTAATGCTAACATAGCCAATTATGTGTTATTGGGGTGTCAGTTTTAGACTATCATAGGGAATTACTTTCTCTTGAGTTATAATCCCGCACCCTAAATCATTAACCCTAATTAAATTATGAAATTTGCAGTCTCTCAATTAACAAAAGATCGTAAGTTTAATGAAGCCTCGCAGATTGCCTCAGATTGTAATTCCCATGCTATGGGAATTTGCTACAGACGCATCTTTCATTTTCTTTTATAATTCCCACGTGATGTGGGAATTTGCATGATTCCCACAAATGTGGGAATTTGTCCCAGATGTATTCCTCATTTCTTCTCCTATTTGATTTTTAGTTCACCCTCCAAGTTGCTCCTTCCTTCTTCCTACATAAAAATAGTCAATTCTTGCCCTCAATTAACATCAAACACGTAAGAACAATAATGAAAATCAAACTTAACAAAAACATACAAAATGAACATGATTTATGTTTTCTGTCTAATAAAATCTGGTTATTCCTTATATTTTGAAAATGTTGATTCAATATATGAGAATAAGGATTTTATTTGTAATGCGATAATTAAACAGGGATTGTTCATTATAGAACCTATGACAGGCTCACTAGACACCACAGTATTAATAAAACTAAGACAATCCAATGACTCTAGCATTAATTCAAAATATCTGTGGCAACTAAGAATGGGTCATATCAATCAGAAAAGACTTGATAGGTTAGCGAAAGATGGGATCCTTACGGGCTGGGATAATAATCCATTACCTACCTGTGAATCTTGTATTAAAGGAAAAATGACCAAAGCCTCATGTCCTTCTAAAGGAAACAGATCTAAATCCATGTTGGACCCAATACACACTGATATATGTGGGCCCATAAACGTACAAGCTAGAGGAGGTTATGAATACTTCATAACCATTATAGATGATTACTCTAGACATGGCTATCTGTATTTGGATGCACAAAAAGAGTAAGTCCTTTGAAAGGTTCAAAGAATTCAAAGCTGAAGTTGAGAAGTAGCTAGGCAAGCCATTAAAACAACTTTAATCGGATCGAGGTGGTGAGTACTTATCTGGAGAGTTCCAATAATTCCTAACTAAAAATGGAATTGTTTCCAACTTGTCAGCTCCCAGAACACCTCAACAGAATGGTGTAGCTGAGACAAGAAATAAGACTCTATTGGAAATGGTAAGATCAATGTTGTCCTACGTTAGCCTTCCAGAATCGTTCTGGGGATATGCCACATAAATGGCAACTTATCTTCTTAACTTTGCTCTATCAAAATTGGTGCCTAAAACATTTAGAGAGTTGTAGACTAGAAGAGTGCCTTCATTAAGGCACTTAAGGACTTGGGGCTACCCAACCCATTTTCTAAGGCCTAAATCCACAAATATGGAACCAAGGTCAGAAGTATGTTTGTTTGTAGGATATCCTAAGGGTACACGAGGGTACTATTTTTACAGTCCTAAGGGCAGGAAGGTATTTGTGTTGACAAATATGACCTTCTTAGAGGAAGAATTTGTGAGAAATCACAAAGGAAGAAGTGAAGTAGTACTAAAGGAGTTAGCTATTTCATCCAAACCAAGAGTTGATTTGGATATAGCAGAATAAGATGTCGAAATGTATTCAAGAGTTGAATCAGAAGAGCAGCATAAACATCAAGCCATGTGAGACAACCAGACAGGTATCTAGGTCTAGGAGAAGGCATAATTGCTATCTTGAACCAAGATGAAATGGATCCCATTACTTATAGACAGGTTATTAATGATGTTGATGCAAAAAAATGACTCAAGGCGATGGACTCGGAAATAGATTCCATGTACACCAATAAAGTCTAGATCCTTATAGATCTACCACCAGATGTAAAAGTCATAGGGTGTAAATGGATCTACAAAAGGAAAAGAGGATCAGATGGAAAGGTAGAGAAATTTAAAGCTAGATTGGTTATACTAAAAAAGAGGGTATAGACTATGATGAGATTTTTTCTCCAGTTGCCATGCTTAAGTCCATCAGAATTATTTTATCCATAGCAGCCTATCTCGATTATGAAATATCGCAAATGGACGTCAACACTACATTACTTAATGGGGATCTTGAGGAGACCATTTATATGGCCCAACGAAAAGGATTCATTGAGCCAGGTAATGAGCATAAGGTATGCAAATTGTAGAGGTCCATTTATGGACTTAATCAAGCATCTAGGCCTTGGAACATTAGGTTTGATAAGTCTATCAAAACCTATGGATTCATACAAAACCTAGATGAGCCTTATGTCTATAAAAGGATGCAAGAAGGCAAGGTTACGTTCCTAATCTTGTATGTCAATGATATGCTGCTCATTAGGAATGATATAAATGTTATCTATGGTTAAGGGATGGATGAACGAACAGTTCTCAATGAAGGATTTAGGAGAGGCTAGCTATGTTCTAGGGATCTAACTTATAAGGGATCGTAAGAACAAACAGAAAGCCTTGTCTCAAATAACCTACATTGAGAACATGCTCAATAAGTTTTCCATGTAAGATTATGGTTTCATACCTGCTAGACATGGAATCAAACTTTTAAAGGAGCAAGCACCTAAGACCCAAGAGGAGGTTGAACACATGCATAACATTCCATATGCTTTGGCAATTAGAAGTTTAATGTATGCTATGCTTTGCACTAGATCAGATATCTGTTACACAGTGGGACTGGTAAGTAGATTCCAGTCCAATCTAGGAATAGAGCATTGGACTACGATTAAGTACATAGTAAAGTATCTTCATAGGATGAAGAACTTCATGCTTGTTTACTCTGGAAGTAACCTTATTTCGACAGGATATACAGATTTCAATATCCAATCAGATGTTGATTCAAGGAAATCAACTTCTGGTTCTATATTTGTTTTAGGAGGTGAAACCATAGTCTAGAGGAGTATCAAGCAATCTTTTGTTGTTGATTTGACTATAGAGATTAAGTATGTTACTACTTGTGAAGCAGCAAAAGAAGCAGTCTAGCCCAGTATGTTCCTGAATGATTTGGAGGTAGTTCCCGAGGCGGAAAAGGCCATTACACTTTATTATGAAAATAATGGGGCAGTGGCTAATTCTAAAGAATATCGAAACTATAAAGCTACCAAACACATTAAGAGAAAGTATCATCTTTTACGGGAGATAATATAATGTGGTGAGGTGAATGTGGTAAAGATTCTCATAGAGCAAAACTTTGCTGATCCATTTACGAAGACGTTGTCTCAAAAGAGTTTTGAGAGTCACATAACAGGGATAGGAATGAGGGATATGTCAAACTTGCTTTAGGACAAGTGGGAGATTGTTGGAGTTATGTAAATATAGTGCCCTGGAAAGGAAGTATATTTACAATAACTTAATTTTCTTCCAGTTACTTTTGTAATGAAAATATTTATTATTAATAAAATGAAAGAGTTTCGTTTTATTTGTAGGAGCATTATATATCTAATCATAAGGTACCAAGATTATTTTGTAAGTAATATACGTATACATAGAGATGTATGGGAAACATGTATATTATTAGAATCTAAATTAATTGATTCAAAGTTGAATAATCAAGTTGGTCGCTTGATTATGGTTTAGACTATAGTGTTGTGATTTATCTCCGTGCAAGTAAAAGAGTTTACTTCAAGGGAATGATGAGTTTCATATCAAGATAGTAGTTGACTATCGATAATAGCACTATTAAATGAATCTGGAATCAAGTATGTTTTTAAAGAATGAAGTGGGTCATTGCTTTAATCTTAAAACACACACCTTAGCATTCTGATGAACCACAATCTTGATGAGTGGTGAACTCATATGTGTTTCATTATAATTCTTGATATGATTGGAATGGATTTTTACAGAGTATCAATCCAGTGTATACATGTTGGAATTATTAATTGAAACATGTATCAAGGAACATTCACTCAAATAAAGAGTTTATAGTGATATCATCACTTTTAGATGTTTTTAAAGAGTTTGGTGATTAAACAGGCGCCAGTAGTTTGATTGTCTAGCTACCCATCAAGTCTTAACACCAAAATGAGATTTTGTGTGCTAATCACCATATAGAGTAAAACGGGAGATCTAGAAGGAGAAACCAACATAAGGGCAAAACAGTAATTTTATCCTTTATTGAGTGGATGGCTATAATATGGTTTATAATAAAGTTTGCAATTGGACATCTTAATTGAAACATGTATTCTCATAATATTTAGTAATTCAAGAGTTTAACCAATTGTTTTTAATGGAATGACACATGGTTAATAAGCTAGAATTAATTCTCATGAGATTAAATTAATTCTAGGCTCATTGGAGCTTGAATTATATAAGTCCAATTAGATTCCCCATTTAGCTTCTAGGAAGGTTATCAAGCAAAGTAAGAAATATAAATAGAGGTTTTAAAGCCCAAGATTTGATGTTAGGCTTACTTTAATTAGAAGCCCAAATGAACATTTAATATTGGGCTTGAATTTGGTTTGATTTGAATAATTAGATTAATTAAATTAAAAACAAAGTTATTAAAGAAAGAAGGAGGACATATTTCAATTTTTATTACCTAAATGTGCAGCTACACATTTAGCATTGAATTGGTAAATTAAAGATGGTTTTTATCATGCTTTATCATCATTAAATAGAGTAATGATCTTATCATTAAATGGTTTAATGGCTGTCTTTTAATGATGGCATGTAATGTAACCTTTTAGCATTGATTTCATTAAAGAAAGGAAGAGGTGCATTTGATGTATTCTCTCTTCCTTCTTTCATCCATAATCGAAAATGATAAGGTCTCATTTAGGTTATTGGTCTTTTCATATAGCCATCTTAAACAAATGAGAAGAGTCTTATTTATTGACTTTTTTATGATTGATTAAAGAAAAAAGTGATGCATTGGATGCACATCACATCTTTCTTTTATGATAACTGAAATTGACAAGGAGAGGAAGAAGGGTTGTTGCATTTTGTTTTGACTCACTCTCTCCTCTTATGCATGCATAGCCGAAACTTAAACGAGAAGAGTCTCATTTTTGGCTTCTTTTTTCTAAGAAAAATCTTCTCAAAATATTTCTTCTCCTTTCCCACCAAAGGATCTTGTTAACCAAGTTATCTAAGAAGAACAAGTGGTAGTTCAGATTGATCAGGGATACAATAACAAGGAAAGGATACATTGACAAAGGAAAGGATACAAAAGTGTTAAAGCTATAGCAAGGATTTGGAGAGGATACATAAGCAAGGATTCAAAGCTATAGCAAGAAGTCGGTATATTTCTACCACCTTGTTCTTATGTAAATTAATTTACTTATACCGTATCATGTATAGCTGAAACATGTTAATTTGGTTATGTTATTTTCGCTGCATTTTGGTTTCGAAAAAGTTTTGAAATCTATCATTTAACCAAATCTTGCTGTTTAGTTAAAAGGACTTCACGATTATTAATTTTGGTGACAATCAAATAATAATAATGTTAGAAATAAATGAACTATTTTGATAAGTGTGTTAGGTGTGCAGAAATGCAAAGCACAGAAGAAGTAGAAAATATAGAAGAAGTGGAAAACACAGAATCAGTGCAAAACATAGAAGAAGTAAAAAACACAGAAGAAGTAAAAAACACAGAAGAAGCGCAAACACAAAAGAAGCTGAAAACACAGAAGAAGCGCAAAACACAGAAGAAGTGGAAAAGACAGAAGAAGTGAAAACACAGAAGAAGCGGAAAATACAGAAGAAGTGGAAAACACAGAAGAAGCGGAAGATAGAAGAAGTGAAAACACAGAAGAAGCAGAAAAGACAGAAGAAGTGAAAACACAGAAGAAGTGGAAAATATAGAAGAAGTGAAAAATATAAAAGAAGCGGAAGACAAAAGAAGTGAAAACACAGAAGAAGAGGAAAACACAGACAATACAAAGATGAAGATACACTAGTACGTCGGACAGTTAGTTAGTTGGAGTTAGTTATAGAACTCAACTGAATAACAAGTTCTACAAGAATCAATAAGCAGTTATCAAGAATCAAGAAGCAGTTCGAGACTTAGGCTATATATACTAGTTGTAGTTGAAGATTGAACAACTTTTTATCTTACAATCTTTTGAGCTTTTAAGTGTAAACTTATAAAGAAAAATTCTTTATTCAAAAGTGCGATACTAGAGAGCAAACCCTACTATAACAAAAAGCTCACAATATCTTTCTAGTGAGAGAAAGAAAAGGCTAAAAGCTTAGAGAGGCTAAGATAGCAGAAAGAATACTTTGTGTAAGAGACTTCAAGAGGCTCTGAAATGGAAGAAAGAATACTTGTAAATTTGTCGAAGTATAGTGAAATCTCAGACGAACTCTGAGGACTAGACATAGCCCATTATTTTGGGTGAACCAGTATAAAAATCGCAGCGTTTATCTTCTAACCTTTCACTTTATTCTATTTTATTTTTAGACAAGTATATAGAAGTTATTTATGATTTAACTACGTAACTATTTTGGTATAACTTTTGTGGTATTCTTTTAACAATTGGAAAAGTTCTTATCAAGATATATTAAAGTTTTTGTATTCACAAAAAGATTACACAATTCAACCCCCTTTCTTCTGTATATCGTATATTGTACGTGAATTCTACATTAATGTGTGATTTACTTCAATTGGTATCAAAGCTTGGTTTCCAAAAACCAACTTTACAAAGTGAAGACAAAGATCCATAGCTAAATCACATGTTTTTATAGCTGAAGGTGCCTCCTTCACAAGACCTCCTCCATTCAGTGGTGAAGATTGTCATTGTTGGAAGGACATGATGCGGCTTTTCATATAATCCACACACATTGATCTTTGGGATATCATCGATAATGGACCATACGCACCAATCGATGATGAAGGAAATACCATTCCTCGTAACAGATGGTTAGTTGATCACAAAGCTCGATTTCAACTAAATTCAAAGGCCAAGTTCTTTTTGAGTTGTGCTTTAAGCAGAAGTGAATATAATAAAGTTCATAGATGCGAAACTGAAAAGGACATGTGGGAAACTCTATCCATCACACATGAAGGCACAAACCGGGTGAAAGAGTCCAATATCAGTATTCTTATACATCAGTATGAGCTGTTTAAAATGAAAAAAGATGAGTCTATTGATCAGATGTTTGGACGATTTCAAACTATCGGACTTAAAGCTTTTGGTAGAATCTACGATAATCAAGACCATGTCAGGAATGTTCTTAGAAGTCTACCGAAAAGATGGAGACTTAAAATCACTGCAATACAAGAAGCTAAGGACTTGAGCAAATTAAAGCTAGATGAATCGCTTAGTTCTTTGAAGATACATGAAGTAGAGCTTGATGCTGAAAATAAACCTAAAAGAGACAAATCTATAGCACTAAAGGCTGGTCAAAAAAATCACAAGACTCAGAAAAATTGAAATTCATCGTCAAAAGCATTAAAGATCGAAGAAGTCAAGAATGAGGATACTAGTGAATCTGATCACGACTCAAGTGAAGTTGACAACGAATTATCTTTCATTTCAAGAAAGATCAGAAGGATGTGGAAAAAGAAAGCTAAAGGAAGTAAAAATATTTCTTTTAAGAAAAATAGCAAAGAAGAAGTCAAGAACGAGAAGACCTCCATCATTTGCTACGAGTGTAACAAACCAGGACACTATAAGTCTGAATGTCCGTTGCTTAGAAGAGAACCGAAGAAGAATAAAGGAAATAAAAAGAGTATGATGACAATTTGGGAAGATTTGGATTCATCCGAATCTAATTCTGATTCAGAAGCATCAATGCAAGCAAATATATGCTTGGCAGCTGAAAAAAAGGGTGACGAGGAGGTAACTTCTAACTTTAATGAACTTCAAGATGCATATTTATAATTATTAGAAGATTCACATATTATACTAAAGCAATATATATCCATAAAAAGAAATTTTGTCGAAAACTTGAAGAACACAGAAGTGTTAGAAAAACAAAACATCTGTCTTAAAAAACAAGTAGATGATATGAAGAAAAAAGTATATATTGATAGATATGAGGAAATTAGTTAGTTGAAACAAAGGATTAATTCTCTCTCAGTTGACTTATCAATCTTTACTGAAAGTAGAAGAAAATGAATGACATGATCAGAAATTATAGACACCCTAATGATAAGAGTGGTTTAGGGTTTATTAAAAGCAACACTCGTTATAAAAAGAATTTTGTTCTTTATAGAAAGAAATTTCACCAGTCTTCTTTTTATCATTCTATGAATAATTATAAGACTAACCCTAAAGGACCCAAGAAAATCTGGGTACCTAAAAAGAACATAATATCTACTGTAGATCTGCTTCCTTGGAAAAAGTAGCCAGCATTAATGGTATTTAGACAGTGGATGCTCATAACATATGAAGAGAAGAAGGTCTATGTTCCTAGACCTTAAAAATAAGAAGGGAGGATCAGTAACTTTTGGAGATAACCAGTAGGGCGAAATAGTTGGAATTGGCAAAATCGGTAAAGATTCCTTTGCATCTATTAATAATGTTCTGCTAGTTGAAGGTTTAAAACATAATTTGATTAGTGTAAATCAATTATGTGATTCTGGTTTTGAAGTATCTTTTAATCAAAACTCTTATGTAGTCAAAAACAAGGACAGTTTAATATTCTTTTCTGCCAAAAGACAAAATAATTTTTATAAGATTAACTTAGAAGATTTGCAAAGTCAAAATATTTCTTGTTTTATATCAATAGATGAAGAAAAACTGATCTGGCATAAAAAGCTAGGTCATGTTAGTTTTAAACATATTTCCAATTTGATTAAACATGATTTGGTAAGAGGTTTACCAAAAATAAGTTTTAACAAGGATTTCTTTTGTGAGAGTTGTCATAAAGGAAAACAGGTTAAAATGTCTTTTTCTTCTAAAAATATCGTAACTTCGTCTAGACCTCTAGAGTTGTTACATATAGATTTATTTGGTCCAACTAGGATAGTAAGTCTTGCTGAAAAGAAGTATGGTTTCGTAATTGTTGATGACTTCACTAGATTTTGATGGATATTATTTTTGTCACATAAGGATGAATCTTTTAAATGTTTTAAAGTTCTTTCCAAAAAGTTACAAAATGAAACAGGAATTTCTATTGCTGGAATTAGAAGTGATCATAGTGGAGAATTCGAAAATGAAAAATTCAGAATTTTTTGTGAAGAAAATGGAATTTTCCATAATTTCTTTGCTCCTAGAACTCCACAACAAAATGAAGTTGTAAAAAGAATGAACAGGATGATTCAGGAAATGGCAAGTACCATGCTTTGCGAAATGAATCTTCCTAAGTATTTCTAGGCAGAAGCTGTAAATACAGCTTGTTATATTCAAAATAGAATACTTTTGCGACCATGGTTGAATAAAACTCTATAAGAGTTATGGAATGGAAGGAAGCCTAATATATCTTACTTTCATCCATTTGGTTGCAAGTGTACTATATTGAATACAAAAGAAACTTTGGATAAATTTGATTATAAGGTCTATTCAGGAATTTTTCTAAGATATCCATTATCTTTTAAAGCTTATAAGGTTTATAATCTTACTTCTAAATCTGCTGAAGAATCTATTCGTGTCAAGTTTGATGATGGTTATCAACCAGATAGAAGTAATGATATTGATAATGAAGCCCTATCAGTACTCTTGGTTGATAATGAAGATATGTCACCATCGGATGTTCCTCTAAATAAAGTAGAAGATGTTCCTGAAAATTTTAGTCTAAAAAATGACTAAAAATATAAATCTTCTCACCTAGAAAATCTGATTATAAGAGGAACTTCAGACGGTATAAGAACTAGGTCTAAATTCAGAAGAGAAGCAAATGTAGCTTTTATTTCGGAATTAAAGCCTAAGAAAATTGATGAACCTCTTCAGGATGAAGCTTGGATTTTAGCCATGCAAGAAGAGTTGAACTAATTTACTAGGTGTAAAGTTTGGTCTTTAGTTCCCAAACCCTTCAAAAAGTCTATTATAGGAACCAGATGGGTTTTTAAGAATAAACTAGACAAGTCAGGTAGAGTAAGACGTAACAAAGCTAGATTAGTAGCTCAAGGCTATAATCAACAAGAAGGAATAGACTATAATGAAACTTATGCTCCTGT
>JANZXR010000008.1:32532981-32559407 GCA_027575705.1 Erythroxylum echinodendron
TATGATGTTAATGTATTATGAGATTTTCGATTAAATGTTGGGTTAGGATATCTGTATTCCGAATATGAGTTAGACTCTCAAAACGGGGTCTAACAACAATTCTACAAGGGCCGAATTGTAGATGGCATGGAATCTCAAGAGATAATGAAGGCTAATGACAAGATAACTAATCAAGTTGGGTTGAATAAGCAAGAAGATTTTCCTTCTTATTTAATTAATTATTTTACATTAGAATCATAACTTTCGACAGCCCACTACTTGTGTGTTAGGCTTGTTTAAAAGTTTTAGGTTTAATGGGTTGTATTTTAGAAATATTAGGATGGGCTTTAATTATTTTTGTTAAGAGTCTCATGCTTAAAGGCCTTTTACATAGTTAGGTTTTTTTTCTTTTCAAGGGTTATAAATACATCATATAAACATTGTTTAAGGTTAGACTGGATGAATAACAAATTCTTTAGGGAGGATTTCTAGTCTTCTTCGATTGCATCAACTATATAATTCTTATCAAGGTAAACACTTGTGGCAAATTTCTATTCTTATTTTCAAATCAACCTTATTATATGTGTTTCATTTCATATAATTGCTCGGGGTTCCTTCATGTTCTATCCAAAGTATGAGTTTAAGGAGTTTCGGGTTCTTTAGCCTACATCACAGTGATTATTACTAGTAATTACTTTTCTCCTATTATCTAGTCTACGAATTAAAGGTTGATTTTTAATAAGGAAAATAAAACTTAAACAACTAAAATAGGAAACAATAATGAACAAAAAACAAAGGAAAAATGTTAGAGAACTTAATATCAAAGATTAGTGTCTAGATGATGAATCCTCCTCAAACCATTAAATAATTAACTTTTTATCATGCAATTATTTTATTGACTATTGGAACATGAAAATTCATATCTTATATTAATAACTCTCTCGAGACTATTAACAACTAATCCATGGAGTGATTAACTGAATTCTTTCTAGTTAAAGTTCATAGGATTGTATTATCGATTTATGAATTCCACTATTAAGTTTAACTTTAATTTAGTGAATTTTTGTCGACCTATCTCTAGATTTGTAATTAACTCTTTTCAATTGTGGTAGATTTATTCATACACAGAATTTCTCAATCTCTATGTTATGAAATCAGATTATGTACTAATATTCTAGATTTATTAGAACATACATAAAATACATAATTGAATCACAATAGATCAATCAACATAATTGCATTAAATAAAAGAATCAAAAGATATTGTTATCCCAACTAAGGTTCATCATACCTAGACACTAAATTTGTTTAGTTACATATAATAGAAAATAAAATCAAAGATAAACAAGAAGAAAAACGAATAGAATATAAAGTAATCGTAATCTAAATCTTAGTTTTTCTTTTATTGAATGTTTTTGCAAGTTTAAGATTTGGCGTTGTATTATATTGGATCTCTTAAGATAAATTATTTGCGTTTTCCATGTTCCTAAATCAATATTGTCCCTTCTGTAAGTTATTTACATATGGAATCAGCTCTAAAAATCTTCTCTCTTAATTTGCCTCGACTCACTTCATTTTGTAGTAAATTTTAGAGTTTATGGTACGTACACAGTTTGATATATTGGCGTGTACTAAGCCATGTATATTCTAAAATCTCCAAATTTTGCGATTTTGCACGCAATGTGAGACTTACATAAACATAGACATGATCGTGTATCTCTAATTTGCTTCAAAACTTCGTTTTATGTCCCGTTTTCATCCAGATTTTTCTCCTTTTAATCCATGAAGGCAATTTTAACCTATAAATGTACTTTAAAAAAAATTACGTTCCAAAAATAAAATAAAATTACAAAATATCAAGCAAAATACATCTAATATAGGTGTATAAATATAATCAAATACGCATATATCAATCCACTGTTTCATAACGATTAAAATTTTTATTATTAATAATAATTAAATTTGAAAATTTTTAAAATAAATTAATTTTTTCTTAATCTCTCGTTAAATATTTATTAACAAATATTAATAAAATTTTGATCATATTTTATTAAATAAGAATATATCATGTAAAATTATTTCTATTACATATTTAATTAATAAAATTATGACAATGGAATGGAGCATAAACAAATTCAATTACAATTTTATAATTTGTGAAAACTAAAGACAGACAAAAATCAATCCAACAAATTTTTTTATTGAATTTGAATAGAAACAGTCTTTTAAGAGACAAGTGCCTACACACCGTTATGATAAAATATTTTTCATAATTATTTTATTGGTGCCCACATGGGAGTACAAACTGGACTAATTAGTAAATACATCAAAAAAATTATCATAACTTCCCTCTCGCCACATACAGACAGCAAAGAGACAACAAAGATCATCAAAACATACGTGTACCCATAAGACTAATAACATGCAGCGTTCAACCCCATTCAACAAAGTCAGCCTAAAATGTTGAATACTAAACCAGTTAATGAAGACAATTACTTGAGGCTGGTGGGATGGCACTTATGACAGGTAAATGCTGGAATGACTGAGGCTACTTACATTAGGTTTACAAATTCCTTTTTCCTTGTTTGTTTCAAAGAAATAAGTAGTAATATATATAACAAATACAAATATGAAAACCCAAAAGAAAAGAAACTAAAAGAACTCGATCACAAGGAGAGGACTCTACAAAGGCAATAAAATGCCCAGTTAGGCCAAATATAACTTCACATTTTCATCCTCTAGGCGCTTTCAGCAGGAATCTGACCCATTATACCAAAGCTGTTGCCTTGCTTAGGCCTCCATTCTGTTCTTGCTCTCACGATCTCTGCTCCATCCTCCAGCCGAAGCAAATGCTGGCATTCAATCTCACCAGTATTCCCTAAATGACCGACTCCACCGCTCGCAATGGCAGTCAGAGACTGAAGCACTGAGTCTCTATCACACTCCCTGCGGTACTCCAGTGTTACGGCAGAAAGCTCATGACTCTCCAGGATTGCTGGTGGAGCACTCTGCAACAATCCAACAAACCCCAAGGAATATTTATACTTAAAAAAAACCAGGGTAACTCAGACCACAATGATTAGTTCTCTACCATGTGGTGTGGCAAAAGGAAGATCTTGTTCTTTTCGTTTCTTCATTCTAAATTAAAGTTGACAGCTTGTATGGCTGTGGCTGAGCTATTTGCCACGTTATTAAACTGAAAAAAATATTTAAAAAAACGAGCCCAAAAAGACTAAAATGGTCCCATCCTATCGACCTGCCCAATAGGGCATGTGAACAAGCAATCAACTGCTGGGTATGACGTGATTAATAGTGCAAGTTGACATGCTGGATTTCCAGATATCTTCTATATGTCCAACACAATCGCTATAAGTGCCCATAAGTTGCATAACTGATGGCCATTCTTAATAGGCGATATCATGAATATTTATAAGTCATGTACATACAAATATTTTTGCGGCTTGGTCTAGGCCAAGGGGGAATCCAACTCTGCAGCAGATTTTAGGGCTATATACCTCAAATAATGGAGATTCTGCAGAGTTCAGGCAAGAGACACCACGGGCTATCAGACACATTTTGAAAACATATATAGTGGGGTTAGTTACCTAAGGGGGGGGTACCTTTTCGTACTAGAAAGTACTGCCTTACTTGCACTCGAATTTGTTACTACAGTTTTATCATTTTTTTAAATCTTGAATTAATTTCTTACCAAGAAGAAATTGGCACAAAAATGATGATTTGAGATGAAGGCGCATTAATAAACAACTATTCTGGATAGGTAGTTGAAACTTCTTTTTTTTCCTGGTGAAATCGCGTTACCTCAAGGATCCAGCCAATATACTTCACATTGTTGACGTGCTGGTTGACATCTAAATCATGCCACCGAGGCTGCAAATCCAGGAGGACAAAAACATCATCAATATATCACATAACCAGATAGTTATCTACAAAGCCTTTAATTAGGTTCACTTACTGCTAAACCTTTACGAACATAGTCTGCCGTGTTATCGTCAAGTTTCGGCAGCTTTCGGCCATCATCAGCAACAACCGGACCAGCATCAAAAAGAAAAGGCCATATTTCTCCTCGAACTTCTTCAGGAATTTTAGATAGCCTCCTTGTCACTTTATTCATCATCACCATCACACTGCAAATTATCAAAAAATAAATAAATGAGAGCATTACAACTAGTATTCAGCACCTCAAGGATACACTTCAAAACACTGGAACAAGGATTTTTGTGCAAAACGTTATACCTGGAGGCTCTGGTAAGAGTTTCACCGGTTCTGTAGTCTCGAACAAGCCAATCACGTCGCAAACCATTCCTCCCTGAGGAACTTGACCAAGTATCAACTTGAACAACATCATCCCTGCAAGAAAAAAACAAGTTCAGTCCGTAGAATTCTGGTATTGCTTCCATGATAGTGCCAAGTGGCTCTGCACTACCAACCTGACTCAGGAACATAAACATGATTTAATCTGCTTTTAAATAACTAAAGAACATATTTAACTTTGATTATAATCCAAGGTTGACAAAAAGAAATGCAGACGGAACAGTACATTTGCATAGAATATATCCATAAAGTTGTCAGAGGTGTAACTACTTGTCCACACCCCAGCAACTTTAATAGTTCAAATGTAACTTAAGTTATACAAGAAAATCCAAAATAAACATGATACTTTCCAGGGAATTAAAAGCAGTATGTGTGGTACCAACAGTAAGAGGGAAAAGGAAATTTGGGAGTAACAATTACCCAAAGAATATCCAAACTAAATCAATTTGGGAGCACTAAAGACATGAGATGAAATATTGAATTAAACATTGGATGCTAAGTATGCCCGCTAAACCTCAGATGGCAATTAGAAGCAACCTGTAGTGCTTCAACTCACAAGAACAACTTCAGAAGAATACAGGAAAGTAGCTGTCACTGACCAGGTAGGATAGCGATGCACTAAAACCTGCATCCGAGTAACAACCCATATCAGGTTCCTTTTACACATCTCAGGTGTTGAACCAAACCCATCACCAAGTAGTCCAACGGTCTTGACATGATTGAGAGCTGTTTCCTGGCAGCAACAAAGTAGAGAAAAAGACTCTAGGAGTTAGAACAAATTCATAACCCATTTGGTATATCAAATGACAACAAAATCGTGGATCTTGCCTCTCTCAGTACCTGCAAGTGATTCATGAGCGTTTCTATAGACGCTGTCCGATCAGCACCAATTTCATAGGATCTGATAGAGAAATTCTGACGGAACACGAGTCCGTCCTGAACAATTTTGCCAAGACCAAGAGGGTCGATGAGCATGTCAGGTCTCCTTGGCTTCCAATCAAGCATCATCCACTGTTTCTCTGCAGCCAAGAATATTGTTGTGATTGCAGCAAGGAGCATACTCCAGTCAGGCAACTGATTGATAAAAGTCCTAGGGGGCGGTGGTGATGGATTGTCATTCTCAGTCTTGAGATTTTCCACAGTTGATGTCAAGCCTACCTTGGATCCATTTATCTTAGGAGCAGCAGCATTCGCCTTGACCTGTAAACCCCAAGAAGAGGTTTTCTGTTTGACGCCTCCCAAACTCGCAGATCCACTGCCTTGCTTATTGGGCTTGGCATCTGATGATGGGGAAGGAACAGCAAAGAACGAGGAAGTAGCTGCAGTCGCAACCATCATGCAACTTGTAGAGTTGGGAAGCACTTCAACCCTCCTACTTCTGCAAGGGATATGAATAGCACATCAGATGATTACAGTGAAAGACAGCCAAGATGTTTATTTTGCTACTTGAAAACATAATTGAGAAAAAAAAACAAACAAACAATCAAATGATTACTAGGCTTTCTTTGTTAAGCGCGCTACACGTTTAAAGAATTTCAAACAGCAAAGCATAACAAAGATCCATGTAATTTGCTTTCAGCTCGACAACTTGCAGTTAAATCCCAGCTCAAATTACAATCTCCATTCTAGCCAATAACGATATCAAAATTAAAGACAAAGAAAAAAGGAGGAAGTTAATTGATCACGAAAAATTACGGTGAAGGCAATTGATAAGAAAAGAAGAGTTTACCAGAAGAGTGTTTGAATTTACCCAGAGAAATTAGGCTATATACGCATTGGCAGTATCAGAAAGGAAAATAAAATCAATTACGAAATAAAGAAAAAGGCCAACTCGTATCTTAATATTTGAATAGAAAGACGACTAGATCTGGTCATTTAAGCACACATTAGCATATATTTCACAACGAAGAAGGCTTTTTAAAAAGAACGGAGAAAGCAAAGAAGAAAAAAGCAATTGAAAAGTCATTTGCACTTTTCAGTGCGATAGAAAGAGGGCTGAGAAACCTTGCGCACCTGCGTTTGGTTGCCGAGAAACGCGTGAAAAAACTAAAAAAGAAAACTGAAAACTTAAAACCTCAGATCTCCTTCAGAAACCTAACTTAAACACAATCATTCCGCCGGATTAAGCTCAAATTGTCTCTACATCAAGCAGAAACCAAAAATACAACAAAGAAAAAGAACATTTTGAAAACGGTACCATCACCATCCTCTCATTACTAAGCATCCAAACAGAAAAAGACCAGTCGGCCTCTCAAAAGATCAAAGGAGAAAACAAAGAGAAACCCAAGGAAGATCTGGGAGTGAGGGTGTACCTTACACAACCAGCGAAAAGCAGCTCAACAAACAGGAGCTAAAATGGAAAGACGTAAAAAGAAGGGAATGGAAGGGGCTAAAGAGTCATTTTTGAATCTGCAAAAACAACCTCTCGTGAATTTCTTTTCCTCCTCCCTGCAGTTTGCCCTATTCCAATGTATTCCTCGTCGCGCTGCTGCGTTTTATAGTAGGATTAACTAATAAATATTTAAAAAAAAGAAAAAGGAAATATAAAACCTAAAGACGGAGAGAGACGGAAAAAAAGAAAAAAAAGAAATTTAGGGCCAGCGGTTATGTGGTGCTAGCGGTGGTAGAGAAACGAAGGGCAGCGACACCCTTCTATACGGTCCACCTGGACCCTCCCGCCTTTGGTTTTTTTCAATATTCAAAAAAAATAAATAAATAATCCTCTTACCTTGGATTACTAAGTCCAAAATTTTAAATTTTATCTTAACACCAATTTAAAATAGATCAACTCTTGATAACTTAAAATTTGAAGCAACAAGTTGAAGTAAACTTTCTCCTTTGCGCATTAAATTTTTAACCAAAACTGCAATGAAAATGTAACCTTGGTGATTTCTATGTTAGATCTTAATAACATGTAAAGAAAAAGATTCATGGAGCATTGAATAGCAACAGCATAAGCAAATGAGAAAGAAACTATCGCTACGATCGATTTCTTGCAAGCAATGCATTAGTGGGACTGAAGACGTTATTTTTTATATCGGTTTAGGTGGTGATTTTCGTTTTCTTCTTGCTAAATGTACATAACTTATTAATTTCTTCAATAATTTTTTCCACATTAAAAAATTTTAATAAAATTAGATTTTGCATATACATGTAAGGCTAATTTTTAATAAGACCTCAATGACAATAGAGGATAGCGTTTCGTGATGCCAAAAGGTGTTGTCAATTGTTTAAGACTTTTATGTATAACAGGTTCATTCTTCACAACTCTTCTCGTACGAGTATTAATATATAACACAAAAATAGAAAGTTGTTGATTGGAAGACGGTTGTATTTCCGTCTAAAATTACACTTCTGTACTTACCAAGTTTTATGTAATATAATTGGAAACCGCTTGTACCTTGTTTAGAAATTTCTTCACACTTATTAATGCATGCTATTCTTATCGTATATCTTATAACTAATTAATTGATTGTAAATTAGTGATATAAATAATTAAGATATTCTTTATCTTACCTACTTTTGTTTAAATAACTAATGTATTTTGGATAATATATTTTATAAATGATATTATGTTGAGATTATAATTAATGTATAAGACATTAATAGACGACAAACTACAAAACATTATCTATTTTCTTTACCGCATAAAGTAAAATATGAACGTATTATTATATAAATAAAATATCATTTATGTATCTATGAAAATTGTCATTATTATAATTGTGTAATTAATCTTTTGACTTTATATCTCAAAGGTATTTTATAAAAGAATTATTATATTTTGATATTACTTATAAGGTATCCAATAATTGGATATAGTATGAATTATATCGAAGTAATTAAATGATCAATATAAAATTGTTCATCATAAATAATTAAGGAGAATATTTTATTGCTCTTGATCAATATTAATTTAAAAAGTTATTAGTTAAAGTGGAATGACAATTTAAAATATTTTCCAATGACATTAAAACAATTAGTTACTAATTCTAGAGTACTAATATGATTGGATTCATATAGAATAGACATTAATTCTAAATTCTATATTTATTATGTTTTAAAAAAATAAAAATTATACATTGAAAGGTTAGTTAAAACTATTTTAATATTCCTAATATTTAGACGGTTATGATACGTTGCTAAATGTCAATCTTGATATATTAATTCTTTAAGTAGAAAATAAAATTAATAAAAAAGTTTAATTTTATCTATTTTAAGTACGATTTAAAATTATAATTTAATATTTATTGCTAACATATTGAAGAATCTAATAAATAACATGTAAAGAATGAATAAAAAGAGAAAAATAGTTTAATCAAGTTAGATTTTAATGTAAAATTTAAGAAATTTTAATATCAAATATAAGATATTTGATAATACTGATATTAAATTACGTAAATGTATTGGGAAAAAAGTAAACTATCGGCTCAAGCATATTGATAGGTATTTTCTTAAAGAAAAAAACGTGGTAACTTAACAAAAATAGGAAGGGGCATAACATAGTATATTTATTAAAGGAAAGAAAATTATTCCATATTTTATACAATCTGTGTATAGTTGTATTAGGAACCATTATGAGCATAACATATGGACCTTATTACATGGAGATAATATAGGAATAATTCTTGTAATTAGCAAGTATTCAGGAACCATTCATGTACAATAGCTTTTCCTCAAATGTATAAATCTCATATGTTTTTACTGATACAATATACAGAGAAATGTTCAAATATTTTTCTCCTCTTATCATTTTTACATGGTATTAGAGAGCTAATCCTGGTGAACCTGAATTCAAAACACCTTCCGCAACAAACATAATATCAAGAGTGGAACAACCATAGAGACAACAATTGATATTGCGGATCCATTAGCTTTGCACCCCTCTGATCATCTTGGAATTGTTTAGTCACTAAACCTCTTAAAGGGTACAATTATGGGCAATGGAGTCATGCTATGTGCATCAGTTTTAGTGCAAAGAACAAACTTGGATTGATTGATGGATCCATTAAGGCTCCATCATCCACAAATCCAAAATTCCATATGTGGAAACAATGTAATGATATGGTGTTGCCATGGATCCTAAATGCAATTCGTCCTGATTTATCAGGAAGTGTTATCTGTGTTGCAACAACAGCAGAAGTTTTGGAAGACCTTAAAGAGCAATTTTCACAAGAAAATGATTTAAGAATCTTTTAGATTCGATGGGAAATTTTGAACATCGACGAGGACAACAATTAATCTATGTTTACTACACTAAGATGAAGGCTCTTTAGGATGAATTAGCTTCATATCGTGCGCCTCTAAAATGCACCTGTGGAGGCTTGAAAGTCCATACTGAATGACAAGAGAAAGAAAGGGTTATGCAATTCCTTATAGGCTTAAATGATTCATATGTAACTGTATGTGGATCAATTCTGATGATGAGTCCTCTGCTAGATACCCGCAAGACACATGCTTTTATACTCCAACAAGAAAGGCAAGCAAATGTAGCTACTAAACGTGAACCAAATCAAGACTACCATGTGATGCAATTCTCTCATTCTCAACAAATGATGCAAGTAGCTCAAATAAATCAATCTTCCAAGCTGCAAGAAAATTGGACTCCACGAAAGCCACTTAAGTGTAGCCATTATGACCGAGATGGTCACCTTGTTGATCATTGTTTCTACTTACATGGATTCCCAGTGGGTCATAAATTACATGGAAAGAATATGATGCTAAAAGGAAAGAAGGTTACTGCCCATAACACTCAAACTAACATCATTGAATCATCCAAAAGTCCAACTAGAGAAGGGAAGACATCCACCACTAAGGAATACAATCAAATAATGGCCTTACTTCACAAAGGAAATGGTAATGATTAGCACTACGCAAACATCACAGGTACACTCAAACCTATTTGTAATACTACTCAACATGGTCAACTTTCTACTTTATATTGGATTATTGATAGCGGTGCGACAGATCATATATCCAAATCTCTACTCACACACAAAAAATCAAACACCCATTATGATTATATGGAATTACCTTATGTTGGTAGAGCAGAGATTAAGTCCATAGGCTCCATCAAATCATCTTCAGATTTAGTACTTGATGGGGTACTACATGTTCCAAAGTTTAAAGTAAATTTACTATCAGTTAAATGGGATACTACATGTTCCAAAGTTTAAAGTAAATTTATTATCAATTAGCAAACTTACATAAGTATTAAGGTGTAAGTAATATTTTATCCCGATTTTTGTGTGGTACACGATGTGGTTACGAAGAAGACGATTGGCCAGGGCAAGCAATATAACGGGTTGTATTACGTCACACCCAGTCAAAATCCACACCTTACATTTAGCATCCATTGCACTTCCAATCTTTGGCGTCAATGATTAAGACACCCTTCATTTGCTCCTCTTCAAGAATTATCAAAGAAAATTCCAGAAATCTTTTTAGATCCTCAACATGTTTGTGACATTTGTCCTTTAGCCAAACAAACAAGTTTACCATTTTCTCGTAGTCGAATTTCTTCAGCATCACCTTTTGATTTAATTCACTGTGATATTTGGTGACCATACAATGTTAATTCTCATATTGGAGCACGATATTTTTTTACTATTGTAAATGATTTTTCTCGTTTTACTTGGGTTCATCTTGCGAGTTTTAAATCAGAGACATAATTTTTATTAAAAAATTTCTTTTCATTGGTTAAAACTCAATTTCAATGTGAAATTAAAGCTCTTCAATCTGACAATGGGACTAAATTCAAATCCATGCATTCTTTTTTTATTGATCATGGCATTTTTTTCCAACATTCTTGCACTTGCACACCCCAACAAACTGGAGTAGTAAAGCGCAAAGCAAACATCGTCACCTTTTAAATGTAACTAGTGCACTTCGATTTCAAGCACATTTACCTTTAAAATTTTGGGGAGAGAGCATACAAACAGCCTGTTATCTCATATATTGCCTACCTATACCTTTATTGTCTCATAAGTCACCCTATGAAGTCTTACATAGAAAGACACCCATTTATTAACATATTCGAGTTTTTGGTTGTTTATGTTATGTAAGAAAACCTCAACCCTATGCATAAATTTGATGTCCGTGCTTGTCGTTGCATATTTATTAGTTATCCTCTTGGTCAAAAGGGATATCGAGTATATGATCTTGATACAAAGAAATTTTTCAGCTCTCGAGATGTCATTTTCCATGAACACATTTTTCCTTTTTCCTCCATTTCCTTAGAAAATCAATTTGATTACCCAGCTTTCCCCATCCCACTTGATCAAGTCACTCAATTTCCTCCCTGAGCAACCAACACCTCCCACCCAATCTCCAACAACTTAAACCCACGTAACACTGAATGTAAACAACACCACTGGTCCTCTCTCATCGATCTAAAACAATCTTTCACCCTCTGTCGACTTCTCACTTACCACAGAATCCTCACAAATTATATAACAGACTCAACTCCCTCTTTGTCGCTCAAGTAAATCTACTAGGGCCCACTTTATCTCGAAGATTACCAAGTCAATCATGCTATATCAATTACACCAAGAACAACCTCTTCTTCCACATCCAGTATAAGATATCTCATCCATTGGTATCTTTCTTACCTAAGCTTTTCTCACGCTCATGGAAAACTTGTGAATAATATCTCACACTTGGTTGAACCAGTCTCCTATGAACAGGCTAGTCAAGGTTTTAAGTGTGTTGATGCCATGTAGATAGAAACAACACATGGACCATGGTCTCTCTTCCTCCTTGCCACAAAGTCATTGGGTGCAAACGGGTTTTCAAAATTAAAAACAATTCTGATGGCTCGATTGAACGTTATAAGGCTCGCCTCGTTGCCAAAGGCTGCACGCAATGGGAAGGGATCGACTATACAGAAACCTTTGCCCTATTAGCCAAACTCATTACTGTGCATTGTCTTTTGGCCATAGTTGTTGTTCGAAATTGGAGTCTTCACCAAATAGATGATCAAAATGCTTTTCTTCATGGAGAACTCTTTGAAGAAATTTACATGCAACCCCCACCTGGATTTCGTCGACAGGAGGAGCAGCTTGTATGTCGACTTAATAATCCTTCTACAGCCTTAAACAAGCTTCACGAAGTTGGTTCAACAAATTTTCATCTTCAATCTACAAAATTGGTTTCAAGCAATCGAAGGCATATTACTCTTTATTCACTAAAGTACATGGTGGATCTTTCATTGCTATATTACTTTATGTTGATGACATGATTATCATAGGGAATAATGAAGAAATGATCAATGACCTTAAAAGGTTCCTAAACAGCAAATTTCAGATTAAAGATTGTATGTTCTAAGGTTGGAATTTCTATTTGTCAATGGAAATATTCCTTAAACATATTAGAATAAACTGGCTTGCTTGGTGCAAAACCGCCAAATTCCCAATGAAGCAAAATCTCAAGCTCACTCCAACTGATGGAGAACTCCTTAAGGATCCAACTCATTATTGCAAGATAGTAGGGAAGCTAATTTATCTTACTATAACAAGGCCAGAAATTAGTTATGATGTCTCTACCATTAGTCAGTTTATGCAACAACCAAGAAAGCCCCATCTTGATGTTGTATATCGTCTTATTCGATATATAAAAGGAGCACCAGGCCAAGGGTTATTCTTTCCCTCACATGGACAATTAAAATTGACCGGATATTGGGATGCAAGTTGGGCTAGATGCTTGACTACTCGGCAATTAGTGACGGGGTATTATATCTTCCTTGGTCAAGCTCTTGTGTCATAGAAAAGTAAGAAATAAACAAATGTGTCTAGATCTTCTGTAGATATATAAAATTATTCCATACTTTATGCAGTTTGTGTATAGTTATATTAGGAACCTTTATGAGCATGATATATAGACTTTATTACGTAGAGATAACGTAGGAATAATTTTTGTAATTAGCAAGTATTCAGGAACCATTCACGCAGAATAACTTTTCCTCAAATGTATAAATCTCATATGTTTTAATACAATATAAAGAGAAATTCTCAATTATTTATCTCCTCTTTTCTCATCATTTTTACAATATTATTATCTTCGTACATGTATGTCAGATCCGGAATGTACTTTGGTACTTTTGTTTTGTTTATACATCCACATAGATGAATAGTTCGTCATTTAATTTCTTGTATTGTATGCTGATTTGAAGTTCCAAATTACGTTGCAATCTTTCCATTTATATGTAGTATAATAATCACGGATTTTAACATCTTAATATCTCATATTCAAATTTTAAATCCAAACAAAACCAATCCCCCCATGCTTCTCTTCTTCAAGGAGCCACAACCTGAACCACATAGGGAGTTTCAAGGATTTTTGACCATTCAGTCCCGATATAAAAAGGTGGAAGTAGTTCACCAATCTATCCTTAAAGGCCGCTTAAGCAATTGAATTTGAATGAAAAAACAAACTTGGCTTCGCCAAAGAATAAAGTGAGAAGAAAACAAGATTGAAAGGTTAAACGTATCTTTCTCTTTTCAGTCAAACGTCCACTTCTTAGATCCTCGCTGGCTTAATTAATTGACTAGATGACTTCTTTAAGTTCGAGCGATGAAAATTAGTGCTGCATGTGTACGTTGCATGTGCACAAACATTCAAATACTTTTAGTAAAGCAGAATTATGAAATTTTCATATTACGTGGATGAATTCAACTGTACATTGTATTGACTTTGAAAAGTATGAACGTTGAGAAGTTTTTTTAACATAATCTTGTGGCACGTAAAAATCTATAAATAACAAGTTGTCATTAGTTTTCATTCAAAATGTTCAAAACTTGTGGCGGTGTTATTTGTTAACAAAAAAGCAATGATTTCACTGTTATTTGACGGAGAGGAGGCGGGAGTCGGGTATGTTTCACTGTCAGGGTATTTATTTATATTACGGTGAGTATTGGCCGGTAAGCTAAATCTTGAGCGGCTGTCTGATGTTTTGACCAACTGGCTTGTGTTGCTTGGCTTCAGAAAAAGCATTCTGTTTTCAAACAAAGTCTCCATGTCTGGACGTTTCCGAAGAGAAGACAAGAGACCTAAAAAGCCAGCTGGGGCTTTTACTTTAGTGGCAAGTTTTCATGCGCAAGTTTCTGCATCACAGTAATATTTTTCAAATTTGAATTTTTAATTTTAGCAAATAATTCTATTATTGAGATTTGGCTTAAATAATTATTGAACTATTCAAATAAACCTCTCCCATGATTAACTCTCTCTTTAATCAAAACCAACACACACCAATGTCAGCAAGCAAGCAACAAATAAAAGACCTGAGAAAACCAATAGAGTTAGCTCTGATTCTGAACTATCATTTCTCCTATTGTTAAGTGGAGAAGCCAATTTAACGCCCGACCCCAGGAAAATAAAGGAAGTTTACCGAACAAGTCATCTCTAGTAACCGTAGCTGTGAACTTCCCTCTAATCAATTAAGGGAAAAGATTTGCTTGTTCTGGTTGATCATCGGGAAACAAACAGTAAGAAAAGTGTCAGAAAATAGCAGCTCGATCAGCATACGGTACCGTTTCAAGAGCGTTATCCAATTCTTCTGCTAGGGAATTGCACTAAGGTGGCGAGAAATGATAATATTGACGAATACCACTTTTTCCTTCATCTTTCCTCGGAAACTGTGACAAAAATGTGGACCGTTGGATGAATTTGCTCGTGGCTTGATCGGCCGCTGAAGTGAGTTTGACCACGTCGTTTTTTATTATATAAGTAAGAGGTGGGTTTTGCTCTGAATTAGTTCGTAAAATTTCAATTTAATTTAAATTAAATTAATTAACTTTTAAATACAATATAATGGAACCATTTTTACCTGTCACCACTCTAATCCATTTAAAAATATATTAGAAACATTGGGCACGCTTCAAATAAGTTGAGGCGCTGCCGAGTTGTTAAGTTATTCTTAAAAAAGGAATTGTCACCCTGCATTTATTTAAGACTCAATTAAGATAATATTCATAATGTGAGTGATTAATTTAAATATTTTATAATGTCAATATTAAACTTAAAATTTTTATTAAATTTTAAAATTAAAATTTAAGTTCCAATTCTGTAAGTTTTATATTATTTTAATGTATCATTTTCTGTAAATTTCATATAATCCAAATCTTTTCTCCAAGTTACGCAGTTGCGTTTTGGAAGAAAAAAGTCATTGATTTTGTAGGAATTGTGATCCGATGATGTTGTAAGTTTGTAACCACTAATTTCATTCTTATACTCTTCAGCAAAAGGATTGAAGTTACAATCGGTCAAATTTAAGCGTTCAAAGTTAATATTATCAACTAATGCATTCATGCTTTTACTAATTTTTACTTATCAATTCAATACAACACATATTTGCATTAGCCAAATACTTAAAATTAATATGAAATTTCCTCAACTGGAACCCTGATTATAGATCCTAATTCCCGACTGTTGATCAATCGGTAGTATCAAAGCAAAATTTCAACTGTCAATGAATGAAGTGTTGGAATCCAATCGTGATCGAATCACGAGTGCAGCGGAAAACAAAAATTTTTACGAATTCCGACTGGATCCTGATAATTGTACAAACTTGAATAAAACATAATCGATTTAGAAATCGTACTTTGTTCGTTATCCTGTAAAAAATCTTCAAAACCTTTTTTCGAGTGATCAATCACGAGTTGTTCAAGCGTCCAGCCTCTGATAGTATCTATAGAACAATTCTCAACTGCTTTGAGAGGAAAAAGACAGAAGTGCTAGCTTCTAAAAGCTTTTCCGTATTTATAGAAAAAAAATCATAAGAGTCTTTTATTAAAATTAAATCTCTTTAATTATAATGATAATTAACTTAAATTCAAATTCAAATTAATTTAATTTTAATAAAATCAAATATTTCATATCTGACCCCTAAAGTTTCTCAAACTTTATAATTAAGTCCAACTTAAATAAATTGATTTTTCTTTCATAAATTACTCTTTGATGTGTGACCCATTAGGTTCCTAATAAATTGGCAATGATTATAAATTATAATTCTAATTCACAATTAGAATTAGATAAATTAAAACTTCTTTTAATTTATCTTTAATTCTCCAATTAAACAATTTATAATCATAAATCATGATTGACGTCTAATAATATGTCATGATTACTCAAATATCAGGAATGTCATAGTGATTGACTTAACTTGTCCATGCATGGCTATAATGTATAATTTAATCCTTTCGTCATTAAATATTCTAATTGGATAGAGTATAGATACAGTGTCTACTCTTATCTTCCAATTATGTTCGGTCTTGCTAATTAATAATTGATTTATAATTAAAATTTGAAAACATCTTTTTCAAATGTCAATTCACTTTGGCCAGAGGATTCCATAAATCATTACTAATCAAGAACAATAGAATATTCTCTCTAATTACTTTAGAGTGACGAATCCTATATTGACTAACTCAACTATCTACATATGGTTCATACTGTATTCAATTACCATCGATTGAATTATCCTAGGACATTCATAAATAGCATCAAAACACAGTAATTCTCATACTAAATATCTTGGTAAACTCAAGTCTAAAGATCAATTATACAACCATCATTATAAGATAATCCATAGACACACAAGTAATGTTCCATTCGGGATTCTCATAATCGGGTCAGTTCAGTGAACTTATTCTCTGATAAGAAAGAAATAAACATGTGCTAGTCTAACCATTTTATCAATACCCCGTCTTGATGAAACTACAACTAGGAACATTTTAGAAATAATATAAAAATTGCAATTCGAATCTCATAATTATAATCGCATTATAATTATTCCATGGATTTTATCTTTAAGATTATTAATTAAATAATTAACAAATGAACAAAGATAAAGAATGCCTTATATTGAATAATAATAATGTCATACGAATAAATTTACAACCAAAATAAATTAGCTGCAAGAGCATAAACCAACAATCTCTCACTTGCATTAAAGCCAATTGCCAATGTATCGAATATCATAGTCATCCATATGTCTATCATATGTTTTTTGAGACAATGACTTAGTAAGAGGATCTACTAGATTCTCTTTAGTGGGAACTTGCTCCAATTTTATGTCTTTCCGATCCACTATCTGCCTGATCAAGTGAAACTTCCTGAGTACATGTGTGGACTGTTGATGAGACCTGGGCTCCTTTGCTTACGCAATAGCACCGTTGTTGCCACAGTACAATACTGTGGGCTTAACCATGGTAGGAACCACTCCAAGTTCAGTGATGAACTTCTTGATCCAAATTGCTTTCTTTTCTACCTCTGACATTAAAATGTACTCGGTTGTTGAATCTGCAATGGTTGGTTGTTTGGAACTCTTCCAACTTACTGCACCATCATTTAGAACGAAGACGTACCCTGATTGTGATCTACTATCATCGTGATCTAACTGGAAACTAGCATCTAAATATCCTTGAACTCTCAGTTCATCTCCTCCATAGACCGAGAAAACATCTTTAGTTCTTCTCAAATACTTTAAAATGTTTTTCACAATCGTCTAGTAACCCTCACCAGGATTAGACTGAAACTTGCTCGTTATGCTCAAAGCATAAGAAACATCTAGTCTAGTATATATCATTGTATACATGATTGATACAATTGCTGAAGCATACGGAATACAATCTATTTTATCTCTCTCCTCTTCTTTCTTTGTACACATACTCTGTGAGAGAGAAATCTCATGCGATATGAGTAAGAATCCCCTTTTGGAATTCTCCATGCTAAACCTCTTTAGCACTTTATCTATGTACGTAGATTGGAAAAATCCAAGCAAACGTTTTTGATCTATCTCTATAAATCTTTATTCCTAAAATATAGGCTGGTTCTCCCATATCCTTTATAAAGAAGTTCTTGGACAACCAGATCTTTACAGACTGTATCATAGGTATGTCATTTCCTATTAGCAATATGTCATCCACATATAGTGCCAAGAAAACGACCGCACTCCCACTAACCTTCTTATAAACACATGGTTCATCTATATTTTTGATAAAATCAAACTTTTTTATTGTCTCAACAAAATGAATGTTCCAACTCCGTGACATTTGCTTAAGTCCATAAATGGACCTTTGCAACTTGCATACTTGATTAGAAAATCTATTGGATTCAAAACCTTCAGGTTGTATCATATATACATCCTCCTGTAAATTTCCATTAAGAAATGCAGTTTTGACATCCATGTGCTAGATTTCATAATCATTATATGCTGTTATGGCTAATAAGATCCTTATTGATTTTAGCATTGCTACCAGCGAAAAGGTTTCATCAAAATCAACTCCTTGTTATCGTTTGTAACCTTTAGCCACTAACTTTGCTTTGTACGTATGTACATTACCATCCATGTCAGTTTTTCTCTTAAAAACTCACTTGCATCCAATAGGTACAATACCAGTAGGTGCATTAACCAAAGTCCATACTTGGTCAGTGTACATAGATTCCATTTTGGATCTTATAACTTCTAGCCATTTTAAAGAATCAATGTCAGACATTGCTTCTTTAAAAGTAGTAGGCTCATCATGTATGAGTGATACCTTATCCTTTCCTTGCTCAATATTTAGATCTAATCTAGTCAGAGGACGACGTATCCTACTAGTTCGTTGTGGACTGTGTCTCTTGAACTCTCGGTTGTACATCATATGTATCAACTTGAGGTTCTTGTTCCATTTTGATGTGAATTTGTGGCTCTTGAACTTCTCTAAGTTCAACCTCACTCTCACTACTTTCTTTGAGAATAAATTCTCTTTCTAAGAATGTAGCATATATTGAGACAAACACCTTTTGTTAATAGGATGATAGAATTGATAACTGAAACTCTCTTTCGAATACCCAAAAAATTTGCATTTATCTAATTTAGCTTGAAGCTTATCAAATATAGCACGCTTTACATAAGCTTCACATCTCCAAATCTTTAAGTGTGATAATCCAGGTCTTTTACCAGTCTATATCTCATATAGTGTCTTATGAACTGATTTAGATGGAACTCTATTTAGAAGATATATTGCAGTTTCAATTGCATATTCCAAAAGGATATAGGAAGGACTGAATGACTCATTATGGAACGTACCATATCTAATAGTGTACGATTTCTCCTCTCAAAAACTCCATTATGTTGTGGAGTTGCAGGAGGAGACCATTGTGAGAGAATTCCATTCTCTTTCAAGTAACCAAGAAACTCGTGGTATAAGTATTCACCACCTCGATCTCATCTAAGTGTCTTAGTACCTTTCCCAGTTTGTTTCTCTACCTCTAGTCTAAATTCTTTGAACTTTTCAAATGATTTAGACTTTTGTTTCATCAAGTACACATAAGCATATCTAGAATGGTCATCTGTGAACGTAATGAAATACAAGAATCCACCTTTAGCATTTATGGACATAGGCCCACATACATCTGAATGTATTAATTCTAGTAACTCACTACAACTTTGTCCCTTTCCCTTAAAGGCTAGTTTAGTCATCTTCCCCAATAAACAAGATTCACAAGTTTCATATGATTCATAATCAAAAGGATCCAAATATCCTTCCTTATGTAATTTTGTGATTCTAGTTTCACTGATATGACCTAACCTACAATGCCATAAATAAGATGAATTTTGATTACTTAATTTTCTCTTTTTATTATTTATGTTAAGAATTGGCCTTTCAAGATCTAATTCATACAAACCATTTGTAAGCAATCCATATCTATAATAAACATCATCTTTATAAAAAGAACAACTGTTATCCTTAATTATAAAGACAAATCCATTCAAATCCAAATAAGAAATAAAAATGATGTTTCTTGTAATAATAGTAACATAATAACATTTATCAAGTTCTAAATCAAGGTTAGAAGACAAAGTTAAACTACAAGTTCCTACAGCTAATGCAGCAACTCTTACTCTATTGCCAACTCGCAGGTCCACTTCACCTTTCCTCAATGATCTACTCCTTGTTAACATCTGCATGTTATTACATATATGAGAACCACAACCAGTATCTACCAAGAATGTGGAACAGAAGTAGAAAGATTGATCTCAATCATAAACGTACCTGAAGAGACAGCTTCCTTAAGCTTCTTATCTTTCAGGTTAGCAAGGTAAGATGGGCAGTTCCTCTTCCAATGTCCGTTGACTCCGTAATGAAAACATGTGCCCTTGTCATTGCTCTTCTTCTTGACACCTCCTTTGGCTTTTACTACATTAGTAGAAGCCTTCTGTTTCTTGTTATTATTCTTCTCAAAGCCCTTTTTCTTACTTTTATAAGAACCAACAACAAGTACAGAACTGGGTTCCTTCTTAAGGCACCCTTCCGTAGTCTTAAGCATGTTCACCAGTTCAGGTAATGTCATGTCCTTTTGATTCATGTTAAAGTTCATGACAAATTGTGAAAAGCTCAAACTCAAAGATTGCAACACCAGATCAACGCTTAACTCATGGTCCATGACAAAACCTAATTGGGCTAATTTTTTAATATACCCGATCATCTTCAGCACATGAACGTTGACTGAAGATCCTTCTGTCATCTTGCATTGAAACAGTGCCTTGGAGATTTGACATCTCTCTACCCTACTCTGTGCACCAAATAACTCCTTAAGATGCAATATCATAGTAGGTGCATCCATGTTTTCATGCTGCCTTTGAAGTTCAGGAGACAGGCAAGCTAACATCACACATGTTGCTTGTTCAACTTCATCAATATAAGGCTGATATTTCTCCCAATCTTCATCAATCGCATCTGAACAAGGTTCTGATGCAGTAGGAGTATCAAGAACGTACAACTTCTTTTTTTGCCTAAGAACTATTTTTAGGTTTCATAGCCAGTCTGAAAAGTTAGGTCCGGTCAGCTTATTGGCATCCATAATGCTCCTCAATGTCAGGTTGGTAGTCATCTTCAAATTCAATAATCGAAAAACATAAAAGGAACATATATTAGTTTATAACAAAAAATTAAATAAAATAAGGACTTTAAAATTATTTGATTACTCCCACTATTTTATTCAAAATAATAACCCTCACTATTATATCGAAAAATTATCAAATAATTTCTTAGTGGTCTAAGATCCTATTTAAAATTAATTGATCTTGAGTTTGTTCAATAAACCAATTAAAAATAAATTAGGTAGAAAACAACTTTTCAATCATATCTCATGTGACTCATAGAACAGTTAGGTGACAACTTTTGCCAAAATATATCACATATATTATTCCTAACCTTGCCTCTAAATCTATATGATCATGAGTTTATTTATCCAAATCATACAATTTTCGTTAAGTAGGACCCATTAATTTAAGATAAAACATACCCGGGTTATAGTGACCTTGAGTTCACTCAACAAGCTGATCTATAAACAGAATTCTGGTTTTATTCTTAAATAATGAAAGGCAACTATCACGTTCCTAACGTGTACTTAATATTTTGTTAAGGGATTTAAATTTCAAAAATTTATGGTCTCATCAAAATAATATAATCTCATTATATTTATAATTTCAAATATAGTCTAATTATGAAAGAAATTATTTAAAACTTTTGCTTGGTTTAAATTGTTAATTTGATAACAATTTTAATTTAATAATTCAACTCTTGAAAATTTAAATTAAATTCCAAAACCTTTCCTAATAAAATTCCTTTTGAAAACAATTTTTCAAAATTTAGTAAAACACTTTTCAATTTTATAAGGAATATAATTTAATCTCTATTAAATTAATCAAATGAAAAATTAAGGGTTTAAAACATTTAAAACACTTCTAAGAGGGTTGGGAGGGGTGTCTAGCGCATGCATTGCACGTGCCAGATGATGATATTTGATTAAAGGGTTTGACTGGCGCGTGCAGTCAACGTATAATGCAGAGGCTCCTCGAGAACGGTGGGAGCGTGTCCCATCGTCTCCTCCAAATACCTCCATTAGCTTCTCCAGAACCACCCCTCCCACGTTTTCTGCTGCTCTCAAACTACACCCACATTGCAACTTACGAACCCACGTTTGTGCAAAACCAACCCACGCTAGTGCATCATCACAATAGTGTCTCCACCGTGGCTTCCTTGGATTTGTGTCACCTATGAGTCACCCTCTCCACCATGGCATCTCCTGAACCGAGGAGTCGCGTTCTATGGGAGCTCCGATGGGTAAATGGCATCACTAACATCGATGGGCGATTAACGCCCATCGACTTCTCCAGCGACGCCATCCAATCTCCAGTGGCGACACCACCTGTGGAGTTAGCTTCACTGGGCTTTTAATGCCTATCGATTTGTTTATGCCATAGATGCATAACCAAAACGCAGCAAAACATAAAGAAACGTAGGCAAAAATTGAAGAACAGAAACCCAACATAAGCATTATAACACAGGGCAATATGAAGAAACACAAGCAGATGAAAAAAAATTTCAGATTTATAACGAGCAATACAAAATTGCACATTCTGATTTTTACGGTTCTAGAATAAAGGGGTTTAATTGATTCTAAAAATAATACACGCGGAAAACTAGAATATCCATAAACAAAAACAAATTTTGTTTAATCTTCTTGTTCGTTGATCACAAATCGCATAACCATAGGGATTCAGAAAATAATTTTCAGAAATCAACATAATGACCAGTCGGGAAACAATTTCCAGAACTCAAAAACATGTGGCAACAATTCTAATACGCATTCTTAAACACAGAACACTCTTCAGATAAATCAAAAACAGTTGAAGAATGGTCAAAACCAGAAGAATAAAACCCTAATTTTTATCGAATTCAACAACAATTAAGCAACTAATCCAAGTGAAACAATTAAAGGAAGCTCTGATACTACTGTTGGAATCTACCATGATCGAATCACGGGTGCAGCAGAAAACAAAAATTTTTACAGATTCCGAGCGGATCTTGATAATTGTATAAACTTGAATAAAACATAAACGATTTAGAAATCGTACCTTGTTCGCTATCCTATGAAAAATTTTCGAAACCTTTTTTCGAGTGATCAATCATGAGCTGTTCAAGCATCCAGCCTCTGATGGTATCTACACAGCAATTCTTAACAGCTTTGAGAGGAAAAAGACCAAAGTGCTAGCTTCTAAAAGCTTTTCCGTATTTATAGAAAAAATTATAAGAGTCTTTTATTAAAATTACATCTCTTTAACTATAATTAAAATCAAATTCTAATTCTAATTAATTGAATTTTAATAAAATCAAATATCTAATATTTGATCCCCAAAGTTTCTGAAACTTTATAATTAAGTCCAACTTGATTAAATTGATTTTTCTTTCACAAATTGCTCTTTGATGTGTAATGCATTAACTTCTTAATAAATTGACAATGATTATAAATTATAATTCTAATTCACAATTAGAATTAGATAAATTAAAACTTCTTTTAATTTATCTTTAATTCTCTAATTAAACAATTCATAATCATAAATCATGATTGACGTCTAGAAACATGTCATGATTATCCAAATATCAGGAATGTCATAATGATTGACTTAACCTGTCCATGCATGGCTATAATGTATAATTTAATCATTTAATCATTCAATATTCTAATTGGATAGAGCATGAATACAGTGTCTACTCTTATCATCCAATCATGTTCGTTCTTGCTAATTAGTAGTTGATTTATAATTGAAAATTAAAAATATCATTTTCAAATGTCAATTCACTCTGGCCAGAGAATTCCATAAATCATTACTAATCAATAACAGTAGACTATTCTCTCTAATTACTTTAGAGTGACGAATCTTATATTGACTTACTCAACTATCTACATATGGTTCATACTGTATCCAATTACTATTGACTGAATTATCCTAGGACGATTCATAAGTAGCATTAAAACATAGTAATTTCCACACTAGATATTTTAGTAATCTCAAGTTTGAGGATCAGTTATACAACTATCATTATGAGATAATCCACAAACACACAAGTAATGTTCCATTGAGGATTCTCATAATTGGGTCAGTTCAGTGAACTTATTTTCTAATAAGTACCCACATGCTTGTTTAAGTGTCTGCACACTTTAATTTATGAGATCAATTACTTTCTTCATAAGAAAGAAACAAACATGTGCTAGTCTAACCATTTCATCAATACTCCGTTTTGATGAAACTACGACTAGGAACATTTTAGGAATAATGTAAAAACTGCAATTCAAATCTCATAATTATAATCGCATTATAATTTCTAATTGCATAATAATTATTCCATAGATTTTATTTTTAAGATTATTAATTAAATAATTAATAAATACACAAAGATAAAAAATGTTTTTTATTGAATAATAATAATGTAATAAAATAAATTTACAACCAAAATAAATTACCTGCAAGGGCATAAACCAACATGAAGACCGCTAGGCCTATTGGATTTGGCGTTTCACCGCATTCCAAGTGAAAATGGGGGGAAAAAAAAAGAAATAACGTGGCTGTGCTCTTACTTGCAGTCCGAAAGGAATCATAGCACCGATGGAGTTTGAAGGGTGTTCAAATTAAATCCTCCATAAAAATTGACATTCTTTTTCACAACAGGAACCATATATTGCCTGTTGATATCTAGCACTAACATTAGGTTTCCCTTTTCTATCAACATCTTTGTTTTTGTTTTCTAACTGTGGAAAGTAGGCCACTTGGCAAGAGTTTTCCATCAGTACCCTGTTTTTTATTTTTGTAACTTTTTTTTATTGAAAAGATTTTATTTTTGTAAATTGTATGCTATTTGTTGAAAGTGGACTTATGCTACCTCTTTTACAAATTTCATGTGCCCTAATGCAGTTTCAGTTTTGTCGGAATTTGAAGCTATTATGCCTATGTTTTAGAGACCGAAGTTCCGAATACCATACTAAATTTGATATCAGATTAGATTTTGATACGGTACTGTATTGATATTAGTTAATATCAGATACCGTTTAAGGTAATTTTTTATTTTAAATTTATAAAATAGTTCATGAAATTTTTTAAAAATTGCAAAATAATTTGTTGTCATATTGTACAGCTGTATTGTATATTTATAACCATGTCTTCAAAAATCAAAATAATAAATAATAATAACCATTAATATGAAATAACAATAAATTTCAGATAGTTCACATATAAATAATAACTACAATTTATATAGAAAAAAGACAATCATTATCATAAAAATATAAAATTAAGAACAATATAAAGTATTTAAAATATTACAATTTTAATTTTCACTATATACCAAATAATAATTACATCAAAAGATCCAATAAAAAATAATAAATATCCTTAATTCTCAAATTATTATAATTTACAAAAAGAGTTCGTGATAAGGAAACAATCAAGTAGAATTGAAATATGAAATAAAACATATATTATTTAATTTACTATCAATTAAATATATTATATTCAATTAATTAAAATTAATTATTAATAAAATTATAAATATCTTAATTTAATTTAATTTATAAAATTAATTTAATAATTATTAATAAATATAATTAAATTTAAAAATATTTTTAAAATATATATTTCAAATAAAATTTGATTTAATAATTAAAAATATATAAAATAAATATTAGTTGATAAATAATAATTTTTAAATTATTTATTTTTAAAATAAAATATTTTAAATACTTTATTAATAAATATTATAAAAGTTAAAAATAAATTTACATAAAATAATTTATTTTTAACTTTTATTTAATCTATAATTATTATTAGTAATAAAATATTTATTTTATTTTAAAATAAAAATGAAAAAGTAAAGTCTTACCAAATAATAAATTTAAAATATTTTTGAAAATTTTACAACTTAGCTAAAAGATTTTTCAAAATTTTCAGTAATGATTAGTATATATTCAGCCCACTGTTATGGGTACCGTTCCGTACGGTACCGTACCGGCCGGAAAACGGAATGGTACCAACCCTTTGGGTACCGGATGTAAATACCGGTCGGTACCGGCTAATACCGGCCAGTACCGGAAATTTTCAAAAGTTTAGGGACTTTTCTATAAAATTTTCAAATTTTTTTAAAAAAATCTCCCTCCTTTCTCACCCCTCTTTTTTTCAAAGTTTTTATAATTAATTATTAGTTAAACTTTTATTGTGATTTTTTTATTTTAAATTTTAAAATAAAATAAATATTTTTATTACTAATAATAATTATACATTAAATTAAACTTAAAAA
>JANZXR010000008.1:32559507-32580203 GCA_027575705.1 Erythroxylum echinodendron
CTGTACAATATGATAATGGACTATTTTGCAAATTTTAAAAAATTTCAAGGACTATTTTATAAATTTAAAAAATTATCTGAAACGGTACTCGGTATTGACCGGTACCGGTACAGTACCGTACCAATGTCTAATTTGATATCAAATTTGGTACGATATTCGCAACATTGATTAAGCTGGTATCAACCTATTTGTTAGTACCAAACAAAATGATCGATATCAACCAATACTTATATCCGATATATAAGTATTCCAATTTCGCATCTTTCTTTGGTGAGTATAATATGGTCAGTATAATATATACCGTCCGGTTCTAATCAATACGGTCCTACATTAAAAGTGCTGTTAGAGACACAGGTCAGTTTAGGACTTGGATAAAAACGTCACTTCATGAATTAAATGAGCAATTTGGCTTGCCTTTTTTTTTTAATCAAAACTTCATTTTTTGAGTACAACTAGAAGTTATTTAATGTCCATACAAATTATATGGCGCTCCATTTTTTTGGTTCACGATGAGAAACATCCTCCTAGTCCATCTCACTTGACAGTGAAAATGGCTTCGTGTTGAATCTTTCAATGAAGGAGCTTGACATGTGGTCACATTAAATAGATATATTTTCAGATCACAGAATATCTTCACTTACATAATGCACAAAATACATATTTTTGTTTAATAAAGCTCAAGTACGACAATACTATCGTCTATTTCAGACATGAAAATCATGATGTTGACAATAAATTATTTACTTCTCATTAAGAGATTAAAAATTAAAATAATTATATTCACGAAAATTTCCAGAGATGTGTAAGAATATGACATTTATGAAAATAGTATCGAAATTAAGAAATAAAAAATTATAGAAAACATCTTTTCCGATGATGATGTCAACACATCACTAAATGTTAGCCACCTGCGTTCTGCAAAGAGTCTTGAATTGACTACAGTGGTTGTCCAACAAGAAATAATAAGGACTGTCTGATTTTTTTTAAAATTTTAAAGAAACAAATTTCAGCCGCCTATTTATCATTAAACTTTGATCACTGTCTTTGTTAGTTTATGCCCTTCAGTTAATTTATGTTACTTGTAAATTTATTTGTGTGATAATATTTTATTCAATAAAAGAAATTTTTTATCTTTGTGTATTTGTTAATTATTTAATTATTAATTATAAAGATAAAATCTATGGAATAACTATTATACAATTAGAAACTATAATGTAATTATAATTATGAGATTCAAATTGTATTTGTTATATTATTTCTAAAATATTTCTAGTCATAGCTTCATCAAAACGGAGTATTGATGAAATGGTCAGACTAGCATATGTTTGTGTCTTTCTTACGAAAAAAGTAATTGATCTCATAGATTAAAGTATGGAGACACTTAAACAAATATGTGAGTGCTTATTAGAGAATAAATACACTGAATTGACTCGATTATGAGAGTCCCGAATGGAACATTACTTGTGTGTCTATGGATTATCTCATAATGATAGTTGTATAATTTATCCTTAGACTTGAGATTATCAAGATATCAACGTGAGAATTACTGTTCTACTGTTCTTTATTAATAATAATTTTGGGAATCTCTGGCCTGAGTAGATTGAAATTTAGAAAGGTAATTTCCAAATATCAATTATAAATAATTTATAAATTAGCGAGAACGAATATGATTGGATTATTTAGAGTAGACACGAATTCCATACTAAGTCTAATTGAAAAATTAGATGACGAAATTTGAATTAAGTTGGATTTAATTAAGAAGTTTTAGAAACTTTAAGGATCAATATGTGATATTTGATCTTATAAGGATTAATTTATAATTATGACTAAAGTTTGACTTTAGTTGTAATTTTGATAAAATCTAAGGACATGAAAAATATGATTTTTCATATAAAAGGAAAAATTAAAAAATTTGGAGCTAGCATTTCTTACATTTTCCTCTTAAATTAGATTTGAGCTTTCTCCGAAAAGATATGTGGATACCATTAGAGGCCAGACAATTGAACGGCTCGTTGATTTACGGATTCAAGGTGAAAGGAAAAATCCAATAGGAAATCGAAACATGTTAGTATAACTTTGTTAATTTCTTGTTTTATGTTTCTAATTAAATTTTGTTAAAGTTGGTTTTGTTGAAAAATTTTAAATTCATTCCGTTGCGCTTAGATTCGATCTCGCGTTTATTTTCCAATAGTGGTATCAGAGCCACCTTTAACAGATTTAATTGTGATCCATAAGTTTGTGTTATTTTTGATTTGATTTAAATATGCAAAAGTTGCATATGTATTCGTTAAAATTGTTTTGACAATTTGGTTATATTCTTTTCTGGCATTGTCCGAAACAATATAGTTCGTATTCTATTTTTACTTGTTATGGAAATGTTCCATAAGTTTGTCTCCAGTTTGCTATCTTGAAAGGTTTTGGAACACCTATTGTTGTTCTTCGGAAATGCAATTGAAATGTGTTATTTTTAGAAACATTATGTTTTTTTTTCTGGTTCATCCGAAAGTGTTTATGGATTTACTTTGTTAGTTGACTGCTGCTTTAAGCTTATGTTAACTGTTGCTGGAGATGTAAAATAGTTACATGAGTTTCTGGAAATGTAAAAGGGTTACATGTGTTTTTGGAAATGTAGAATTTGATTCTTAGGGTTTCTGGAAATATGGGATAGGATCCGTGTGTTTCTAGAAATTATTGTATCTTGATCTTTGTTGCGTTTGTTTTTCCTTTGTGCGATGTTTCTCGCAAAGATAAACTGATGAGTTGTTGTCTCTTTAAATGCATAACAGAAAACAGAGAAACATTTCAGATGGTGTTCTTAAAGTCTAGTTCCTATTGATTTTCTGGTGTACAAACCATAACGTATGCTTCGAGCTTTATTTATGAACTGGAAACGATTCCATGCTTCATGTTTACAGGGAATGTTTACTGTCCATTAAATTCGAGTTTTAATTAAGTTTATGTTATTGTTCTTGTGTTATTTTTCTAATATGCATCAATACTATTTATTGACATAAATGCTTTAATGAATGCATATGTTGATGTGTGTTTGATTTTTTGTTGTTTGTATTAATGTTCACTCAACCTATTATCGAATCAAATGCTTCAGTTACTTTGCTTGTGTTTTCAGTGAATAGGATTAATTGAGCTTTAGTGTGTCAAAAAATAGACCATTATTTTCTAGAGTTTTATGTGAATAAAAGTTAGTGTTTTTATACCTTTTGAGATGGCGTTGAGGGTAGACTAGAGGTAGAGCATGCATAGGACAGTAGACCAGACAGCAGATTAGAAAGAAAGAAAAAAAGGGAATTATAGACGTTCTGGAGAAGAAGGGGGGCATGCTGTGCTGGCTTGTGCGCTTCTCCAATATTTTTGTTATTTTTTTGATTAATGAGATTAAGGTTTATTTTTATTAAAAATTTCAATTTAATTGTTCAAGAGTTGATTAATTAAATTAAATATTGTTCAATTTAATTTGTCAAGAGTTGATTAACTAAATTAAATATTTTCAATTTAATTTTTCAAGAGTTGACTAATGATATTAAATATTTTTCAATTCAATTTTTCAAGAGTTGATTAATTAAATTAAATATTTTTTAATTCTATATTTAGAATATATTTATGTAATGAGATTATATTATTTAGAATGAGACCTAATTTTTAAATCCCTAATTAAATATTAAGTACATGTTTAGAATATGAATAATGCCTTCCATTTTTATAGGATTAAACCAAAGTTTTGTTTAAGGTTAGGCTTGTTGAGTAAACTCAAGGTTACGTTAACTCGAACATGTTTAGTCTTATATCTGTGGGTTTTACTTAACTAAATTTTTATGATTTGGATGAGTTAACTCATGATCATATTAATTTAGAGGCAAGGTTAGGAATCACATATTATATATGTTTTTGGCAAAGAGTTGTCCCCTAACGGATCTAGGAATCACATAGGATTTGATTGATCAAATGTTATCTACCTAATTTTAATTTAGTTAGTTTGTTGAGCACACTCAAGATTAATTAAATTAAAATAGGATTCTAGCCCACTAGGAAATTATATGATAATTCCTCGAATTAATAGTTAAGGCTATTAATTTGTTTAAAATAGTGGGATTAACTAAAATTTTAAAGTCCTTGTTTATTTGGTTTTACAACATATACTAATTTTTGTTTTTGATTAAACCGTTGTTGAAAAATGAGTACGAACTTGTCCATAAGGAGCATCATGGATGTAAACAAATTGACTGGACCAAATTTTTCAGACTGGTTACGTAACCTTAAAATTTTTTAAGGCAAGAAAGAAATTATACGTTCTTAACACTGAGTTTCCACCTGAACCTACGTAAGATGCTGCCAATAAGGATTGGGAATATTATCAAAGTCATATTGATAACAATGAGCAAGTTACATGTGTGGTGTTAGCTAGCATGTCTCCCGAGCTTTGGAGGCAAAATGAAAATATGAATGCAAGGGAAATGTTCCTAAACCTTCAAAAGTTGTTTGGTGCACAGAGTTGGGTGGAGAGTTTTGAGACTACGAGAGCTCTATTTCAATGTCGGATGGCTCATGGATCTACAGCGAAACTTCATGTTCTATAGATGATTAGCTACATTGAAAAATTAGGCTAATTGGGATATGGACTGAACCTCGAGTTAAGCATTGATTTAGTGCTCCATTCTTTTGCCCCAAGTTTTTCACAATTTATTATGAATTTCCACATGAACAAAAAGGAAGTGTCATTGGCTGAATTGCTCAACATGCTCAAGACCGCTGAGGGATGCCTTAAGAAGGAATCCAGTTCTGTTCTTATTGTTGGCTCTTCTTCGTCCAAGAATAATGGTAAGACCCTTAAGAAAAAGAACAAGAACAAGAACCAGAAGGCTTCTGCTAAAGTAGCAAAGCCAGCAGGCGGTGTCAAGAAGAAGAATGACAAGGACATCTGTTTCCATTGTGGTATAGTTGGACATTGGAAAAGAAACTTTAAGCGTAACCTCAACTTCAGATTTGATTATGATTGAAATCAATCTTTCTACTTCTGTTTCACAATCTTGGGTATTAAATACTGGATGTGGTTCTCATATTTGTAATAATGTGCAAGTACTGATAGACAGTAAAGCATTGAGAAAAAGCGAAGTGGACCTATGAGTCAGTAATGGAGCAAGATTTGCTGCATTAGCTATAGGAACTTGTAGTTTAGCTTTGCCTTCTAGTCTTGAAGTTGAATTAAATAATTGTTATTATGTTCCTGTTATCACAAGAAATATTATTTCTATTCCATGTTTGGACATAAATGGATTAGTCTTCATTATTAAGAATAACATTTGTTCTTTTTACAAAGATGATGTTTATTATAGATCTGGTCTTCTTACAAATGGTTTGTATGAATTAGATCTTCAAAGACCAATTCTAAACATAAATAGCAAGAAAAGGAAATTAAGTGACCAAAATTCATCTTATTTATAGCATTATAGTTTAGGTCATGTTAATGAAACAAGAATCACTAAGTTACATAAAGAAGAAGGATATTTAGATCCTTTCGATTATGAGTTATATGAAACTTGTGAATCTTGTTTAATGGGTAAGATGACCAAACTACCCTTTAGTGGAAAGAGACAATGTGCTAATGAGTTGTTAGAGCTTATGCATTCAGATGTATATGGCCCTATGTCTACTTAAGCTAAAGGTGGATTTTCTTATTTCATAACATTTACAGATGACCATTCTAGATATGGCTATGTGTATTTAATGAAATACAAGTCTGAAGCATTTGAAATATTCAAAGAATTTAGACTTGAGGTAGAGAAACAAACTAGTAAGAGTATTAAGACATTTAGATCTGATCTAGGTGGCGAGTACTTGGACGATGAGTTTCTTGGTTGCTTGAAAGAGAATGAGATTCTTAGACAATGGACTCCGCATGGAACTTCATAATATAATGGAGTTCCTGAAAGGAGAAACTATACTTTATTAGATATGGTACATTCTATGATGAGTTTCATTTTTGGGATATGCTCTTAAAACTGCTTCTTACCTATTAAACAAAGTTTCGTCCAAATCGGTTTACAAGACTCCATATGAGATATGGACTAGTAAAAGACCAAGGTTATCACACTTAAAAGATTTGGGGATGTGATGCTTATATGAAGTGTGCAATGTCTGATAAGCTTGAAGCTAAATCAGATAAGTGAATGTTTGTGACGTATCCAAAAGAAACTTTTGGATATAAATTTTGTCATCGTCTTGAGCAAAAGGTGTTTGTCTCAAGACATGCTACATTCTTATAAAGATAATTTATTCTCAAAGAAAGTAGTGGGAGTAATGTGGAACTTAGAGAAGTTCTAGAACCACAAGCACGCATTCAAGTGGAACAAGAACCACAAGTTGATACATTATATGTACAACCAATGGTTCAAGAAACACATAGTCTGCGACGCTCTAAAAGGGTACGTCATCCTCCTGTTAGATTAGATCTACATGTTGAAAAAGGAAATGATAATGCTTCACTTATGAATGACGAACTTACTGATTTTAAGGAAACAATGTCAGACATCGATTCTTTAAAATGGCAAGAAGCTATGAAATTTGAAATGAAATCCATGTACACTAACCAAGTATGGACTTTGGTGGATACACCAGTAGGTACTACAAGTGGATTTTTAAGAGAAAACTGATGTGGATGGAAATGTACATACGTACAAAGCAAGGCTAGTGGCAAAATGTTACTGTAACATCCCACTCCCATCTGACACATGCACGTGCACCCTTTGGACACACGTGCACATGCCTGATAGAAATGGTGTGTTAACCATTTCACCTTCACTATATCACATGGCATCGTAAGTAAAACCATAAATAATACATTGTCTGAAAATCAAAATTTTCCTCATTTCATTTCTCAAACTATAATTTACACTGTAGCATTAACCATCATCCATATTTTACAATGTCAACCTAGAGTGTTTACAACTCAGTCTACATAATATGCTACATATATAAGGAAACTAAACGAAAATTAAAATAAACTATTCCTTTAGTCCCAGATGGCTGACCTTTGAGCCATATCTGATCTCCACAAATTATACAAAATCGCTTCTATGCAGTCTTATAAGCTAGGTCGTCACTCTTTCGAACCTGAAATTGTCAACATCGCAATTTTGGTGATTTTTGTGAACTCAGCAGAGTAACCATCCTTGATGGTTCACTCTTGTCATACAACACACAATAAACCATGTTATCATGTAATTCCAATCAACTTGAATTTTGTCAAGTAATAACACATAACACTTAATCACATTTGTCATACTCTAAAAACAAAATTCAAACATTTCATCATTTCAGTACAATTTTTCAAAACATACACATTGACAATTTATCATATATTTCATACACAAAGTTCTCAAAATATTGCAATCCTTCAATTTATTTAGAGCACATTGTATGTAATATTATGAGACTTGATTTTATTTATTTCATTATTGTGACTGTGCGCCTTTTTCATTGTCCCGTATTCGTTATGGATACCGGGCTCTTTCATACAGTCCCTTATCCATTAGGGATACAGGGCTCTTTGCACACATCGAGCCTTAGGCTCTAATCACGAATGTCTGAGCTTTAAGCTCTTTTTCACTGGCAACATCAGTCACAACTACCTTTATATTTCATGCATTAGAACGAATGTATTTCTCAATTTTAAACATCACATTTGATCAATTACATTTGCATTCATGCTCTTGTTCACAATAATCATTAAACTAGGTCTAGCATGAACATTTAAGTTGAGAACCATGTAGTCAATCTCATTCACGTACAAGTAGCACTTCTAAGGTTTAATCATGCATCAAAACTCCTTGGACATTTCATGTCTAGAATTTAGTACACAATTTAGTACACATTCATCAATATCGAATTCAATTCAGTAATAAACTAAACAATTCAAGGTGAGACCATCTTAGGTTATTCACAATTTCTCCTTTTTTGTTTATTTCCTTGAAGTTTCGACAATATTTGGAAGCGGTCGCTCTATTTGCTCTTCTATATACAATCAAATACAATTTCATGTTACCACAATGTTCATGTAACTGAATATGTATTTTTTTAAATGAATCATGTAACATGCATATTCAATGATATATTCCGAGTATACTTCTGTAATAAATTGATGCCTAGATCAATTTAAATTGATGCCTAGATCAATTGTACTCCAAATGTGACAAATTTCATACATCCATTAATTATTCCAGCTTTCATGTCAACACAACTTTTGGGTCTACTTTACATGATCATTATGACAAGGAAAATGGTGTATTTATATACTGGTTTCTTCTAGAAAATTGTTCCCCTGTGCCTCAAGTTTCTAACTAATGCAAGATCATATAATTTGGTTCATTATTCTATGAATTATACTCAAAATACTACAGACTAAGTCCATTTGAAGTTTTGGCTAGGGCGTGATCACGCAGTCAAGTTGCACAACTCATATCTCTCAAATCCAATATCCAAAAATTACAAACTTTATATCAAGTGAAAGCTAAGATAATAAGCTACAACTTTTGTAAAGATACCTTTATCTAATTTGACCTATATCAATACAGTTTATTCGATAACAATAAGATATGATTTCTATCTCGGGTAGTACTATAGCCTAAGTCAACACTCACTTTCATTCCAAAATTTGAAATTCTTATACACATAATTAAAAGTCTAATTCTTCGAAAACGTTGTATCCATAAGTTGCTAATTAAATCAGAGTCAAGAATCAATTCATTTGTAAATCTACAGGTCAAAATATAATCAAAATACCGAAGCATGTTCAATGAAAATATTCCAGTTCATAATATTCCAGCAGACTCCCCCACTTTCATCCAATCAATCTTTTTCAAATCAATTCAGATGGCTCTAAATTTTTATGGAGAGTAAAAAAAAATGTCTTAGGAATGTATTGGTTCAATTTTCAAGTTATTTGGAGGTTAGGAGACAAAGTTATAGTCAAACGAATCCAAGATGTGTAGTTGAGAAGCACTGTTGGCTATACAACCATAGTGCACGACCATGCACTCCAATTCTAGAAACTACAGATTCTCTTCCTTATTCTTCCTTTCTTCCACCTAACCCATCATCTCTAATTTGTACTCTCCCATTTACCTCTTCATTTCAAATCCCATTTCAATTCAACTTACTCTAAACCAGCTCATAACTTAAGATTAAATTCAAATATCTAAAAACTGATGCAGACACATATTTCAACATTTTTAACTTTCTCTCACTACTGTAATTTTGTTTTTAACAATAACAATACACAAACGAAAATAGAACCTATAGCCATATGGTTCTACACTATATTTTCTACTATGGACTACTTCACTAAGTTTCTCATTAAACTCCATTCAATCGGTATTACACTTCCTACACATTCTACTACATTATATTATCAACTCATCATTAACACCAAAACTACTCAACTTTCACAATTCATGCATGAACTCATTTTCAACTATTAAAAACATCATCAGAATCAGTTATAGTATCCAGAAAACTAAAACCACCACTTGATTCTTCAACGAATTCCGGCAGTGAAAATGAAAGACAAGGCTTCGGTGGTTGGACAGAAAACAAGAAGATTAAGCAAAAAAAAACACTAGCTGGATGGAAATCTTTGTTCCGCACAGGATAATACTCACGCAAAGATCAAAACTGTAGTTCGGTGAAGATTGACATAAAGGGGAAAAATTTAATGATGAACACTTTTGGTGAACAACCGAAAGCTTCATCTTTTGTTTTGTTTTGTTTTTTTTCCCTCCAGTAAGACACATGTGACTATGTGTGTCCCTTGCATATGGTCTATGTGTCAACATACAAGGATGCCATATGTCACACTGTGATTGGTCTATTATTTCACTATTTTTCCTTGTCCCAAAATTACCCAAAATTCCAAAATATCCGAAATTTCACCAAAAATTTTGAAATAATATTAATAGTCTTCAAATCAATTTTCAACACATAAAAATCACAATTCACATTTTAATCGCATTTATAACTCAATTATACCCGAAAAATGTAAATGAATGCATGTACAATTATTTCATAAATATCAACACAATCACATATTTAAATATTCCATATGATGCGTGAAATGCACTTTTAATTTCTCAGTATACACTATTATGGGTCTTAGCCCCTAACATGGGATATTGGGACGTTACAGTTACAGACAAAAATAGAGGGTTGATTTTGATGAAACTTTTTTGCCAGTAGTAGTGCTTACGTTTATTAGGACTTTATTGATTATTGCTGCATACTATGACTATGACAATTGGAAAATGGATGCCAAAATAACATTTCTCAATGATAATTTGCAAGAGGATGTGTATATGACACAACTTGAAGGTTTTGATTCCAAAAAATTTCCTGATCAAGTATGCAAGTTTCATTTATGGATTGAAACAAGTGCCGCGGAGATAGAACATTCATTTTGATGAAACAATCAAAGAGTTTAATTTTATAACAAATGTTGATAAACCTTGTGTTTATAAGAAGGTAAGTGAGAGTGCAATCGTTTTCTTAGTGCTTTTTGTGGATGACATATTGCTTATTGGAAATGACATTTCAATGCTCTAGTCTGTTAAGATATGGTTATCCAAGAATTTTTCCATGAAGGATATGGGAGAAGCAACTTATATACAAGGTATAAAGATCTATAGAGATAGATCAAAAAGGTTTCTTGGTTTGTCCCAATCCACGTACATAGAAAAAGTGTTAAAGAGGTTTAGCATGGAGAATTCTAAGAGGGGATTCTTACCTATATTGCATGGGATTTATCTGTCTAAGAGCATGTGTCTTAAGATGCAAGAAGAAAGAAATAGAATGAATGGTTTTTCGTATGCTTTAGTTATTGGATCGATCATGTATGCGATGCTATGTATGAGACCAAATGTTGCTTATCCTTTGAGCATAACAAGCAGATATCAAGCTAATCCCGGTAAAGGTCACTGGACGACTATAAAAAACATCTTGAAGTACTTGAGAAGAACTAAAGATATTTTTTTGGTCTATGGAGGAACTGAGTTGAGAGTTCAGGGTTATTCGGATGCCAGTTTCCAATATGATCAAGAAGATAGTAGATCACAGTTATGGTATATTTTTACTCTTTGTGGTGGTATGGTTAGTTAGAAGAGTTCCAAATAACCAACCATCGCATATTCAACAACTGAAGTTGAGTATATTGCAGTTTTTAAGGTAGCGGAAGAAGCAGTTTGGATCAAGAAGTTCATCAATGAACTTAGAGTGGTTCCTAGCATTGTTGATCCGATAGTATTGTATTGCGACAACAATGGTGCTATTTTACAAGCGAAGGAACCGAGGTCTCATTAGTTATCTAAAAATGTACTCAGAAAGTTTCACTTGATCCGAGAGATAGCGGAACAGAAGGACGTCCTGATAGAGCAAGTTTCTACTAAAGAGAATCTTGCTGATCCTCTCCCTAAGCCTTTATCTCAAAAGAGACATGATATACATATGGATGGCTATGGTATTCGATACATTGGTGATTAGCTTTAGTGCAAGTGGGAGATTGTTGGTTTATGTCATTGCAGCCAATTTATGTTCTAAATTTATTTGTATGACAATATTTTATTCAACAAAAGGCATTCTTTATCTTTATGTATTTGTTAATTATTTAATTTTTAATCATAAAGATAAAATCCATGGAATAATTATTATGCAATTAGAAACTATAATGTGATTATAATTATGTTTCGAATTGCATTTGTTATATTATTCCTAAAATGTTCCTAGTCATAGTTTCATCAAGACAAGGTATTGATGAAATGGTTAGACTAGCACATGTTTGTTTATTTCTTATAAAGAAAGTAATTGATCTCATAGATTAAAGTGTGGAGACACTTAAACAAACATGTGGGTGCTTATTAGAGAATAAGTACACTAAATTGACTCGATTATGAGAATCTCGAATGGAACATTACTTGTGTGTCTATGGATTACTCATTATGATGGTTGTATAATTGATCCTTAGACCTAAGATTACCAAAGTTATCTCATGTAAGAATTATTATGTTTTGATGCTACTTATGTTCTACTCTTAGAGTAGTTCAATTCGGTAGTTATTGGATATAGTATGAACTATATAGAGATAGTTGGTTAAATCAATAAAGAAATCATTATTCTAAAGTAATTAGGAAGAATATTCTGTTGTTTTTGATTAGTAATGATTTTGGGAATCTTTGGCCAGAGTAAATTGAAATTTGGAAAGGTTGTTTCCAAATATCAATTATAAATCGTTTACTAATTAGCAAGAATGAACATAATTGGATTATTTAGAGTAGACATGAATTCCATACTTTAAGTCCAATTGGAACATTAGATGATGAAAGGATTTATTTATACATCATAGCCATGTATAGACAGGTTAAGTTAAACCACTTTGACATTCCTAATATTTAGGTGGTCATGACATGTTGCTACACGTCAATCAGAATCAGTGATTATAAATTGTTTAATTAGGGAATTAAAGATAAATTAAAAGGAATTTTAATTTATCTAATTCTAACTATAAATTAGAATTATAATTTATAATCATGACCAACATATTAGGAGTCTAATGGGTCACACATAAAAGGTCTATAAAGGAGAAAGTGAAATTTGAATTAAGTTGGACTTAATTCAGAAGTTTTAGAAACTTTAAGGATCAATATGTGATATTGATCTTATAAGGACTAATTAGTAATTATGACTAAAGTTTGACTTTAGTTGTAATTTTGATAAAATCTAAGGACATGAAAAATATGATTTTTCATGTAAAAGGAAAAATTAGAAAATTTGGAGATAGCACTTCTTACATTTTTCCTCTCAAATTACGTTTGAGTTTTCTCCGAAAAGATCTGTGGATACCATTAAAGGCCGAACGATTGAACGGCTCGTGGATTGACTGATTCAAGGTGAAGGGAAAAATTCAACAGGAAATCGAAACAGGTTAGTATAACTTTGTTAATTTCTTGTTTTATGTTTCCAATTAAATTTTATTAAAGTTGATTCTTTTAAAAAATTTTAAATTCATTTCGCTGAGTTTAGATTCGATCTTGCGTTTATTTTCCAACAGTTTTTGCTCCAGAATGGTTCCTCTACTGATTTCCATCCTGTTCTAGCATACTCGGTCTTCCTCTTTATTCTTGGCTCAATTTCCTTGTTGCATTTCATCTCTGTGTACGAGCTAAGTTAATGCAAGAACATCCCCATGCATCCTCAAGAATAGAATATATTCATTATAACCTATGTGTCACTATTTATTAATTCCGCTCATATTGTTATAATGCCAGATAATGGCAGGAAATATAGCGTAACAATTTTAAAACCTATACTATTTGGTAGGTTGAGATATATTTATAAGTGTGTGTTAAATTTAGAGTGCTTTGAGTTATTTATCCCATAATTTATAGCTAATACACCTTTATTAACGCTTGAATTATTGAATTTGCGAAGAAGAATAAATGATTTTGAGCCTCATATTTAAAATTCAAGTATTAAAAGTGAATAGATATACACTACAAGATCCATCTATTGGCTATGTCCTAACTGGAGATGATTTCTAAATCGTCGCTAAAAGTAACCTTGTAACGTCGATTTAAATGTTCATCGCTATAACAAATGAGTTTATGATGATTTAATGAAACTTTGAAAAAATGAACATATTTTATGACAATTACAGAATATCATTGTAATAACATCAAGTTTTAATGACATTTAAATAATTTTGTTTCCAAAGAGAAAGTTTTTGTGACGAACAGGAGTATCGTCTCCAAATGTCGGGGAAATTAATGTACTTGGCGTCGATTATGGTGAAGCGATGTAAATGGTTGGAACAAATAGCAACTAAAATATATATTGCGTCACTAATAATCATCTTTTTTGGGACAATTGGCGTAATCATCGCACAAAGGACAGATAAACATAATATTGAGCGACGATAAATGGAAATTGTTATAGAATGTATACTTTGTGCAATATTTAGTTCGTCGTTAATATTTGCCGACGAGTTTCTGAAGCCTTGCAGATGGTGCCTTATATGGCAACTATTCATTAGATTCGATGCAACAAGTATGTAAAATAGTTTTCTATAAATGTTTAGATGAATTCTGATGAATTTTTGTAAGTGATAATTTTGTTAAAATTAATAATACTTGGAAGATAGTTTGTTAATACTAAGTGTACTTAATAATCATAGTCAGGGTTAATTACAATTGACATTTTTATAATCCTAGTTAAGATATCTTTTGTTGTCAAGTTGTTTTCAATGTTTAAAACATATTATTCAAAAACACATGGTAGGTTATTTAAAATATAATAAGTGAATATATTTTGGACATTAAAATAATTATGAACCAAAAATTTTGAATTTAATAGATAAAAATATCATAAATTTAAGTAAACAATTATTCTTAATCATTAATATTTACTAATGGTAAAAAAATTATTAATAAAAATTTTGGAAATAGTATCAGTATAATATAATGATATATAGTAAGTAGTACAAGATTTTAATTAGAAGTTTAACAATTCTTACAAACATAGAACGACAATAATAACAACGACAATAGTACCAACCTTACCCCTAACTAATAGAGAGTTTGTTTTAAAAATTCTTACAGACAGAATAATAAATAAAGTTTTAAGTTGATTCCATAGATAAAGAGTTGAAATAATTATTTTTTAGATTCCAAGTGACATGAGAGTTGGTCAAGGTAAATGAGTTTCCTATTTCTGGACTCCCAATAAGGGCCCTTGCACGTTCGAAGTCACCAATTGAAGTAGTGATAGATCTTCCCTCAGGCGTAGGGTTGTTGACACCGTCTTCCAACAACTTCTTCAGTATAGCTAAACTTCTAGAGGATACAGTGAATGAGTTCCCAAATTTAGTATGGAAGACAAGTTGATCAGATGAACTACCAGTACGATGCGTTTTACCTAAAACATAATCAGTATAAAACTTAGATTGTTAATTTAGTGAAACCGTTTAACGAACCCAAATTGGAACACATGCATACCTTATTGACCAGACATAGTCATTGAAATCGATGAATTTTTCAAAACAACTGATTTCCCTAATCCTTTACGGACCATTACGACACTTCGCCACCTACACTTCCATCTATGTTCTCTTGAAGATTTAAGGAAGTTTAACATAAGATATAGTATATAAAATCAAATCTTCATATATATAATAGGTTCATAACAGGAAATGAGATCTAGATAATAACGGAAGTGAGATAGTTTCGATGATACTAAAAACTTTGAAAAAGATGATTAGATATAGAAGGCAGACGGTTATTAGTGTATGAAGAGGGGATTTGTTCTGCATTGCTTTTTTCTTCAACAGGGACAATTTTGCCACATTCCTCCCAAGTAAATGAATTTCCACCATCGAAAACTAATCGCCACGTCGACATTCCTCGATGAATTATGTTAAGAGTTATATTATGCAAAAGTGAATTTAAAATAAAATTCATTATGTTCAACGAAAATTTTGATGATAAGTGAAAGTCCTTCAGTTTAGTACTTATACATCTTCAATATGCCTAATGAGATGAAAGTTACCCTTATTAAAGTAAAAGTAATCTATTTACCCTTTATATCATATATAAATTTTAGAATTTAAAGTAGATTACACATGACCATGTTCTTGATGTAAACAAATATAGTATTATAGATAGGGTTATATTATTATTATAAAAAAAAAGTTAAATACTCTTTTAGACCTTTCATCAAATAATTAGCAGGCTTTTCTGAAAGAAGCATTGAAGGTTGTAAAAAAGTGTCAACCCATATATAAACAAAAAAGGAAGACAATAAATCATCTTCAAAACATAAAACCAAACACTACCCATACACCATATGCAAAAATAATAACTCACAATAAACACCTAAATGTATAAGTAAAGCAAAGCACAAGAAGGAGGGTTTGAAAATAGAAAAGAAGAATAATACAAGTACAGTTAAGGATGTTTCTTTGACGGTGACGACCATAACAAACTAGAGGGGACAATGGTTATTGGACCGTGAATGTAGAGGAATGTTGATATCATCGCTAAATAGATGGATAAATTAAGCGAAGCGAAACATCATCGCATTTATACAAATGACAACAAATTTTTAAATTGGCCACGAAATTTGTGATGAGGGTTTTAAATATTTGGAAGTTTTAAAAAAAATAAGTTGAGATGATATCATTTGTTTAACGTCAAATGATGTCATCTCAACATCTGTTAAATGAATCAACGATGAGGTCACCCCCTTATTTCCTTTCTCCCACGCTAGCTTTCACCTATTTCCTATCTCCAGTGTTGGTTTGTCATAGGGAGGTCAATGGGCCAAACCTGGCCAAGAGCTGGGTGGCCTATAGCTCGACAAGCTGGAGCTGGTTAGCCCGTGGCCCGACTCGAGGTAAGCCATTCAACATTTGTTCTCTGTGATGTTTTGTATACACAGTGTTGGTATTTTAAGAGAAAACATTACACGTGTTTAATAAATTTTTGGAGTGTTTTTGAGTTCGTTTTGATTATCTGTGGTGCATTTGGCATTGCAATGTGTTACAACATGTTGGGGAAGGAAAAAGACATGAATTACTTAGGTAATTTGGGATGAATCTATCATGTCTTTGAAGTGTTCGACGAAAGTTCAGAGTGGTTTCTTTAATGGTTTTCTCCTTATTTTAAATGTATAAATATCCCTTCAGGTGTCTCTTCACCTTAGGTAAAACCTCAGAAACCACTCTAAGGCTTCCCATTTTAGTTTTTAATGCTCAAATACCCCTTCAGGTGTCTTTTCACTTTAGGAAAAATCTTAGAAACTAAGGTAAGACTTCAACATTTAGTTTTAAATAATTAGGCATCTTTACAAGTCTCCTACTAATTTTAGAAAAAAATTGCTATCAAACACTCTATAACTTCCACTTTTAGTTTTAAATACCTTCATACTTCCTTTAAATGTCTTACAAATTTTGGAAAAAATATATAAACCATTTAAATCAATACAAATAAAGGCCAAGTCAAGATGAGAAGAATTAAAAAATTCACTTCTAATTCAATATATGTAAATTCTTTGCAACTCATATCTTGGTCATCTAATTTTTCTAAGAGCTCACAGTGTATAAAAGTTATATACGTGTTGTTCACAGATAAAGCTCCATATCGTCGATAGAACCCTGAAGTTTCAAGCTACATAAGTTCACTGTTGAAACAAAGGGTAATTATCATTAGCGACTTCATAAATACTATACATTTTTTCCTTCGGATGAGGAGGTAAGAAGATATGTTCTAGAATAGGTGACTTTAGAAAAATAGAGTGAAATGTGTGATTATTGGACCTCTGTGAAGTTTAAGGTTTGTCTTCTTTTTCTTCACATTTGCTTCCATTAATTTTTTTTGCATTTAATGACATAGATTTTGCAAGTTAATGATTAGATATAACTTGTCAGATTGTGTTCAAGATTAAATTTATTTCATGAAGTTACAACCATTGTCTCATTTTTGCATTGTGTGCTTCATGTTTGTTATGTTTATTATTTTGTTTGCTTGAGGACAAGCAAACGTTTAATGTGGGGATGTTAATAGTTGTCATTTGCATTGTGTTTTAAGGTTTAATTTACTATGTATTTAGTATGAGTTTGAGCGTTGAGTGTGTATTTATGGTTTGATTGTGTTATTTTATGTATTTAATTGTTTTTATGGGTTAGAATGAGTCTTTGAACTTAATTGCTATATTTTTGAGGTACTTTGATGTGTTTGTTAGTGTTTCAGGATAAACAGCAAAAAACGGAGAAGTTTGGAAGAGTCTCGGGCTAAAAACATAACCCATGATTGTGGCACAATAGGCCACGATTGTGACAGAGAGGCATGAGCCAAGGCATCAAGCAATTTGGGCACAGTTGTAGAGCTTGGATCCAGGCCACGATCGTGCACTCTGGGCTATGATCGTGGCCTGCGTCAGGTTAAAACAAAAACTCAAAATTTGCAAGATTTTTTGGACCATTTCAACCCTGACTTTAACCTAGAGCATCCAAAGTATAAATACATCATCATGAGACAAATGCAACAGTTGGAGTGTTTGAAAATGACAGCCTTCACATCAGCCAATTCTGAAAAAACTTAGAGAGAAATCGAGAGATTGAGGAAGGAGACAAAGGAAGAGAAACACGGAGAAGAAACTTGATGTGACGTACTTTCCAGAACAGGTGGTTTCTCACTATCGCTGCCTCCATAATTCCGTTCTCGATGTAATTTTTGGTTATTTCAATTTTATTCATGTATAGATTGAAATAGGTGTTAAGAATAGGCTGTGTTGAATGTTGAGTTTTCGCTTATACTCACCTTTGGGATTTTGATTTTTGAGATTAATAAAGTTTGATTGATTGTTTTTTTATTGATTTAATTGTGATTTAATTCTGCTCTTAATAACTTGGTAATAAACTGAGAGGGTGAGCCGAGTGAAAATAATCAAATTGGGCTAGTAAGAGTTAGGTGGTTTGATAGGTAAAAAATTGAATCAAACTGGTAGAATCATGTAATGAGAGATTGAGCATAGGCTCCCAGCAGGTTATTAGAAAATTTAGAACTAATTTAGGTTTTCGGTCAATTGTGAATCGAGAGATCACAATTCCATAATTTAAATTAGGGATTATCAATTATGGTTAAGAATTGTAACTCGAGAGAGAGCAATTCACCCTAGGACCATCTAAACCCATTAATTCGATAATTGCACAATTGATTAGGTTTTCTTTAATTTCAGATTAAAATCCCCTTTCTCTCACTTGATAATTTCTAGGTTGATTTTAGGATTGGTTTGTGTGACTTGTTATCTTGTTTAGATTTATGCAACTTAATTCTTGAAATTAAATATTTGATTGGTTTATTTTCTGCATTAGCTATTTATTTTGAATTATTATAGTTTAGTACAACCTTAGATTTTAGGACTAGCTTAGCCGCCTAGTGGGATCGATATCTTAGGTATTATGCAAATGACTTGTGCTCTTACGGAATTTACCAAGATTAATAAATATTAAAACTTAGTTGATTCCAAACCATTTAATAAATAAAGCAAGCACATGCATCATTATTTTAATCAAATTAAAATCAATTTGACATTAAAGAATCAATTTTTCTACATATAATAGGTGAGTAAGATTGAGTTCCTTATAGCTATGATGAGATTTAAAACCACTATTGGAAGAAATTAGCTTGTTTAAAAGTCTGGAAAATCCCTCCATAACAAGAGTAAACAAGTAAGGTGATAAGGGATCGCCCTGACGAATCCCTTTTGCATGCTTGAAAGGGATCAAAGGAATGCCATTCACAAGGATACTTAAATAATGGGTACTAAAACAAGTCATGATCCATTGGATGAATTGGAAGGGGAGATGTAATGCTTCAAGAAATAACTGAATGAAATGCTAGCTAATCGTATCGAAAGCTTTAAAGAAGTTGATCTTAATCAAACAACTATATATTTTCTTACCAGAGTGGTACTTCTTTAGGAACTCCTGTAAAAGCAATATGTTGTCAACTAGATTTTTCTCACGTATAAAAGCACTGTGGGTAGGGTTAACAATATTCGAAAGGCTTAGCTTATGTCATTCAGCAAGGAGTTTTAATATCACCTTATGTACAATAGTGCAGTAAGAAATCGACCTAAAGTTGCTTGTATGACAAGGATTTTATTTTTTGGAGCCAAATAAATAAACAAATGACTGATAACATGAAGCTTTTTTGTGGATTGAAAAATTCCAAAAACGCTACTGTGAAAAGTTGTCCCGTGACGTCCCATGTATGTTAGAAGAATAATGCTGTAAATCTATCTAGTCTAGGTAATTTGAAGGGTGTAAACTAAAAAGTTAAAATTTAACATCATCGGTAATAGGAGAGATCATAAGTTCTTTAGTACCTTAGTCAATGTTGGAGTCAAAAAATTGTAGGATATTTAAGTTGGGCAAAGAGGTGTTGATTGTCCCCATAAGATTAAGAAAATAGCTTTTAGCAATCGCCATGATGCTTTCCAATTCTACATGTTCATTTCCCCTACTATCATGTAACTTAGAGATTTTATTAGTGTTACTTAGAGCTAATATGGAAGAGTGAAAAAACTTTGTATTTGAATCACCCTCCTTCAGCCAATTAAGTCAAGCTTTCAGCTTCAAGATAAAATTTTGAAAGTTGAGAGCAGTTTGGTGTTCTTGGAGGCTCCTCATCTCTGCCCATTTTAGATTAGGGTTATAAAGGTGATCATAATAATATTTCTGTGTAGATATTAGCTTCTCTTGGAGGGATTGAAGATGGATGTTTCTGCCTTTAAAAAATTGTTTAACGAATGTCTTCGTCAATTTGAGCTTATGCATAAATTGAAATGATTTAAAGCTAATGAATTTAATATTTCAACGGCTACAAAAATCTATTCTAGTTGATTTATTATTAACCCTTCATAAGGATATGTTCTTTATTCTAATGGAAAGCTATGTTTACTAACTAAAAGGATAAACTAATGGCAAGTTATATTTAATAACTAAAATGATAATTGGCATAAAGAAGGCATGTCAAAGAAGTAAGGTGGTAACTGTTAGAGTTATGTAAATATAGTGCCCTGGAAAGCAAGTGTATTTACATGTAACTTTATCTTCTTCAGTTACAATTTTGTAATGAAAATAT
>JANZXR010000008.1:32580303-32595300 GCA_027575705.1 Erythroxylum echinodendron
AAGGAAAAGATTCAAAAGCAAAGGATTTGGATACAAGAAGAAGGAGAGGATAGCGCAGCGAGGATTTAAAGCTGTAGTAAAGGAGTCGGTAATACTCTTCATCTTGTTTATGTTTTTTTTATTATCCTTATACCATATCATGTATGGATTGGCATGATAATTTGTATTAGTTTCTTTCACTGGAAAAATAATTTCTTAAAAGTTTTGAAATCTAACGTTTCTCCAAATATAGCATGCTTTCTTTTTCCGATCCAACAGTAACACCAAATGATTAAGTGGGTTCAAGTATTAGTTAGTTATGTTAGACCATTAACGCATTAATCAACTTGGAAATAAGCATAATGGACTGTTCATAAGTGTATTTGGATATATTAAACGCAAATGATGCTGAAAGAAGGAACTATAGGATGACAAAATAGGCTATAAGCCTGCGTAGGTTGCATTATGAACACATTGGCTAAATACTTACCTTACCAAGATGTTAGGTAAGGATACTTGATGACATGGCAAGTTAGTGGAAAGAAATAAGGAACAAGGGAGAAGAATCAGGAGAAATAAGAAAATGTGATAATCTTCAATTTTAATATTATATATATAATGACCTAAGTGATTTTTGTCACGAACCATCCACTAAGTTAATGGACTTAGTGCTTACTTACTCTTAAGTTGTAAACTTAGCTTTTAGTTTTTATATTGCCTATAGATAACTCATTTAACCAAGGCTTTCAACTATCATAAGAGTTAATAAATGTTGGTATTTTGGTGCGTAGTTTCACTTTTGCTACCTATTATTATTTTTAGAGAAAACACATTATTTCCTTACTCTTTATACAAAACACTTAAACATATGGATTTAGTAAATTTGAGTTGGGTTTTGCGTAACTCTATTTTCATATGAAGGCTTGATGTCAACTTCATTCAATTTTAATGTCTTAATAAAGTCTTCATAAAAACTAATTCAAAGCTATTATTAGTGTCCATTGTCATAAGGAAGCAATTTAAATGAGCAATTTTTTTAAATGGAAACACTCACTACGTATTTCAATTTCATCTCTTAGAGAAGTAAATCCAAGAATTAAGGGAACAAATGGAAAATTTATGAAAATATAAAAGAAAGATAAAATTTTATAATTTTCAAATGGGCTATTGCTAATTGTGAGGATGACCAAGTTAAAATGACCTTAATGAAGGTGTATGAGCTAAAACATTTTTAGTGTAACAAGAATAGTAAGAAACTTGAAAACTTTTTATAGGGTATGGAGAAGTAATTTTTCACTGCCAAGATATCCAAAGGTGATAATATACATAGATGATGACACTAAAATTTAGTGAAGAATGAGAACCTCCTCTAAAACTAATGCTTGTTAGCTTTCCATTAATATATGAAAGAAAATGAACAATGAGTTAAAGGATCATTTCATATTAAACAAATATCAAGGCTTGCTATCATTACCTTAAAGTAGTTCAAAAAATATGGCAATAAGGTAATATGTTGTAACACCCCCTAGATGAAACCTACAACCATCCACACACATGGACACCAAATTCCTGTACATGCATTCAAGGTATACAATTCTATTCAATGCCATACAATACACATTACAAAACTTCCTAATACTTAATATTATCATTTAACAGTAGTAATACATCTCTACATTTATATGGTAATCCAAAGGAAAACATACAATTTCCTTTCTTCATTACATGTACAATCATCTTTAACTAAAACATATTCCAAAGTAAATTTTCTCCTCTGTTAACCTTGGTCCTTACAGATGTTCCCCGCACCTAATTTTCTCCTCTGTTAACCTTGGTCCTTACAGATGTTCCCCGCACCTCACTCTTATGACTTGGACCTATGCAGATTAACACTTGTGCTAAGCTTTAAAACTTAGTAGGAAAACACTTAGTTTGGATGAACACTCACGACGGTCATCCGCCAAGCATATACATTTATAAACATCATAAAAGATATAAATAGTGACGGTATACTTCAGGAAAGTACATAATGCAAATATGTTTTAACATATTAACCATATACCGAAAATGCACATTTATAAGCCAACTATTGATACTCAATCCTCATTGATACAAAATATCAATACAATTGTACATCACTACAATTTATTATTACAATCAATACAAAAGCTCATCAATACCAATTATTCATATTGTCATATTGTATTTCTTATTTATATCTCTTTACTTTAATTTTGGTGACAATCCTGCACATTCCTGTGGGTGTGGATAACAGGAGTTTTGGATATCTGAAGATATCAAAACTGTGGATACCCGAAGGCATCAAATTGTGGACACCTAAAGGTATCGAACTGTGGATACCTGAAGGTATCGAATTGTGGACACTAGTAGTATCAAACTATAGCAGCTACACTGTATACCTATAGGCATGCCCATCTATCCACAACCAAGACAACAGAGTAGGCCTACACCATAACATTTCCTTTATCCATTTGCAAATTTCACAATTCATATATTAACAAACTATATGATATACATTCTAAGTCATAAAATCTATATTTGTGTTCATACATGGAATTCATAGCTTACCACCATTAGAAGGGTATCAAAATCACACTTGTATAATCATACTATATCCATATGAGTAATGAATGCATTCAAATCATTTAAGTACATGTAAATTTTGTTTGGAATGTATTGTGCTCAATCTTATACTCCATTGTTTAATCACCCAATTCACATATGGTAAGTCCTATTTCATTTATTTCTAGGTGTTTGAAAAGTTTCATAAACATTCAAAAAGGTTTAAATAAGATTATGTAAAAATAAAAAACGAAAATAAACTCAAAATAGTGTAATTTGGGTCAAGCCCACGGTGGTATAAAAATAAACAAATAATCAGTCCAGAAGCAATTCACTTGACGGACTCCTGTTGTTCCTTAATATGCATATAGTTAAAGTTTGAATTAGTGTCTGAAGTATTCCATAAATTTGTTCCCCTATGTCTATAGTTTTTATATCACCAAAAATCAGACCATTTGAACTTCTAAATCACGAGATATAGACCAAATATCATAAGCTATTCCAAAACAGATGCAGTATCAGGTCACCATTTTCAATCTCAATGTACAAGGTCATAGAGCTAGAACTAAGTCAGAGTCACTTCTAGGGATGTTTATCTCTATGTCTTATGTTTCATATGCAACTAAAATCACACAATTTGGAGGTCCGAGAGGCTAAGTTATCACTCAAATAATGTGACTGATTCAAATAAACCCTAGACAGAATTCTACTACTCAATACTCTCTTGTCATATTCAAACAATCCTATGCAAGGTAACACCAAAATAACACCAAAGCAACATTCCAGCAACCATTTCACATCCAATTAAATCTTTATATCCATTCAAACTTACACAAATACAGAAATTAGCTAAGTGAAGTCCCAAACCTTAAAATTGACAAAGTAGGTCTTCTATTGACTTTCCTTCCCTTCCTCTTTGGCTTTGCTTGACTCACCAACTAGAAAAATCACAAATACACTTCTCAATCTCACTTCCAACCTTAAAATTATATTTATTCATAATCAAATCAAGAAAAGGTAAAGGTGAAGAGAAAATCCCTAACTTTTACCTTGATTTCCACCTAAGATTGGCTTGATTTCTTACATGAAAAATGATGGGATGATGAAGGTGAAATGCAAAGGAGAAAAATCTGAACTTAGAATCACAAAGTGTTACCCATTGCCCCTCTCCATATGCCCAGTCAAGAACTTTCAAGACTCACACATATGCTTAATACCTATTGGACAGACATGCTTTATTATTATTGGTCACAAATGCCTTAATCTACTTGGTCCATGTGTTAACTTTAAAAATTGCATATTGGTCCTTCTTCTTCCTTTACTTCCCATATTGGCCTATAATCTTAATCTTATCAATTAATTTCATTCCCCCATGTCTCAATTTTGCAATGGAATAAATTTCATGCAATTTGGTTAATTATTTCTGGAGTTATACCCAAAACTATATAGGCCGTTCAAAAATAAGAACAACAACCATAACTCAACTTTAAGCCATAATTCAAAAATCCTATAGGTAGAATAAAATTTTGGTTTCCTTTATGCAAGTTTTAGATCTATGTCTCTAGTTTAATCTCCAATTTGAATTATCCATTTTGGAGGTATACAAGCCAAGATATGGCCAAATTACAGAAGTCTATTTAGTGGAACTTATCCATCAGTGAGGTACACATCCCAAATCAACTAACTTCGATCTTATCATACAAGAGCATCATAAAAACAAATGCAATTTAATGAACAACATCCCATTTGATTATGGAAAATGTCTTTTATCAATTCCCCTCACATCACCCTCATAAATCTAAGCAAACATGTCAAAAATTCCTATCCATATGTCACATCTAAGTATGTATATCCATGCCGAAATGAACAAATTGACCATTTATACATGTCTTTTACATTAAGTACCATTATGTCTCTTACTATACTTAGCTGCACTTAATTCATTCGTTATGATCTCTTCTTAATATACCCTAGACGAGCTATAATACTTCTAGGGTATATTCTAGGCCTTTTATGTGTTAAGTGATTTAGTGCCTTAGTAATTGAGATAAAAAAACACATCCAATAAGAACAAACTCTTTAAGGGTGCTTTATGGAGCTATGATTACAAAATATGAAGTATATTATAGGTGTAATTGTGCTTACCAATTTTTTGTAGGATCAAAGTTCTTAATGTGTAATGATCCTCAAAATTTTCAATATATTCATGAAAAGAAGATGCTAAATGTAAGTCTAAAAGGATCCTTTTGAATTTAGCCTTCACATAATTGCCTTATTAAATGTCATGAGTATGGAAACTAGTTCTTTTGATCAATTGATGTAAGTGGGATTATAGGTCAATATAAAGTAATTTTTGGCCAATCTTTGATATATAAGAAAATAAATATATAAAGAATACATATATTATGTATTCGAGTACGGGTTTTTCTAGACCAAGTCTATCTTGTCTTTACCACAAACTCTCTTCCTTGATTATCAATATTTATAGTTTTACTGATATCTATGAGTTATTTAATTTTCTTTTTCCAAATTCATGCTAAGGTTATAGTTACGTACCCCAACAAAGATGAGAAATTTCAAAATAAAAACAAAATCAATATGGAAGCTACCTACAATGTTCTATCAGCATATAAAATTGGCATTTAAAGTTTTAACATGGTGATACCCTATTGTAGTAATAGAATTCTTATGTTATTAACTGTTATAGGTTTAAAATTGGAATATCCATGTCTCAACAATAAACATTAAGAAAGTTCTCACAAACGTCAATGAGACTTACTTTGTTGCCATGAGGGATATGAGTCAAAATCATATGTTATAAGTTTTAGATAAGGTTATGGAAGTACCTAAAGAATTCAAAGATATGATGCTTGTCAGGGAATCTTACCTTTCATTTGAGATATTATTCTAGATTTCATCCCACTTACCTGCCCTATATCACTTGTCTCCAATTGAGTTTGTTATATAGTTACAAAAGAAACTTAATTAACAATTTGAAGCTAAATTTATTTTACCATAAAAAGTCCTTTATGTTGTTTTAATTTTATTATAGAAAATTAATTCATAAGGCTAAACATATTTGTTAACTATCAAACTTTGAATAAGTAAATATAAAGAAAATCATATTCATTTAGTTTAATATTTTATTGAAAAACTAGTGAGGGCTCTAGTTCTCACCTAGTTGGATTTGCCAATTGAGTATTAGTAAGTGAGAACTGGAAGTGTCTATTATCAAATCAATACTTTAGGACACTTATTAATCAATTTTTAAGTGTGGACGAATCTAAAGAAGGTCCAAACAACTATCCAGTAACAAGTTCCTATAACAGTGAGGGAAATTTAGACATTTCTTAGCATGATAAACTACTATAGAACGTTAATTTTAGGCTATTCAAAGAAAGAAGCATCATTGATTGATTTGTTGAAAAAAAAATTGAATGTTGTGCTAGAAAAATCTTTACAAGAAGCCTTTGAGAAGATGAAAGGGAACATCCAATTAATATTCATAATTATACAAAATAAGAGAGTTAGATGAATAGTAAATATTAAGAAAACTTAAAATAAAATAAAGGAAGAAATTTACAATCTAGTGTTATATATGATGATCTTGCTTGAATCAGGTAGTCTCATTAATAAGTGCATTACAAAAATGGTAAAGGATACTAAAGGAATTATCTCAACCAAAAGTTTTAGACTTAAGTTATCATTATTCTAATAGTTGAACATGTTTTTAAAAACTCACCAGATGATCCTAAAAGGTTGTACCCCTTTAGAGGTTGAGAGGAAGATGAATTTGTCCCATTAGTCATGCAAGCCTTTAGGAATGGTAAAAAGATAACACTTACTCTTAGGACTAAAATTATACATCTAAACATTGGGGTAATAGTCTTGCACTACTATATAAATTAAAGAATTTAATAGTATGTGTCACCTTCTTAATTATTATTACAACTATAATGAAGCCTGAGATGAGGTATCAAGATTATGTATGGAGTAAAACATGCCTATGGAGCCAATTATGCATATCACCTCAAGATGAAAGGCTATCCTTATACTGCACTTGAAGGAGTCATAGTAAAAGTTAACTTCATCAAGTATGGGATAGAAAATTCATTCTCTAGTTTATGATATTTTATATTAATATTCGTAGAGATGTTGAATCTTTAACACATGCCCTGTAACTCTTTTGTCGTAACTTATTTGGCCTTAGCTTGGCTTCAAACTCATCATCATAGTCTTTTAAAGGAGAATTTAATGAGGAATTCCCCAACCTTAATACCTAGCCAAGGATGGGGTTTATGGAATTTGAGGGAAGGCTTAGCAATGATCCTAATGGTAATAAGGGATAAAAATTATGTGTCAACATACATGATTTCTTTAGGCTCACTAATCATAAAGCCTACAAACCCAACCTTACTAAAGGAGGAGGTAGATCTATTGGTGTTTCTCCTACTACTTGAAAACATTCTCACTATTATCCATGAAAAACTTAAGGATGTGAAAAAAAAAGCTTACCTCTAATTGTGATAAAATATAAGTCTAAAGTTGACACCTCGAAGAGTTGGTAACTTCATTTCCAAAGTAGGTAGACATGTCAAAATTGCTTAGAATAGCTAACTCTTGTGTATGAAAAATGGGAGAACTATAAATAGAATGTTAAAATGACTTCTCTTTTCGCCCTTCAGATATAAAGAGATAGTGAAGATGAATCATTATGAATAGTTGAGATCAAGAGACTCTTCAGCTCTTTACTTAGAACCTATCCCCTAGATGCACGAAAGGTATAATAATCTTTAACATCTTCTATAAATATTCTTTTAGGCTTTTTGAATAAAACTTTCATTTTAATGCGTATTGAAACCTATCAAGTTAGAGAGTGAAATTCAAATCTAGTAAAATCAAAGATGTTTTATCAATTGAAATTTTTATAAGTTTGCTAGTTGTCATAGATAGTAAGATGAATTATGATCATCATAGTCTTAATAAATTTCTACCTGGGAGATAGTCACATATCAAAGCTTACACATAAAGCCTATTAGGTATAGAGGGTTTAAAAGTCACATATCAAAGCTTACACATAAAGCCTATTAGGTATAGAGGGTTTAAACAAGTCACTAGATCTAAAGTTTACACCCCTTGTTGGGTGGTATGTTTATCTGATTTGTTATCATTTATAGAGAATTAGAGATGGTATATTAGTGATGGTTTAAAGAAAATATCCTTCTTTATCCAAGATTAAAAAAATGGTATTAATGATAACATTCTTCTTATCATATCTCATTGCATAAGATGAGGATAAATAATTTAAATTTCAACAATAAGTGAACATGTAGTGAAATCTAACTATTTCATTGCTCTTTTATATGAAGATGACTATTGTGAAGATAAATTCATTTATTCCTGGTTCTAATTTTACTAAACACCCTTAAGATTTCTATTAATTTGAGTGTCAAAGTGATATTGTTGGAAATACTCCAACATGTCAAGCATAAATTCCAAAAGGATTTTCTTGAAAAAATTAATAAGAAATAATAAAAGAAGTAGAGTATATGAAAACAATAATATTTCTCAAGGCACCTGTTATACTTAGGTAAATTTTGGAAAAACTCTCTATCTTTAAGAATTATCAAAAAATTTCTTTATAGTTTAGACTTGTTCAAAAAAAATCACCTAGAGTTGACTTATGTTAAAAAAAAGGTAACGACACTTTTGATGTGTGGCTTGGACCAAACATTTAATCTGACCCAATTTTTTAAACTGGCCCAAACCTATCCTAGCCCCAATTTGAAAATAACCCAACCCTTATCCAAAAAGAGAGAGAGATATGGAGAAAGTACTAGCCAGGAAATTATAAACCAAAAGAGAGATATTTTTAGAAAGGATTAGGGATATTAAAAGAAGGAGAAAACATGATAGAGAACATCAAAGACCTTAGAAACAATGGCGAAAAATGAGAATAGCCATGAAAATAGCTCAAAAAAAAAGATGAGAGAAAAGAACTAAGTGAGTGGCAACAAAAAAAATGAACCAAGGAAACAATCAAAAATAAATAGAGAATAGGGAGAAGATATCCAGATCTAAGAGTAAAGAGCAACTAGTGAAAAGAGAGAGAGAGAGAGAGAGAGAGAGAAGACCCATTGGGAACTCAAAAACCATATAAAAGAAACCTATCCCTCTTGATTCCATGGGGTCAAAAACAAGTATCTTTCTTGCTATAGTTCAAATGTTCACATTCTCTTTTAACTTTTTGTTGGACTTTACAATGGATGCTGGTGAAGTGAATCATGCATTCTTTAGAAAAAGGAATAACAATTTGATACTCAAGAGACAAACAATGAGATGGTAGTTCCATTTTCATCTTCAACAAGAACCTTCTCACTCACCATGGGTTAGGGTTCGGTCGAGTTAAACATTGGATCTAAGTCACTTGATTTTCATTGATCTATGTGGATTAATTTTGAAACATCATAAATTTCATTACTTCTTTATAATGGAAGTCAATTCTGAGAAGTTTTTCTGAAAAAGTTTAAATTATGGGGACTTTTTCAAATAATTTCAAACGATAGGGAGCTTTTTCAAAATTTACTTAAATATAAAGGCTGTTTTTTATATTTTACTATATTTCTCATTATTTTATTAAACAAAGTTATATATAAATCATAATATTAAAGAAAATTTTCTTTCAAGATAGTTCCTTCATTTATTACTTAAAAAAGTTAATATATATACTTAAAATAAATAAAAAATTTAATGTTATATATATATGTGAATCAGAATTCAAAAAAAGGGGCGAGAGAGAAAGAAGGTTGAGAATTGACAAATTTATACTCAATATATTATATTCAAAGTTATGAATATCTAGTAAATATCAATTTTGGTATTAATATACTACATTATTTATACCTACTAATAACTAAATACTATTTTTGATAAATTTTTAAAAATATAAAAGTCCTTCAATATTTATATAATTTTTAAATTACTATTTTAGTTAAAATTGAGAAAATTTTTATAATTTAACTAATAAATCTATTTAATATAAAAATTTTATTTCAGATATAATAACCATTAAAAATTTTATATAAAATATTTTTAAAATTTTCAATTTAACTTTTAACTTTTTTGCAGTTCACAATGCTTATCTTCATTTCTATACCAATTGGTACTATCAATATATTGAAAATTATATGGTACATCCTAATACAAATATATGGTAAAGTATATCTCATTTCAATACCAAGTACACCAAGTACCAACTAAGCTTTTGTGTTTGGTATTGTGAGATGAAGGAATTCTATGCATTCTATGCATGTAATGTGGGGAATAGTTATCATCTTTTGAACACTGCTAAAAGGAAGGTTGGTGAAATTCAGTCCAATCTCTACAACAATCCAACATCCACACATCTTTAGGATCTGGAAAGAAGGCTAGGGATGATCTAGCAAAAGATTATTCCATAATGAAACAAAGAGCATGTATAAGATGGCTCAATGATGAAGATAGAAACACTACTTACTTCCATTAAGTAGTTATAGCAAGGAAATGCAAGAATAAAATTGTTTCTCTACAACATGCTAATCAAACACTGAATTCTGAACAGCTTCTTCTATATGGGTAAGCATATTACTTCTCTAAAATGATGAATGATCTTGCTGCCTCATGTTCCTCTATTTAATTGTTGTAAGAAATCTTTAGAGAAACACTCTCAACTTAAGAGATGGAGGGTCTCTACAAACCAGTCACCAGTGTGGAAATTAAGAAGTCTTTGAAGTCACAGAAACCTTATAAGACACCTATCCCAGATGGATTCAATGGTAATTTCTTCACTAAAACTTGGTCAATTATAAAACTAGTGGTAGTTGATGCAATTCCTGAGTTTTTCAGCAATTGAGGTCTACTTATTGAACTAAATAGAACTCATATAACCCTAACACCTAAGGGTGGAGAGCAAAAAACTTTTTTAAATTTTAGACCAATAGTATGTTGCAACATGATCTATAAAATCATTTCAAAAATAATAGTAGACATGTTAAGAACAATAATCCCAAGGCTCATTAGCCAATGCCAAAGAGAACATATTCCATGCAGGAACATAGGTAATAGCATAATGTTATTACAAGAACTAGTAAGGAACATCAAGAAAAGTAGCCGCAGGAACTGCATTCTCAAGATATATTTAAGGAAAGCTTATGATAGTGTCAGCAGAGACTTTATCATTAACATTATGCAAGCTATGGATTTCTGTTATATATGTGTGTGTGTGTGTGTGTGTGAAACATTGCATAACCACTCTTACATTTAATGTTCTGATTAATGGCTAGCCATCCATCACTATCAAAAGCAATAAGGGCATTTGACAAGGGGACACCATATCCTCTTATTTATTTGCATTGGCAATGGAAGTATTCAAAAGAGTCCTCGAAAGGACTAAACAATTCAAATATCATTCAGAGTGCAAGAAACTTGGAATCTCTAATTTATGCTTTGTTGATGACTTACCTTTGCTAGCTAATGTAGATCCAATTTCCATCAAAGTCTTAGTGACAACTCTCAAAGTATTTACTAGAATCATTGGACTTGAAGTAAACTACGCCAAGAGCGCAATTTATCTTTCAAAAAGTCTAATCGCATGGAACAAAGCATCAGTTCATTCATAAGTTTCAAAATGCAATAGCTACTAATGGTGTATCTTGAAATCCCCATCTCTTACTCAAGATTATGTTGTAAGGAGTACTCCTTCCTTATTGATAGGATCAAAGCTATAACATCCCCTTAGAAAAGCAAGAGTTTATCTCTAGCAGGGAAGGTGCAACTTATGTCATCTGTGCTTGTATCAATGAATATGTTTTGGGTAGCACATATGGCCATACCAATATTAGTTTCCAAACAGCTAGACAAGATGTTCAAGAATAGAAGGTGGTCTCAATCTCATCTTTATTCAAATTATGAACATCTTATTGATGATTAAAAGGATATGGAGGCTATGTAAAGAAAAATAGTCCTTGTAGACTAGATGGATTCATGGTTATTACTTCAAAAATACCAGTATATGGAGGTACATACCTTCACCTAGAATTTCATGGATGACGAAAGAAATCTTGAAAACAAGAGAGGAAGTAAGGTTAAAATCATCTGTCTGATTGGAGTGGCAAGCACACTAACTTTTGGTATGATAGGTGGCTGTTTATAGGGCCTTTTTAGAAACAAACCTCCATGCAAGTAATGAAACCTTTGATCCATTGTGATAGTATAGTGGCTATTGCTCTCACTGACAAGGACTTGTCTATTAACACTTCTATTCCAGGAACTAGCACGAAAATAATGGAGACTCACCTTCGTAGTGAGAATGAAAGCGTCATATGGAGATTAACAAGGTTTGGAATCTTCATAAATCAGTCATGTAGAATCTTCATAAGAGGTAATACCACCGTTATCCCTTGGGCTAGAGTGGTGTGACATAAACACCTTAATCCCTGAGCTTCCACAATCACTTGGATGGCCATTAAACTCAAACTTCCAACAATTGACAGAATATCCACATTCCTACAACTGCCTAATTGGTGCATTCTATGTAAACAAGCCGCAACAATTCCATCACATCATTTCTTTCAGTGTGAATTTATCAAGAAAATATAAAAGTAAATCCTAGAAACCTGTCAGATATCAAATGTCCCGACCTTATGGGATGAAACAATCAACTGGTGCTTCACTAATAAACATCCAAGCAACAGTATCAAGTGGTTCTTTTGCATTGCTTTAACATTCAATGTAGCTGCAATCTGGGATGAAAGAAATAAGAGAGCCTTTCAAGACATAGCTCAGGATCAAGATACTTTCAAAAACAAATTGTTGTAGAAAATAAAAATCGATATCAACATTTTCAAGAACAAATTTGAAGACACTCACTATCTCAGCAATGTAAGAAACCTGTAATCATTCAAAATATGTAAAGGATTGATCACTGGTTTGTAATACTGCATATTTGTTTAGTTCCATAGACCTATATGGATTTGTCCAACATGTTTGTAATAAATAAGTTGTAATTTGCTGCCTTAATTCAATCATATTCAATTTCTTTAAAAAAAATAGCTTTCCCAGAAGATAATGGCATGTACTAATTGATATTCAAAATAACTATTGAATACAGACAAATTTGAAAAATTTAAAAGTTGGAGGATTAAATTGTAAAATTTTTTAACCCTAATTATATAACTCATCGACCTTTCTTCTTAGAAATTTCAATTTTAACCGGACCCAACTTAACTTAATTTTGGCCATGGTTGATCGAACCACGAGCAAATCATGAGTCAAAATTATTTGGCCTAACTTGTAGCCCAATCAAAATGTCAAAAATGATATTATTTTTTAATTTTAAAAATATTATATAAAATTAGGTCGAGTTGGGCACATTAGTGAATATAACTTCCCATAGCCACGGCACACCAGCCACCAGTTATCTCCCCTTGTCACCGCTAGTCTCCTTCTGCGTCGAATTGTAGCGCAGGCATACTCACTAACGTGACAAAAAACCAAAGCTAAGAATCATGCATCCCACAATCCAACGCTCCTGGTAAGAAGGGCGGGAAAAGGAAAGAGCTAATTAACTTAACAAAATCCAAGACTACAAGGTACCTACGGAGTGCAATTCATTTTTATGAAATACTAGTGGTCACATCAGTATCCCAGCAAGGACTACCAACTGCATGAATGAGACGGAAAACAGATTTAGTTGCAATTTATTTTACTTATCCATATAGCAATAAAGCATACCATTCTCTTTGCCATCGGCAATCTAATCCCGACTACCTGTGTTATTATTACTTTCCTCTTTTTTATTTCCTCTATCGCTAGATGAGGGCACGTTGCAGCAAGACTTTACTTGACTGGCCCACATTCGCCGTCATGTCTACTTCTTCTTTGGATGTACGCTCCCCTACCTGGATTTACTTTGCAATATTCTTTAAAAACGTCAATGGTGCGTAAGGCTCCTGCTTAGGAAGGGTCATAACTTACAAATATCGCCCTGGTAGCCCTTTTTTTAATTTATAAAATAATTTTTAAATTTTTCCAAAATTACAAAACAATTCATTAATATATCATATTATATTCTTTATAATTTTACATCAATCTATCTCAAAAAATCTTAATAATAAAATTTAAAATGATAATATATTTGTTTTTATTAACATTAATTTTTAAATATTGATATAACTACTAAATGAAGTTTTTACGTTCATACAATGTATAATAATTTGATAATTATGATTAAAAAATTCTATTATTTTTAAATATGTGTATTCAAATATTTTGTATAATATGAATGACATCATTTAATTATTATCTTAAATTTTAATTTAGATCAAGGAGTGAAATTTTTTATGTAAGTTATATATTAAAGTTAACAACAAAAATATTTTATACCTAAAAATAAAATAAAAATTTAGAAACGAATGTTAAATTGAAAATTGATAAGTTCATATTCTACTGCACATAGGATAGTCACTAAATATTGTTAGAGTAGTGCTATAAAGACAATTACCTTTAGTACTTTTGTACAAACTTTATTTTGATTAATAAAGCGAAAGATATTTTTTATTAATTTGATATTCGTTAATATATGAATTGATATTGATCTTAAATTAAATTAATGAAGTCTATGATACAAAACATAGCATAAAGTAAATCATGATGATATCATGATAATGAGATTCTTATCATATGCAATTATGTTAGTATCTAAATAATCCCTATTCATAGGATTAATAAGACAGGACATTGTTAATCTAGACAGATTAGTACATGTTATACTCCTTGATTTGATCAAACAGTGGATCTCACAAACTATAAGCATGAGTTGTGTAACATCCTGTCACTTATATATACGGTTAGAACAATTAATTGAGAGACATTTATATGACTTAAGATAAATGAACGTTAGACATAAGTTATGACATATTGTTTGGCACATTCATACAATCGTACATGCTTTCATTTGGCATTTCCGGGTAAGTATCACAAATTGTAATTATGACAAATGGTGAGTCAGTGGAGATAAATAGCATACGTGAGGAACAAACAATGGACCCACGTATAATGTTGTTTAAGTTAGGAAGACTCTACTACAGTTTGTAATTATGACAAATGGTAAGTCAGTGAAGATAAATAGTACACGTGAGGGACATGGAATAGACTCACGTATTATATTGTCTAAGTTAGGAAGCATCTAGCATAGTTCCGATTTCTTACTGAGACACTCCACATTACGATTCTCTTCCCTGACCTCCACCACAGAATAGCGATTTAGCGGTCTTTATGGTGCTGATTTCTATTTAAGTGTTCGAGTACTTACTAAGCCAGCAAGTGGTTATAATGTCGTTTCTACTGTGTAAATAAGCATGTGCATGTTGGATATACATAATTGCATAAAAAGGGGTT
>JANZXR010000008.1:32614667-32632034 GCA_027575705.1 Erythroxylum echinodendron
ATTGTCTATCAAACCATATGGAGAATATCCCGAATCGATTACGTTAGAGAAAGTTATGAAGATTGTAAGATATCGTCTGTGTTACTGTTCATAGGCTTTGAAGAGGATAGAAATGAGATGATAGAAATGAGATGAAGGAAAGCCGAAAATGAGACGCAAGCAATGAGACTAATAAAAGGGGAGTTGTGAGAGGATAACCCGAAAGTGATTAAGGTGTTATCTCTGGAAGATAATTTACATTGTAAGATATTCTGTATGCATGAAAGTAACAGATGTGGTATTAGTGCAAGTAAGCAAGTTCGAGTTAGGCTCCGAAAACCGGGTCTAACAGAGTTGGTATCAGAGCAAGCATGAATAATTTGGTAAGTCTGAGTTAGGCTTCGCAAGCGGGGTCTAACATCGAGCATAGATTCCTAGTAGGTTAATAGACAACGTTAGAATTAATTTAGGTTTTGGACAAATTGCAGATCGATAGATCGCAATTTCCATAATTTGAATTAGGGATTATTAATTAGGGTTAAGAATTACAACTCGAGAAAGAGTAATTCACCTTAGGATCGTATCGTCTAGGCCCGTTAAATCAAAAATTACATAATTGGGTATATTTTCATTAATTTCGAATAAATTCCCCTTTTCTCTCAATTGGTCACTTATAGGTTGAAATTCAGATTATTTATGTGAGTTGACTTTTGTTCAATCTATTGGTGCTTTAATTTCTCATAGTTAATTCTTGATTATTCTTAATTTCTGTAGTAGTTGTTAATTTAGGAACTGTGAACTTAGCTACCGTTAGATTTTAGGACTAGTTCTCTTCCTCGTAGGATCGACATCTTAGGTACTACATGAATGACCTGTGTGCTTACGGAATTTACCGAGGTTATAAATAGTAAAACTTAGCGTGTGTAACCTCAGGCGAACAATGCTCACGGCTACAGTAGGTGGATAAAGGAACATATGAAAATGACAGCACATGAAAGAGCAAAATGCAGCACAACTAAAGAAAGAGCAGAAAACGCAATGTAGCACTGTCAAATAAAAGAAGAGAAAAACTTAGATCATACATCTGCATTTTACACAAGCATTTGCATTGACAGCATCTGCGCTTAATGTAGACGCTTGCGTAAAACGTAGACAACATCTACGTTTAATGCAGATGTTTGCGTTCAGTGTAGATGTTTGTGTTAAACGCAGACAATGTTTGCATTCAATAGAAGCATGGGTTTAAAAGGAGTGAACAGTGTGGTGGACTGAAAATTAATTCATAAAATCATAACAGTAGCGGTAGCTTGAGACAGAAAAGAAAGAAAGGAGGGATGTGCTACAGGATGGGAGTCTTCAGTTGGGACATTTTTTCAACGAGAATGAAGCATTTTTTGGGAGCGACCTATGAAGGGCTAGATGTCCCGACGCTGGTTCGAAGGTGACATTGACACCTTCGAATCGACTTAAGTATATTTCACTATTTTTGTTGTTTCTTTCATTCATTAGAAATTGATTATGTTATCCTATCTTAATTCATTTGGGTTTTGTGTATAGATAATCGTATTCTCGTTATTGTTCGGTTATTTATGTTTGAACTCATTGGGTATAGTGAAAAGATGATTTTAATGTGTTTATTGAATCATTTATTTGCAAACCTATTGCTAGAATTTCGATATAATCTGTAATTGTTATGTTGAAATTCATGCATAACACTTAATGATTCGTGACCATTAAGGATAACAAAACCTAGGTTAAATGACGCATTGTATGTAATTGTTCCCTTGATTAATCGGTTTTCCTAATTCAGAATGCTATTACCCAGTTAAATCTACAGACCATATCCTAGGTTATTCAACAGTTAGGTTTAATTAACAATTGTGTTTTGATTAAACACTACCTAAGGAAAAACTCAGGTTAATTATTAACTCACGATTAATAATTGCTAAGAGAGGTTAGAGAACAACAAATTAATGAAATATATTTAATTAGGGTGTAGGACGAAATTGAACCGAAGAATCAGGTCCTTACCGAATTCCCCACTTTTATCATTTTTCACATGTTTTCTTTAATTTGTTTTTATTAATCTAGTTTCATTTTATTTTCTCAAACCAAAACCCCTAAACCTAAACACCAATTAATTTTATTTCAATAACTTTACACACTCTCTGTGGGATCGACCTAGACTCACCACTGCTATAGTAGTAGTCTAGTTTTTATTTTGACTAACGTTACGACTCGCTGTCAATGAGTTTTTTATCATTATCATTACACTAACTTCTACCCTTTAGTACTTTAGTCTCCACTTTATCTACAACTAATAGTTCTCACTGGGAAGTAAAGATCATTCTCTATAATTCTTTAAAGTTTAATCCCTTTTGACTAAAAGCAAGAATTTCATCCTAAAGTTGTAATAAATTTAACTGTCACTTTCAGTTAAAGAGGGTCTACCTATATATATTATATTAGCTAAAAAGTGAATCAAAATTGTTCCATGAAGATCTTTGCTCAAATTTTACTAAAAATATAAATGCAATGAATGAGACCGCTATAGATACCAATTGTTGGTCCTCAAATGACATATAAGAGGACGTGAATTATATGTGTTCACATTTTCCCTATTTGTAAACTAAAGGAATTTTTTTAAAGAATTTAAACTAATGAAAAAATTGTCAATTATAATAAATGATTATGCAAATATATAATAATGACGAAGCAATTACAATAATAAATAAAAGAGAGTAAGAAAAGATAAAAATGATTTATGATTTGACCAAATAACCCTTGGCTTACTATTACTCCATTAGCACTAATTAGGAATTCAATTTTTTTCTTCTTTTAATAGTTGAAGAATAACCCTCTATATAACATCTCCTTTTCTACTGGTGAGTAGGAATTATTACAATCATCTTACTTTACCATTAGTGAAGAGTATTCATTTATAAATTTTGTATCTTTACAAAGTGTATCCCAATCAATTTTTCAAATAACCATAAGTATACGATTCAAAAACTTTTTTATTCTCACACCAATGAACAAAGGATCATTATATATAATACACACACGCACTCTTTAGCCTCTTAAAGCTTTTAGCAACTTTTTAATGTTCCTAACATCTTTCCCACAATTCATATGTAATCTATTTATGCTCAACATAACCTAAAAGAGTTGTTAGAAATGAAAGTTAATTGTTATAATGATTAATAGCAATAAAATTGGTCAACCAATATGATGCATTTGTTGATCGCTATATCAACCAATATTGATACAAACTCACCAATATATAACATTTTTGCAGTTTAGATTATCTTGTTCAATCACTCAAAAATATTAGTTTGACTTATATGTTGACCAATGCACCAAAAAATCACATTACACAATTACGTAAACTTTCAAGTGACACTGGTTGACCATTGTTGTGGTCAACTAATATGCCCAAAATAAGTTTTTTCTAAATTTTTTAATTTCTTTCAAAAATCTAAATACCTCTCTTTGATAAAAACTTAATTTAAAACTATTTCAAAAACTGCCCAAATATTTATTTAAAAAATAAAAGTTTTCTTTAAAGAATAAAATAAATTTCCTCTTAGTTATGAAAGGATTTATTGCATTATATCCTATATGTAAGTGGTCATACAATAATTGAAGCCCTAATTTATTGAAATAATAAAGATAAGGTTACAAAAAAGATTACAATGATATGCTTAATTGTTGATATGCTTATTACTCCATGTTTTAAGTTATTCATTTAAATTACTTATAGGCTCCACTTTGCTCATTTTCTCCATATTTTGATTGCCAAATTGATTCAGTTGACTCTTTTATTCACTTTGCCTTTCTATTGAAATTGATCTTTTACATGTTACTTACTAATATCACTCATGATAAAACACATTAGTAGTAATATATTTTGATATTCTAATAGATATGAGTTAGAACTTAACGTAGTCCAACATTGATTTGTTATCATGTCAAACTAATAAATATAATAAATATTTAGTTTTTAATAAAATTAATTAACATTAAATATTAGTATATTTAATATAAGTAATGATATATAAACATCATATTTTTCTGGTTTGTTATCCTAATGACCTCTTATAATGTGGTTGTTCAGGCTTCATGTAATTTAATAGAAAAAGTTAAAAAATGAATTATTCTAAATTTTTAATAAAACATTGGGATTTTTTTTGAGATTTTTAAAATATATGAGATATTAGTAAAATTCATGAAACTATATAAGATAAAAAGTTAATGTCATTTACCATTTACCTTTTAATACTTACTATAATTATGTTTTTGATATAAAAAATAATATATTTAACATACATCTTTTATAATTTACTTCCTCAATTATATTGCGACACTCCTTAAGTAGTTTTTAAAGTATAAAATTTTTTGCCCCCAAGCATAGCTCAACTAGCAAAAGCTTAGGTGGTGCAGTGACTATCATGCTAGCGACCTATAAGGTTGAGGTTCGAATTTTGGAGGCAACCTTTAAGATTTGGACTCCTTGTATAGTGAGATCAGTAGATAAGCCCAAGTCTCAAGTCAGTTGAGGCACATCTCATGATTTACATCCTCCACCAATCTTAAGGGCACAGGAAGGAAGCAGGAGCTCTTAATGTTGAAGTTCAACTTTTTTTTTTAAGTATAAAATTTTAGTAAAATTCGTGAAACTACGATAGAACAGCCATGGATTTTACCAAAGATAAAACCCATTGGACACGAGTTAGTATCAAGCTAAACAAAAAAACCCATTAGACGTGTAGCCAAACAGGAAAGGAAAAGACGAGGAAGTAATAACGTCATTTTATCTCCGTCCATTTCATACATGTCTGTTTCCTTCTGTTTTCCATCACTCCAAACACCAACTCACCAAGAAATTGGCTTTTCCTTTATGTTTATTTCTCAGCTTTTGGCACATAATCATTACCAAGTTTTCTTCTAATTGGCAGATCAAGTCTTCAACGTCAAAAACCCTGTCTCCTACTAAATCTCAAGTCCATTATTATATGCGAGTCTCTCCGTCGAACCCTTTCTCAGGTTCCAACTGCTTTCCCTTTTTTCTAACTGTGATTTTGTTTCAATACCGGCTATCAACTGATTTCACTTAATTGATTATCGCTTACGTTTTCGTAAATTTTGTACAAGTTTTCTGTGTTACGAGCTGTGAGCTTGTTCTAGGGTGGATTTGATGATAATTGAGTGTGAGGAGATGGGCGTGTGTAAAATATTTCTGGGGCTTATTAACTGTTAATAATGCAATATTGTTTCTGGGTTTATTCATCTGTTGTTGGGTTTGAAGAGAATGCCATCGAGCTCTAAACATAGCTTTCAAGTCATATGCTTTGTTTTGTCTTGTTCTGGGTTTAACACATAAATCGGGTTCATGGGTTTCAAGAGGTTTCTGTTTTCTAAAGTAGGAAGACGGTAGAAAAGTTACTTAGAAAATGGTTGCATCTGTACCATTGGGCCGTGTGTCTTAACGGGAGAGGGAGTTAAAATTCTTCTCCTCCTCTTCTTTCAAAAAATTTCTATGATACATCAAAACAATCATTTAGAGGATTGAATTATTCCTAAGAGTCATTTATCCCTTTTAACTATCGGTGGTCCTGTGATTTTTTTTTTTACATTGATTTGTTTTGTTATTTGTTAATAGTAATTAATTCATAAAGCAGAAACACGGGTGCACTCCTATGAACCTTTTCTGGTAGAGCCTTTATGCTTTCCTTTGTACGCAAAAAAAAAAAAAAAAAACGTTTCTGTTGGCTTTTTATTCACTTGTGTTTACAATTTCGTCAGCGGTATAGTTGCTGACTTGTCTGCATAATAATAGAATAAATAGATGCCAATTTGCAGGAATACATTAGTTTTTATTTATTTTTACTAAAAAGGATTATTTGTTTTGTTGCTCAAAAGATTATGAAGGTTTTGCAGACAAAAGATTGATTTGTGAAATCATTTTACCTAGCTCACTGGACTACATGCTTATGGAACAACAACAGGAGAACAGAGTAAATACTGACCATATTATTGACATAAGACATGATGGTGATGTCTCTACGTCAAGCTCCTTTGAAACACATCCTTCCAATGACTTGGACTCATCCGATCATGATCATGGACATACCACGGCTCAGGTGGATGTGGCTCAGTCTTCCACATCTTCTTCTAATAGATCGAACATTGACTCCTTTTCTTTTTACATTATATTGATGTCCGTCAAGCTAGCTTACACAATGAGCCTGATTATCTCATCTGCAATTGTCCTGGTGGCCTCGGGGCATGAAAAGCCACAAAATCCTTTGTTTGTTTGGATTGTTGGTTATACAGCTGGATGTGCTGCGAACCTCCCTCTCATTTTTCGACATTATTTTCTACCTTATCCTAGGTAAATGCTCATATCCTTTTCATGTAATTTATTATCCTAACTCCATGATGTAGAACATATGTTTCATTTTGGTGATAGATCTAGCTTGTGTTTTCTTATTGTTTCCTTGCTACTTTATTTTCTTTAATTTCTTTCTAATGTTTTACTTGTCTCTGATTTTGAAATTTTAATTCTTAGAAAATTTCCTGAAGTCTAATAAGTTCATTGATGCAGATTGTGGTATTACTTTTGTTTGCATTTGTTGGCCAGATGAAGTGTTTTATTATTGTTATTATTGTTTTACACTACTGTGTGAAGATCCATGCAAATTCCCAAGTACGGGAACAAATGATTGTAGTAGTAATTCCCACTGTCTTATGTTGTTTCCCTTTTTTTTTTCTATTTCTTCCACTTATTCAATGCGTATGGACACATAAAAGTTCCCTGGAACATTATTTTTGAAAAAAGTGTGGCATGTGGTTATAATTAATAGGAATTTCTCTTGTAACGTCTTGACTGATGCTATTATGATCTGTGGTTTGTACTTAAATAAGTGTTGTGATGAAGTAATGTATATATAGTTTGGAATTAAAGAATGAATTTTTGCATTGGGCTGAAGTGACAGTTGATATCCACGATTTTGAATCAACTTTTCTGCTCTATACTTATGTTGGGATTCCATCAGTTAACCATATATCTCATTCATATTTTCAGGTTATGTAGACTGGTGGATCGGTTTAAGTGGATATTGGGATTCTTCTTTGCCTTTTGGTTTATTGTAGGCAATTTCTGGGTATTTGAAGAAAAATCTTCTTCAAAATCTTACAATTTGTATAGGTAATTTGTCAAGGTGCCTGGAAGATCTGTTGCTTTATGCTAGGATTTATGATTGAAGTTAAACTAATGAAAGGCATTGTTTTGCAGGTTTTGTGTAGTTTTACTTGTCATTGACTACATCAGGTATACTGGGCCCCTAATCCTTCATGCTATTGTAATATGCTGCTGTTGGAGACGACTCAAGAAAATTGGAGGGGCCCCTCTTGAATCCATTGATGCTCTGCCAACCTATAGATTTAACTTGCAGAGGACTAGAAGTGACTGCAATGGGGCAACTGATGGAAATTCGACTGAATTTGGGTTTGTGGCTGTTGGAACAGACAAGGAGCGTGCTCTCTTTAAGGATGATGCTGTAAGTTGGGGATGTTCCGTCTTGCAAGTGAAATTATGAGAAAACATGATTAAATGCTGCATTTTGTGCTCACACTTCTTTTTTCCGTCACGGGGTACAGATTTGTTGCATTTGCTTGGCAAACTATGATGACAATGATGAACTGAAGGAGCTGCCTTGTTCCCATTTCTTTCATGCCAATTGCGTGGATACATGGCTCAAGATCAAGGCATTCTGTCCACTTTGCAAATGCAGCGTTGGCAGGCACATTGCAGATTTACCATTAGAGACTAACTCTGGGCGACAGCTAAGTTAATTGATCCAGAAATTCGCCATAAAAATTTGAGATGTATATTTAGAGAAATGAGGACAACTCCTAACTTACTGTTGATAAACGTGGTTATATTTCTACAGAAAGGCCAATGAAACCAAACTGTGTGACAAGCTTAATGGATGTGGATATTGAACTACCGGCTGTAGTATCGGTGAGAGTGCAGAAAAAACCTTGAATGTTCCAAGTGTTGTTCCAATGATGTGATACAGAAGAAATTAAAGTGTATGAAAGAAATAAAAGAGAGAAAAATCAGTCAATCATAAATTTTAATTTCGTGGGACAAGGATTGAGAATTAAGCTAACATAAAAAATAAGTTGAAATTTAAATTGTGTTAGTATTTTTTTTTTTAGTTAAGTAGTAGTATATGTTACTTTAGATATACTATTCAAATTGTATAGGATTTATATAATTTTTATTATAATCGCATTTAATTGTATATGTGTGTGTATTTATGTATGCATGTATATATGTATTAAACTTTTCATCGATGACAAGCAATCGATGATTTTTCTACAAACTTGAGTTTTTAATTAGAAGGTGTGATATTTTATTCTAAGAGTGACTTTTAGAATTTATAAGTGATTCTTAATTTTTTATCTTCCATTCTTTGTACTCATCACAAAATTCTAGCAATTAAAATTCTGACTTTCAGCATATTAAACCCTAGAATACTAGCTTAATATTAGTCAGATTTCTAATTTTGTGAGTTTTAGCTACTAGTTAATAATTCTTCTATTTGTCTTATATCAATTTGGTATTAGAATTTTGAACCACATAGTAGAAGGATATATAGAAAAATATTTAATGGCCTAGAGTAAGATGAATTACTTTTGAATATTGCAAAACAAAATTAGGCATCAATTAGCATCGTTCATAAGGTGCTCCAAAAAAACATGTTAGACAAAGTTTGGAGGGGCTCCAAAAAACATGTTAGACAGTTTCCTAGACGTTAAAACTCTTAACAAGAAAAATGTTACACCAACCAACAACATATAATTGATATTGAATGTAGGGAATATGGTAATACTCAAGATGAAGGGATTGGTATTTATTAACAACATGGAGTGCAAGGGAAAATTTTTGCTGAAAAATCATGTACTGAATTTAATTCCTCAAATTTAGTAGGTACTACTTAGAGGAAATGTTTATTATGGGTTTATTATGGGTTGTAAACATAATCACACGTCTCTTTTAACTGATCAATTAAAATCTTCAAGCCTACATATAGATGTGCTTAAATACTTTATGAGGCGGAGAATTTGACAGTGGGAGATGACTCAATAATTAAAAAGATGAAGGAAAACAAAATGAAGTGGAGTTTTTGGCAAATCCTAATGTTGAAACAACTAAACAACAAGTTCAAATACTTACAAATAAAAAAGATAACAGGCTGTAACAACAAGGAAACATGATGAAAAGATTGACAACAAGTTGATATAACGGAATAGGGTGTTGAAAACCAGCAACTACTTGGGATTCTGAAGCTTGTTAGTTCAAAACTTGATGATATCCTTAATGTTTGTTATGAAGATTATATTATAATGGTGATGAAAGAGAAGTAAATTTGAATGAAGATACGAAATTAACACAACATATGAATAAAGGAGAAGTAGTGAGTGCATTTGCAAAGTCAAAATTCAACAATGATGGCAAGTTAGTGCATCTAATTACAAGAAGTAGCAATAAGTATGTTCTTAATGACTACGTTGTACAGAAACCATATGATTTCATTATAAATCCATTTACAAATAATTGGTCAAGACTTATAATGTTATCCACATTGCTAAACTTCTTCAAAGAGATTGAACATCTCTAAGGGCTACTTTTAACTACCTTCTCTTATCACGACATGAAATTTACAAGTTACATTTAGAGAAATTTATGGAACACATTGAATACTAAACTTCAATTTTCAAGTTCTTTTTATTTTCAAACTAATGGAAAAATGTAAGTGTTGAATAGAAGTTTGGGAATTTTGTTAAGATGTTTGGTTGGAGAAAATGTAAAAAAGGGGACTTAATTCTCATTATGGTAGAATTTGCAGACAATAGTTATATAAATAGGCTTACTTGTAAAAGCTCTTTTGAGATAGTCTCATAAGTTTAACTAAAGAAGCCTATTGATCTAGTACTTTTACCATAAACAAGATGAGTTAGTGTTGAAGCTAAAGGTTTTGTTGAGGGAAATCTTTGATGAAATATGACGAAAGATAATAACCAATAATTTGTCTTATAAAGAATATATTGATCAACATCGTCAATTATTGAAATTCAATGAAAGGGATATGATGATGGATAGGATTCGTCTAGAGTGTTTTCAAAAAAGAAAATATAAGAAACTTCATTCACGAAATGTTGGACCCTATAAAATCATCAAGAAGATAAATGTTAAAACTTATGTTTTAGAATTATCAAGTGACATGGGAATAAATCTTGTCTTCAATGTTGCGAACTTAACTATTTATCATGGACAAGATGATGGTCAATCCCTTACTGCTGCTATAAGAATTCCAACCATTTCCCATCTTAAAGATGGGGATAAAGGATGTTATTGAGGAACAAATTGTAACTACAAATGATGGAGGATATCAACAATTTCTTATCAAATGGAAAGGAAGACCAATTTCTGATAGTACCTAAATTTTAGAATTTGAATTTCAGAAGTTTAATCTATTTATCACATTTTATATCGAAGATAACTTTAGACAAGCCAAGAAGAATTGATGCAAAAGAATTTAAAGTATATAAAAGAAATAAAAAGGAAAGATTAGTTAACCATAAACTTTAGGCTAAATGCCCAATTTAGGGCTAAACGTTTTTGGGTTTGATCAATTAGGGCCAAACATTTTATCCTGCTCAATTAAGGTTTAAATGTTATCGAATTTGTTCAATGTTAGGCTATTTTGGACAGAAATCTGGCAATGTTATACACTTGCCATTAAGTCTAATGAGGTACCATATTCCTCTCTGTAATGTGTATTGATGACGTGGTAAAAAATCTAAAGATTAATTTCATTCTTTTTTTAGAGAGAGAAAAGGTATAACAAAAATCTTCAAAGAAACTCTTTCCTCACTCCCTATTTCTTCATATTTGGTGTCTGGTATTTTCCTATAGAGAAAGAAGGATTATAGAGAGAGAAATCCATCACACACCGAAAAAGGAAAGAGAAAAAAATTGACATTTTTTACAAAAGTGATGGCATGTAAAACCAGAAAAAATAAATTCCTACTCTATAAACCTTAAGCGAGTAAAGTGGTGAATATGGTCGAACTATAGAGACCAATGTAGCAATTGTTTATTTATGTGGAAACAATAAAAATAATAAAATAAATTGATTTGGGGATAATTAATTTTAGAACATGAAATCATGCAGAAGGAAATTAAAAATAAAGATTAAAAACAATATAAAGAAAAGTCTAGCCAAGGTACTCCTTCGTTTGATACTGTAATTCGATCATAGACTCAAAAATATATATTCCGTTCATTCTTATGGACAAAGTTATAGCAAACAGTGAACAACACATATCAACCAATCCATTCGTAATTATTTAATAGCCCCGAGTAAAGTTCCGCAGATTATTACCACAGTGAACAACACATATCAACCAATCCATTCGTAATTATTTAATAGCCCCGAGTAAAGTTCCGCAGATTATTACCCTAACCAATTAGACTATTCCCGAGTAAAGCTCCGCAGAATATAATTTATGATAGCAGTAGGGTCTAATGGACCTTTATCTTAGCCAACAGAATCGAAAAAGCCGCAATATATTTAGACTAAATTATTTAATCTCATTAATTTTTTAATTGAAATTAATTCGCCACTTAGATAGACAGTAATTACGGATTAACTAATCTATTCGGCAATTTATTACCAAGTCAATCAATTAATAGGCCTCATTAATCAACAAACCCGACAATAATAAATCGATAAAGTGCGGAGATTAAACAAACATAAAAGATAAACAAAAATAATTAAATCAAAGGAGTCTCATGAATTACATATATCAAACATAAAGTACCTTGTATAGTTCAAAAGATTAGCTACACATAGCAATATTAAAAGATAATGTTGTTGGAGAATTGTTGTCTTCTTTCCATCCACAAAAAGATACTACTACTGTTCTATTATAATTCTAAAGCTGATTGTGAGAGAACTGTGAAAGATTCCCTCTCCAAAGCTGCTGCTGTTGTCACCTCTCTAAATTTGGTTATGAAAAATCTTTTCTCCTAAAAGTTGCTGTCGTTTTCCTTTCTTCTCAGCTGATGCAAGAATCGTCCCTTTTCTCCAAGTGTTGCCGTCTTTTTAGGTGAGTCCCTAAGCTAATTATCAAACGTTCTTTTTCTTCCCAGTCAGTCCCAATTCTAGGTTTCGTTTCTTTTAATAAATAAAGTGGGCCCCCTAATGGTCTAGATTTTTCTCTTTTCAATAAACAAAGTGAGGCCTAATTAAATATCAAAATAAGGCCCCAATAGGCTACAAAATAACTTGACATTAGTCCAGAAAAAGGGTTGTGTCATTCAGGCCCAAATTCCAAGGTAATTAATTCAAAATTAGCATGTAGCAATCTGTCAGCGTATCGTCACCTTCAACATGGTCATGTTGAAATCCTTTCCAGTTCCAATTTAACCAAATTCACTCCAAATCGCATTACTTTGGTATTTCGTCACCTAGAACATACAAAGACACGAATTACCATAGAAACACAAGCGAAACATCACATAAGCCTATCAAAAGAACATAAAACACACACAATTAATATGCATTAAATGCAAGTTATCAAAACTCTCCACACTTGAGCAATACTTACCCTCAAGTATTCAATCAACTCAAATTATTAAGACATTTTAACATCTTATAACAATTCTTTCAACTGCACTCATCACTTCTCAAGTTAATATATGCAATCTAGAGTTAAACAAACAAACCCATGAAGGTCAATCTCCTAATTAATTAGGAATGTTAACCGCTTCAGAAATGCCCAAGTAAAAAGTAATAGCATCCACACCCTCACAATGTTTCACTCATTCTCTCATGTGAAATTTAGGTGTTGGTGTTTCCCTAAAAAATCCAACACAAAGTTGTTCTTTCCATAGGACTGACACAAGTTCAAATCTCTACCACTAGCTCAGGTTTAAAACCCACACTAGTCTGCTAGGTCTTTTAATGGGTTGTAATAGGGCTAGTTGGTTACCAAGGAAATTGAGTTGAGAAGAGCAAAGAAATGTACCAAGTAGACATATGCCAACATCTTCAATTTTTGAGTCAACACAAATAAAAAGATTAAATCATTAAGCTCATTTAAGTATACCATATCGAAAATCCATCATTCACTTAACTTCAACTATAATACTGAAGTTGAACCAAAACTATCTCCTATGCATTTACTCACATAAGAATTTCCTTTTCTTTTTTCTTTTTTCTTTTTCTCTTTTTTTCTTTTTTTCAATTTTTCAAAATTAACACTAGAAAATGCAATTCAACCAGCTATGATTTTCTCTCCTTTTTATCAACAAAACATAATTAAGCGAACAATTCAGATATAACCCAACAAAACACAATTAAACATTATATACATGATATATAATTACATATGCTACTTGGTAATTCTTCTCAACTAAGTGCAAAAATTGGGGCTTGAAAGAAGAAGTCATAGGTTAAAATGAGTTTTTTTAATGTTAAAACAAAGAAAAGGTCTAGGCCCAAGGGGTTGAACTAGGATATAAAATTTTTTGGATTGGATTTTGAAAGAAAGTGGATAGCAAAGGGGTTGCAAAAATAATGCCTACGCTTCATTCCAGTGTACTAAATGTGGTTTTGAACAGAACTTATGTTAGTTTCTAGCAAGGGACAAATGTGTGCGCTCTCTGAAAGAAAACTAGAGTGCTTATAAAGTTGCGCTCTCTATCCTATGTCTAAAAAATCTCACAGTATGTTTAGTGTGGATGTATGCCTATTACTCTCTAAAGTGCAAGCAACTGAAGTAGTCTATTTAATTCCAGTACACACACTAACTCAAGTCATGACAAGACAGGATTAAGAAAAGATCAATTAGGCCAAAGTATCTAATAATTCAAGTTTCCTGAACAAAGATGGCAAGATTGTCCATAAAAACATGTTTAAAAGCAGTTAAATTCAGTTTTTCCAAAATGGGGATTTGCAAAACATTTTACATGATGCATATATGCACAAATTAACACAAAATAGTGATAAACATGACATTAAAAACAAAAATTGTAAAACATAAAAATCTAGCAAAACAATTAAACAATAAACATAAAATGCAAACGAACAATTACGCAAATAAAACGAGCAAAGCTAAACAATTGAAACTTCCTCTCCCACACTTTAGACTAAACATTGTCCTTAATGTTAGCAAATGAAAGACAAGAACAGTAAAAAGGAAAGAGTGAGAGAGAGCTTCTCTAAGTGACGTGCTAAGGTGACGATGGAAATGGTGGATCGCCATGACCGCTACACTTGAACCAGTGGGCAATGTTGTGCTCAATCTTGGTGACCTGTGATTGTAACTTGTTGAGCAAACTTTCCAAAGTGCCTTGTCGATGCTCTAATCGTCCCATTTGTTCCATAAATACCATGGATGGACCTCGAGATGGCCTAACTATTTCAACATCCGGTGGTGGGATCACAAACTCTCCATGGGCTACTACACGAGTAACCTGCATCTTACAAAGAGCACTCATATCCAAGGCTAGGACCTGTGATCCGGGGGTTAAGAGATGATGAAAATAAAGATCAAAATCACACAATTTGACAGCAAACAATGTGATCGTAGAGCCCAAAACTAGTGGATATGTGCGATGTGCCAAGATGTATAAAATATGTGTTATATAAAAATAACCCATATTGACTTTTATGTTATTCTTAGCACACCATAAAAGAAAGAGCTCTGTTTAGAAATCATATACATATTATTGGCTTTTCCTAAAAATTTAAATGCTAGAAAACGATGGAAAATTCTATGCAGGGGATCAATCAAATAATTAGCCTTAGAGTTTTGTGGATCGGCGGACAGCACTGAATAAGTCTCTATCTCATCATACCTGTCAGGATAATCACAAAAAGAATTAATATAGGAATAATGAGAAAGCAGAGAATTGGGTACTAAGCCTAAAACCACATTGCATTCATTGACCGACATAGAAAAATGACGCTATAAGATCCTGAATCGAATGGTAGCAGGTGTAGTGACATCACCATCAACAGGCATTTCAAATTTAAATGAAGTATAAAAATCCCAAACCAGTTCTTTAAAAATTGGCAGCCGCAAATCCACAAACACACCCAATCCTAAATTATCCACCAAAGACCTAAACTGAGATTGTAAATTAAAGTAAGTCAAGCAAGATTCATCTACATACCGACCCGGGCAAATCGTTTTGCCCTTAAGTTGGTTGATTAATCAGATATCCTCGTCATCCTCGTAGCCAAGATTTACATCTTGGCCGTGGGTTGTGAGATTATTCCACTGAATGCGCGGACCACGTTTGAACTGGGAACGGCATCGACGCTCCTTAGGTAAGGTCTCTGTGTCATTTTCTGTCTCTCCATCTGCCGCAATAGGTCGGGCGTTGTCCTCATTGGTAGTAGGAACCTCCTCTGTGTCAATGAAATTCTCCTCCTCTTCAATTTCATGGTCATCACTGGGAGGTGGAGAGGGTGTTGTTGGAGCTCGGCGTTTGCGAGTGGAGCGTCGAGGTGGTGCGGCTTCTGCGGGTTTGGTGGTGTTACCACTGGATTTGGCGATTGTAGGTAGATGTGTACCACGAAATCTTGGCATGGGTGTTGTGGGTTTCATAGAGCAGACGGCATTGGCTGGTGGATCTGGTGGTGGGCTGTGTGCGGCAGAGATGACTGATGGTGGAGACGGCGTCGCGTGGGTTGGGTGCGGCGTGGAGAAGTGTTACCAGGTGTGCGACGGTGATGGGCTAGGTGCAGCGACGGTGTTGGGAGGCATCGTGTGGGCTGCTATTTCGCTGGTGGAGATGACGTCAGCTAGTGTTGTCGTGATCGGAGGAGTGGTACGGTGTGGTGGAGACGATGTGGGCTGGTGTTGTGTGCAACAGTGGTGAGCGGTGGTGAGAAGTGTTGGGCAACGGTGGGAAGTGGTGGGTCTTAGGGATTTGGAGAATTGGGGGAAATTGGGGGTACTACTCTAGACGGCGTCGTATGACACCTTGGGAAAATTAGGTGTGCAAAATTTGGATAGCCTAAAGGGAAAGTTGAGGTTAATGGATTTTAGGGGTAAAAGGGTGAAAGAATGTTTTGTAAAAATGTGGGTGTACGAAAATACCCTCATAGTTTCCCTCCCCATATTTAGTTTAAAACAACAACCAAAAATGACAACCATGCCACCATGCCACCTTACTTGGATAGAATAGAATACCTTCCCCACACTTGGTTTAAAACAATTGCCAAAATTTACAACCATGCCACCATGCTTTTTCTACCGCTGGTTTACTAACCTTTAAAATTGTCTGTGCATTTACGCAGACCATTTAATCAATTTCTTTTTTTTTCACCATGGCAACGATCAAATGATACTGTCCTGCAAAACAATAAAAATCTCGTGATCAAGTGATATCAATAACAGAAAAATGTTGGGACGAATTCTAAAAAGAAAATGTCGAAAAACAAGAAACTGAACAGAATTATGGACAACTAAAAATTAAATTGTGAAGAAAAAAATGAAAACAAACCTTCGGTTGTCTCCTAAGAAGTGCGTTTGTTTAACGTCGTTAGCCCGACATGGACCCCATTCAGTTATAGGAAGGTTCATTCAAAGTATTAACTTCGACAGATTGGGGATGAAATCCTTCGTAAAATGACTTCAAACGATGACCATTTACCTTGAAAATCTTTTTCATTTCCATACTTTAAATATCCACAGCACCGTACAGATAAATCTTTGTGACCAGGAAAGGCCCAATCCACTTGGATCGCAATTTTCCTGCAAAAAGTTTCAAAGTCAAATTAAATAAAAGTACCTTTTGTCCGACTTTAAACTTCCTCTTGGCAAGTTGCTTGTCGTGAAAAGCTTTAATTTTGACCTTGTATGTAACAACATTGTCGAAAGCATGGTTCCGTAGTTCTTCGAATTCCTGAATCTGCAACTTTCTTTGTTGCCTAGCAACATCAAAATTCATGTTGCACTGCTTCACAACCCAAAACGCTCGATGCTCAACTTCCACTGGCAGATGACAGACCTTGCCATAAACAAGTTTATAAGGAGACATATTTAATGGCATTTTATAGGGAGTGCGGTAGGCCCAAAGAGCATCGTCCAAGCGCCAACTCCAGTTGTTCCTGCTGAAATTCACAGTTTTCTCCAAAATACTCTTTACCTCTCGATTAGACAATTCTGCAAACCCATTGGTTTGAGGATGGTAGGTTGTGAAGGTCCTGTGCACAATTCCATATTTCTTCAGCAATGCAGCAAACACTCTGTTGCAGAAATGAGTCCCGCGATCACTAATGATTGCTTTCGGAG
>JANZXR010000008.1:32644367-32664297 GCA_027575705.1 Erythroxylum echinodendron
CTTTCTTGAAGACTAAGAAAAATCAAACCCTAGCTTGTTTGCTCTTCTTTCTCTTTCTCTCTCATTCTTGAAATTCTTTACTGCTTATCCTTTCATTCACGTTACTCTTCTTCATTTATAAGCAAGACAACAGTTCTTCTTCCAATTATGCCCTTAATGATTGAGAATTGTCCCATTGGCTCTTCCATTTATGCCTTTTGTCTTTTATACTTAAGTGTCTTGCCAACGTTACCCTTGAGCATTCTAACATAACACTTTCTTCCAAAAAATGTCCTCCATTGTCTCAAATTTCTAATGACACCAAATCATTCAATTTGGTTTAATGATTCGAAAGATATACTTCAAATATTTTTGAACTGCTCTTGCCCATAACAGTATACTATGAACAACTTCCATCTAAAATTTAAACATATTAGACACTGAATTAGATTACCATTTCTTCATACCATTTATATCTCCATGTCTCTAGTGTACTAAAAAATCAGAAATCATCTCATTTGGAGCTCTACTGATCCAGAAATTATCAAAATACTGAAGTACGTTCAGTGGAATAACACCAGTTCATATTATTTAATAGTACACACACTGTACCCACCCCACGTTTTTCACTTAATCTTTCTTAATTCATTTCAGATGACTATGGATTTTGGTGGAGATGTATAGAAATGTCTTACGAGTCCACTGGTTTAAGAATCAAGTCATTTGGGTGTCTAGTGAAGAAGTTATGGCCAAAAGAATCCAACATATTTTTGTCTTCAATCATACTGAACTTGTCTCGGAACAAATGAGATAACTTCCACTAGAGATGTTGGATTGAGATCATATTAGGACTCTTTAAAAGTAACTTCAAGATCTACAACTTTCTTCAAGACTTCAAAGACAGATTCTATCTTTTGAGGAGTCGAAAATGGGATAGAAGATAGGTGATGAACAGTAACCTAGAAGGAGTTTATTAATAGTAACACAGAAGGTGTTTTTACAATTAGTATAACTTTCTATAAAGATATCGGATAAAGTTTTTCTTTATATGGTTTGAAAGAGAACTTCAAGAGCTACAACTTTCATGTAGATCTCAAAGACCAATTTTATCTTATTAGGGTTCAAAAATATAACAGAAGATATGTATAGACGAAAAATAGAAGAAGCAAAACATAGAAGAAGATGAGTCACAGATGAAGATGCTTTAACGAAGGAGATGACGTCACCCAGAGGAAGCTGATGTCATCACAAAAAAAGTTTTTCTATTAGCATAATGTTTCCTGCAGACATCGGATTGAAATGTTCTTGATATGATTCGAAAGAGGGCATCACGATGTACAAACTCCATGAAGACCTCAAAGGCCAATTTTATCTTCTGAAGGGTCAAAAATAGGACAGAAGATAGGTATAGATGAAAAATAGAAGAAGCAAAACACAGAAGAAGATGACGTCATCATAGAAGGAGTTCGTGAACAGTAACATAGATGAAGTACATGAACAGTAATAGTGAGGAAGTTCATGAACAGTAACATGGAGGAAGTTCATGAACAGTGACATGGAGGAAGTTCATGAACAGTAACATAGAGGAAGTTCATGAACAGTAATGTAGAGGAAGTTTATGAACAGTAACATAGAAGAAGTTTATGAACAGTAACATAGAAGAAGTTGGTTCACAGAGGATACAAAACACAGACGATGCATCCTTACAGAGGAAGCTGACATCACCCAGAGGAAGATGACGTCATCACAAAAGAAGTTTGTTTACAGAAGGAGTTAATTTACAGAAGAAGATGACGTCACCCAGAAGAAGATGACGTCATCACAAACAAAACCTCTAAACTTCTAAACATCTTCACTTGTAAAGATCCTAACTTTCGACTCCAATGTCCAAAAATTTCATGCTATATATCATTGGAAAGCTAGAAAAATAATATACAATTTCTAAGAAGGCAACTTTATCCAATTCAGCCTAGATCAATCCAGATTTTTCTCTTAAGTACAAAGGTGAATTTTACATTCATCCACCAATGTATTACAGCCAGTTCTCAACTTCATGAAATTTTGAGGCTCTTAGAGACAGAATTGAAATTCGATTTCTTCATAAGGAATATAGCCATATGTTTCTAGTGTAATCCAAGCAAATAATCATCTCATTTGGATAACTAGAAAAAAAAGTTATGACTACTCGACCGAAGTACACTCAGTGAACATTTTCCAGATCGCTACTACTTTTTTTTCTAAATCTTTTCTTATCACAACTCATACTAAGATAATCTTTTCTACTTCATTTTCAACTTCATATCATCTATAAAGATATTAGATAATATCCCTGATTAATCATGAACACTAATAACAGAACATACATACATATACGTATATATACTTACGTATTCTTCATCACTTTCACCCTAATTCTTCCCATTTCATAGTCTCTCACTACCAAAATTACCAAAGCAAAACATGAACCTATCCACACTTCTCATGTATTGCTAGAAATTTTCTAAGAAAAGTTTCGGGGTCCAACAACAAATGTAAGATCTCGTTTCTATACTAAGGGTTAGGACATAAAATCCTAAACCTAGATACATGAGAAATAGCATAGAGAATATGTGAGGTGCATTGCATTTACATGCATATCACTAGTATAAGCATATATATACGTGATTATTAATAATTGCACACATTACAATGACTATTTATACACTTATTTGACATATTCCAGGGTATAAATTATTTTTATTAAAGTGATTATGATGTGAATAGTGAATGAAATGTCTTGAAAATTGATTTGGTGAGTATAAATATTGATTTAGAATTTTTGGTAAAATTTTGGGGAATTTCTAATATTCATCTGTATTTTTGGACTAGGAAAAATACCAAGTGAGAAAACAATTGATAAATGGTAGTAGAATTAAGTGACAATTAAGGGTAGAAATTATTAATAGGGGCCTATAGGATTTAATGGCAAGTATCATAGAAAATTGGGAGACAATTATTATTGATAAGGGACTATAGGATTTAATGACAAGTATCATAGAAAATTGGGAGACAATTGGATTAGAAATTGAGAGATAGATGAACTAGCTATTTAAAAGACCAAGTGGAGACCACAAGGTGGTGACATATGGTAAGTGACAAGTGTCACTTGCCTTGCCACACACCTCACTCTCAATACTGTCTCATTTGAAAAACCATATTTTGTCTTTCATTTGGTTAATACATGCTTTCTTCTTCTCTCTTCATTTCATTCTTCATCTTCTCCACTTTCTTCTCCATCCCACGACAGTCTCTTTTACCCACTCCGTGTCAATCTTGCCTAAATCTTTCGCTTATTTCTTTAAGACCCTTTTTGTTTTCATCATTTATTACAAAGAAAACCTAACGTTTCCTCCTTAAATGATGATGATCGTATATGCATGAAGGAGTTAGGGTTTCATGGTGATTGAAGAAGTTTTGAGCTAATCAAGTAAGTAGTATATTATTTCTTATGGCTTGCTTGATATAAATGTTTTTTATGATAGTTTAAGAGGAGAAATGTTAATGAAAATGGAGTTGATTTTATACTACACCATGGATGAATAAATGGACATATTCATGCCTTGTTTTTGTTCATATGATGATAAATAACTTATGATAGTTTAAGGAATGATTGATAGAGTAAATGGTGTAAGACAGTGTGCAAAAATGTTGATGAATGACTAATAAGCATTGAAGAATAAATATATATATATACGTTCTGTTTTCATATAAATGATAAATAATAGATCATGTATTGTTTTGTGGATTGATAGTAAAAAATGGTATTAGAATAAGAGTTAAAAGTTGACAAAAGAAAAGATGTGTATATGACTTAATTTATGTATAGGATGAGTATAATAAATTGATAGATGAATAAATGTGTTTGTGATCTGTTCTGAGAGTATGAAAACCCCGAATGATGAGTTATGACGTAGATGTTATAAGTTGTGAATTAAGGGTATAATGAAAGTGAAAGTTATGTTAACAAAAATTTTTAGTTATGTTCTTGAAATGAGGAGAACTAAGATGATAGTGTAGAGATAAAGTGAAGTTGATAATGGAATTGAATGTGAGCTGAAACATTGATGAATGTATGGATACTTAGATGTCCTATTTTCATGTATAATATGAACAATGATTTGTGATGTGTTTCGAAAATGTTTTTGGGTTGGAAATGAGGTAAGAATGAAGGGGAAATGAAGTAGAAATCATTAATTGAGTATAAGATGGTTTGGTTGTAACATATGAGAGTTAAAAACCTGGAAATCACGGAAGATAAGGGCTAGAAATTTATGCATAACAAAACATGGGAATGTCTCCATATTCTTGGGAATTGAAAAGATGGCAAAATTGTGTTTTGTTAACAAATCCCACAATCGTGGGATGGCCTCCATAGTTGTGGGGATGGCCTTAAACATGAGATGTTATCTTTTATTTGATGGTTGGATCAACAAATACATTTAAGCTTGAATGAAGCTGAAATGAACCTAGTATGATGATAGATTAATTGATTAAATGTGTGGTATACTTGTTGATGGTAAAACCTATTTACTTGTTTTACACTCAAAAAACTGCAAGTGAACGAGTCGTGACTTGTAATTAAAAAGAGAAAATATCGATCCCACATGGATTAATACCCAGACACCACTTAATTTAGACAAGACTTTGTTTAAGAAACGAAATTGTTTAATGCAAATAAACTAAAAAATTAAATTAAAATTAAAAGACCAAAACAAAGCAATAGACAATAACAAAGTGTAATCGGAATTCAAGAATCTAAAGACTAGAGATTACTTTTTTCCCTATTTTGTCTCCATCCTATTTTATTAACTGAATTGTTTATCACCCTAGATTTTCAAATGTATTAATTACCCTCTCTCAAGGTATAATTAATTATCCCTAATTAAATTAAAGGGAATCAATTCAACGATCTCTCAACCTACACAATGACTCTACCGATTCAGTTAGTTATTAAACTATCCTATGGGAGATCAACTGACTTCGCCGAGATCTCTCTTCTAACTAATCAATTGACATGATAATTGTAAGACTATAGGTTAGTAGCTCTCGTTGTACAATACTACATAATTAATCCCACTCACTCTCTCAATTTATTACAAGATAACAAATAAAATCACCAATCATTAAAGCCAACTTCATTCAATTCAATAAAATAGGAGTTCTAGCAAAATAATTCAAAAGCAATCCCTAAAACTAAATCAACATAACATAGTCTCCATAACATCATCAACATTCAAATAAACCATTTTACAAAGAATAGAAGAAGTAAACTTGACAGAAAATTGAATAAAGGGACTCCTAGAAATTTTGATGTTGATGTGCTATTTTCTCCAATCTTGATAATGATCCTTGACTTCAATCCTTCCTCAAAGCTCCAAACTTGTGTTCTTCACTCAAGGATGGTGTTTCTACAGAAGGATTTTGTCTCTCCTTTATGATTGAGGCTTCATTCTCCTTTAATAGTCCAAGAACCCTAAGTTTAATGAAGCCCTGTGTATTGTCTTGGATTGTAATTCCCACGATCGTGGGAATTAACAACAAACGGAATCCTCTTTTCTTCTCTTCTTTGATCTTTAGCTCAATCTCCAAGTTGCTCAATCTTCCTACCTACATAAAAATAGTCCATTCTTACCATAAATTAACATCAAACATAAAAGAATAATAATGGAAATCAAACTAAATGAAAACTAAATTTGATAAATGTGAATTTTGACTAAGGGAAGTGGCATTTCTTAGATATGTAATTTTCAAAAAAGGAGTACATGTGGATCCAAGAAAGTAAAAGCTGTGGTTAAATAGGAAGCACCCAATAATGTGGTAGAAGTGAGGAGTTTCTTAGGATTAGCCGGTTATTACAGACGATTTGTAGAAGGCTTGTCCATTATAGCAGCTCCACTTACCAAATTGACAAGGAAGAGTTAGAAATTTGTATGGATAGAAGAATGTCAGAGGAGCTTTGAGGAATTGAATATTAAGCTTACAACTGCACCAATTGTGATTTTACCTTCAGGTAATGATAGATATATAGTATATAACGATGCCTCGAGGAAAGGATTGGGATGTGTGTTGATGTAAGAAGATAAAGTGGTTGCCTATGCTTCTAGACAATTAAAACCCTATGAGATAAATTATCCTACGCATGACTTGGAATTGGCTGCTATAGTCTTTACATTGAAAATATGGAGACATTACTTATATGGAGTCACCACCAAGGTAGTTACAGACCATAAGAGTCTTAAATATTTGACGAGCCAAAAAGAGTTAAATTTGAGGCAAAGAAGTTGGTTAGAATTATTAAAGGATTATGACTTGATGATAGATTACCACTTGGAGAAAGTTAATGTAGCAGTGGATGCACTGAGTAGGAAATCCGCTATAGCATATGTGAAGATGAGATATCTTCCGTTATTGAATGAATTAGCTAAACTTAAGGTGACATTGAGGTAAGCCAAACCCAGTAGTGTATTGGCTAATTTTAGAATAAGGTCAGTGTTAAATGAGAAGATTAGGTACTTGCAGAAACAAGATGAGTACTTGGGCAAGCTCAAACAAGAAATTAAAAATGATAAGCCTTCATAAATAGAAGTAAAAGAAGATGGATTGATGGTAGTAGGCAACAGATTATGTATTCCAGATATGCAAGAGTTGAAGGATGAAATTTTTGATGAGGCATACAATACTCCATATGCAATGCATCCGAAGAGCACCAGAATGTATAGAGATTTAAAAAAACTTTTATGGTGGAGAGGAATTAAGAAAGATGTTGCAGAGTATGTTGGAAAATGTTTGGTGTGTCAATAGGTTAAAGCGGAACATCAAACACCTGTCGGTAAGCTTAAGCCCTTGTCTATTCCGAAATAGAAGTGGGAGAAGATTACAATGGATTTTTTGATGGGATTACCAAGGACCAATAAGAAGCATGACTCAATATGGGTTATTTTTTATAGGTTAACTAATTCAACACATTTCTTGCCAATTAGACAGACATAGTCTTTAAATACCTTGGCCAAGAAATACATAGATGAAATAATTAGCCTTCATGGGACTCCGAGTTCTATTGTCTCAGATAGAGATCCTATATTCACATCTAAATTCTGGGAAAGTTTGTAAGAGGCTTTGGGAACTAAGTTACATTTTAGCACAGATTTTCATCTGCAGACTGACGGTCAATCCGAGAGGACAATAAGGACATCGGAAGCAATGTTAAGAGCATACGTAATGGATTTCAAGGGTTAATGGGATGATCATTTTCCTTTAATCAAGTTTGCTTACAACAATTCTACCTCTCAGGAATTCAAATGACACCTTATGAAGCTTTATATGGTAGGAGGTGTAGATCTACTATTTGTTGGGATGAGGAAGGTGGAAAAAAACTTTTAGGGCCTGAGTTGGTACAAGTTGCAGTCGACAAGATTAATTTAGTGAAACAGAGACTCAAGACAACTCAAGACATGATGAAAAGCTATACATATGCACATAGGAAGGAGATGGAATATGAAGTTGGAGACAAAGTATTTCTTAGAGCCTTATCATGGAAAGGAATCTTAAGATTTGGTAAAAAGGGTAAGGTCCAAGATACATAGGCTCTTATGAGATTATTAAGAAGATTAGGCCTCTCACTTATAAGTTAACCTTTCCGCCAGAGTTATTCAAGATTCACAATGTCTTCCATGTATTAATGCTAAGGAGATATAGATCGGATCCTTCACACATAATCCAACCTTCAGAGGATCAATTAAGGGATGATTTGGCTTGTGAAGAACAATCAGTAGCGATTCTAGATTTAAAGGAAAAGGTCTTGAGAAACAAGACTGTGAAATTAGTTAAATTTTTATAGAGGAACCATTCAAGAGAAGAGGCAACATGGGAGCCCCTGAAACTTATGAAGGAGAAGCATCCACATCTAATTGTAGAAGGGGAGAAATGTTGGACCCAAATTTTTCTTAAAAATTATTTTATAAATTAGCAAGCATAAACCAAAAATTTGAATTCTTGCATTAGAAATTGTTTTGAATTACTTATGATTATATTTTTATTAAGGAGTTAGTAGGAATTAAATTACATGTGGAAGGGTAAGTTTAGAAGATTAAAAGTTTGTCTTAAAGAAAAAGGAAAAGAAGAGAAGAGAGTCTTGCATCGTAAGAAAGAAAAATAGAGAAAGTTGTAGAAGAAACTAGAAGAAGAGAAGGAGAAACCGAAGCATATAAAGAAGAAGAAGGAAAAAAAGAAAAAGGAGGAAGATGAAAAAGAAAAAGGGTTCAGCTGAAAATTTTTAGGTATTCCCTATCTTTTCTTCTTGCTTTAGTAGAAGAAGAAACTATTGAAAGTATGTTTTATGTTGAAAATGAAGAGAGAAAGAAGAGAAACAAGAAATTTGTTTTCTTAGATCTTTATGGCTTTGTAACTATATCTTAGTTCTTCTAGCCTAGATAAAGCTTATTTTTGGATAGTAGAGCTTTAGGGAAGTTATATTCATATATACTGTTTGAATGAAAATATGTTTGTTTGAAGGGAATCAAGAATATCAAAGGCGAGAGCAAGAGGAAACACAAATTTAAGTTTGAAGTTACAAGTAAATAGGTGGGTAATATGTTTATAGTTGTTATGTGATGAGATGAATTATTTTCTTATATGTGTACCTAAAAGTTTGCTTTTTATCATTGTGAATGTGGCAAAAATAATCAGTGATTGATATCATGTTTGCTTTGAAAGACTTTACTACTTTTGGAATTAATAAGAAGAAGAAAAACACAAATTGCATGAAAATATGAATATGATATGAAATATATAAGCACCGAAAATTTGCTTGTGTGGGCAAGAGAGATACCATTTCATTCATCATGTGCACGTTGACCTATATCCTTCTCCCGACTACCCGTTTATGGCATATGAGCTTCAAAAAATGGACTCATTTCATTTATGGTATAAACTTCAGTTTAGCCATTTCATTCTATAAGATTCTCTCAAGCCATTATATGTGTGCATTTTGCTTTAAATTGTTAAACACGATATATGATTGAGTGCTATGTTTTGATCATTGAAAAAATTTACATTATTTGATTCGTGTAATAATATGTTTATTTGTGAGCTTAAACAGTTGATAATCTGATTGTTATATTTAAATGTGATACAAATTTATGTATATGTTTGGTTGTGTTTGTGGTTCATCACTAATGGCTATAACCGTGTTAGCCACTAAGCTTCACAACTTACCCCACTATTTTCCACAGGTGAAGAATCAGTAGATCATTAAACCTTGCAAAAACTTCAGCAAATCTCCAAGAAATATTTCATTTGTAACTAAGTTAGTTGGATCATTTTTGGTAGTTTTATAAGCATGTTAGGCATGAGCATCCATGTTGTATTTTTGTATTATGATATGGATGTGGCTTTTGTTTGTAATTGGAGCAATGTACATACTTTGTTTTATTTAAGAAATGAATGATAGTAAGATTTAGAAGAAATATTCATCTGTTCATGCCTAAATTCATTTTCTATTACATTGTTTTATTTATTTTTTGGTTGGGAATGAAATTGATAGAAGTTGAAAACTTTTGAATAGATTTTTCTGAAGCAATTGATTTTAATGGGAGTCTTATATGTATGAATTGTGTTTGTTGGATTCGGGTCTTTTGTTTTCGTAAGAATGTATATTGACAAATGAGAGAAAAAGGGGATAAAAATATGTTCTGAATCTTCAATAAATAAACCATACTGATCTAGACAGAATTAGACAAATTTGTCTTCATGAAAGTTATAGCTCTTTCTCTTAGCTTTCTAAAAACATAAAGTTTATAATTTTTGGATTTCGAGGTTGAAAGTTATGATAAATTGATGTAGGAGTATGCAGTCGGAGTTACACGCTCGTGCACATGCACGATCGTGACAACCCCAATTTTTCATGAATGTCGCAATCATGCACATGCACCATTGTGACGAACCTCTACTGTTCATAAAATTTCACTATCGTGCATATATATGATCGCGACTCTTTGTTTTTTCCATAAGAAATGCATGGTCGTGCATTTCTTAAATGCAAACCTATGCATTTTTAGAGCAATCCTTACATTTTTATTTTATTTTTTTGTTTGTTTATTTGTTTTTATTCCTACCAAGAATTTAATGCTTTTATATATATATATATATATATATTACACCTTGTTACTGCGAAATAAGAACCGAGACCTGGGGCCAGCAAGAAAAGAAATGATGAATGGTTGAATTATGATATTTTAATAACCAAGTTCTTTGAGCTATGAATTATGATATTTTAATGACCAAGCTCTTTAAGCTATGAACCTAAGTTACACAAATGATGATATTTAAATGATTAAGAGATATGGTTAAAGAAACATACCCAGAATAGTCAAATTGGGTATGCATTATACATTACATATATACGTGTGTATATGAATGAATGCTTATGAGATTGTGCAAATTAGTAATGTGTGTACAATGTGTGTATTGCATGAAGTTGATACACAAGATAGATCGTCAGCATCCAAGCGTTTTTGGATCATTGAAGCAAATGCTTATCTAGAGCATACTATAAGTTCACCTAGATGGTCTTACATTAATTGATTGTTCAGTTTTAAATTTCTGTATTGAATTATTACTAATGTGAATGTGACTGAGACAATTCTGAACATAAATAGTCCGAGAAGTTTGATAAATGTGAATGTATTGGATTTGCTTCATTGAATGTGAATGACAAAGAAATAAGTGTTCCCAACGTTTCGTTGAATGTCGGACATAGAACTGATGAAAATGAAAAAAAGTGAATGTGTACTGAATAAATCTAATTGACTGCACATATGTGAATTCACGCATTTCATTACATGATATGCATGATTAGATAAAGGTAGTTGTGGCCAGAGTAGCCACCGAAAAAGAGCTTAAATCTCATATTGTGATTAAGAGCCAAAGGCTCACTATGTATAATGAGCCTACAGATATGGGACAGTTATCAATGAGCCCAATATCCACAATGGATACGGAACAGTTAAAGGCACTCGGTTACAACAAAGTAACAAACGAAAATGAGTCATATGTGCATTGCATATCTATCTATCTATCTATATATATATATATATATGCAATGCACAAATGACTCATGTTCGATTGTTACTTTGTTGTAACCATATATATATATATAAATTGATGTGTATTAAGTGAATTATTGATATGAGTTATATGAACTGTTACGAAAATGAATTGTGAAATGATATGCAATATATGAATGTATAAATTGTCTTTGAATATGAATATGTGAATTGTTTTGTGATGCTATGAGTGAGCCCATCGAGGATGTTAGCTCACTGAGTTCACAAAACTCACCAAAAATTGCAACGTTGTCTTTTAGGTTTAGGGGATACCCAGTTAGACAAATTGGAGTATAGCCACTGAAATCGATTAAGAGATAGAGGTCGGGATTAATTCACATCTACATATGTTTTCAATCATTTTTGTATCAAGATTTGTTTTCTGCCACTGTTGAATATGTATATATGAATTCTGTGCAATGTATACTTGAATTCAGTTTGTAATAACTGTTATGAATAAACTCGTTTCGTAATTGTAATGGTCCAAATGATTACTGGAATTTTGATGATGCATTTAATGTTTGTGACACTTATGACTGAGAATGTTTATGAATAAAATAAGCGGAAAATGATTATTGGTTTTTTGAAATATGTGTGTGATGTTCAAAAAAAATTTGCAATATGTTTGACTGACTGTTTTAACATGTCACCCTCATAGAGTATGTTCTCGAATACCGTTGGTATGTTCAAGGATATGCCTTATGAGGGTGGGGTGCTACAACAAAAGTGGTGAATCCTCTATTGGCTACTCAATTACTTTCGAATATCTCAAGTTGTACCCAATCGCCACCCTATAAGTGACCTCTGCAAGGCAACAAGGAATGGAGCAAAGTACAGAATCAGTATCTAAGATATCCTTAAGTACCTAAAGTCTAAAAATACTTGCACCATTGCTATGATTAGATCATCACTGACTTAGAATAAGACATCCATGTGATGATCTCATGGTAGGTCTAGTAAGCATCCATATCTAAATTATAGTTTCTGAGATTCACTCCTTGATCAAATCAAGGAGTTTAACATATGCTACTATCCGGATTAACAATGTCCAGTCTCATTAATCCTATAATTAGGGATAATTTATATACTGACATAATTGCATATGATAGAAATCTCAGTAGTATGATCACAACATAATTTCCTTCATACTATGTCATATATTATGGACTTCATTAATTTGCTTATAGATCAATATCAATTTATAAATAATGAATACCAAATTAATGAAATATGCTTTTCTTTATTATTGAAAATAAAGTCTGTACACAACTTTGTACAAAACGCACTAAAGGCGATTGTCTTTAGGGCACTACTCTAACATAAAACTGCCAGATTTCTGTCCAAAATAGCCTAACATCGAGCAGATTCAATAACATTTAAACCTTAATTAAGCAAGTTAAAATGTTTTAGCCCTAAATTGATCAAACCAAAACACATTTGGCCCTAAATTGGGCATTTAACCTAAACTTTAATGTGGTTAGATGAGAATTGATAATTAAGCTCGTATAAAAAATAAAGGCTGAAATTTGAATTGTGTTAGGATTTCTTATTAAATAGGAAGTAGTACTATATGTTATTTTGGATATGCTATCCTAGTTGTATAGAATTTATAGAATTTTTTTCATCAATAGGATATAAATTAGGAACCCTTTTTCACTAAAATAAAGGTTCTAAAAACTCTCTCTCCCTATATATATATACTTGAGTTTTCAATTAGGTGGGATTTTTTCTTCTAAGAGTGATTTTTAATTTTGTTTCTTTCATTATTTGTGCTCACCATAAAATTATGGCAACGAAAATTCTAACTTTGAGCATATTAAATCATAAAATACTAGCCAAATATTAGCCATATTTTTAATTTTGTAAGTTTTAGATACTAATTAATAATTTTTTAAGTTAATTTACTCCTTAAAGTTCTTGAAGCATAGCCTTACTTCGGAGTAAGTCTATATTTCTACCACATGGTAACTCGTCCCTTTTTTTTGCATAGTTTTGTGTTTTTGGCTCATCAAATCCTCTGTTCTACTTACTCTGTTCTAATCTTATTCTATTAAATCTCATCCATATATTTATGTGGAGTCCACATAAATGTATGGATAAGATTTAATAAACATGATAAGAATACTATAAATAATACAGGAGATCTCATCCCTTTTTTGGGTGGTTCGTTTTATTTTATTTGTGGAGAATGACTATTCCTTTAAGATCTCAAAATGTTTCGAGTTACTTGAGGTTTGAACCTGAATGCCTGTTCGGCGTACAAAGGAAATCTAGTTCAACAGAAAGCAAGCACCAGTCCAGCCACTTGAAACACGATAAAAACTAATTGAAAGTAAAATGCATTGCAACCTTTTTCTCTAACCCTCGCTTTTATATCAAAGACAAAGTAAAAGCAAGCAGCAGTTTTTATTTATGGTTATTCTACTATCTAGAAACAAATTAGCAAGGGCATGGCTACAATGATAACTCAATCTACTGGGAAGCTCAGATGAGCATCCATGCAGCAAAGGCCAAAGCCATGATGATGAAATCTGCAAAAAGCCTGGTCTTGGCTGCTCCATTGCTACTAGGAGTTGTCTTTGAGTTGGAATCAGGAGTAGAGGACGAAAAAGAAGATCCAGAAGAAGCAGTGGTTGGCGGGGAATCCGTGGTAGAGGTAGTGGTTGTTGAATCCGAGGAACCCGCTTGTCTAAAGATCTTGGCGTCTGGGGAGTCTGGTGGGAGATTCAGTATAGCTGCAAACAAGGCACCCAACAATTATACTTTACTATAAAAATGGAGAAGGAAGGTTTAGAGGAATTACTTGGGCAGTCGGAGACTTTGGCATCAATATTACAAGCAGATGGCATTTGAAGGGCTAGAGTGGTGTTGATGGGAAGGCCCATGGAGGGGTCAGTACTCTCTTTGATGAGAACGCACAAGCACTTAGGCTTATTGGCCTTAACTTTTTGGGTATCCTGACAACACTCTGGTGTTGGCTTATTGGCAGTGCCACTAACGAATGGTATGCAAGCAGCCAGATTGCCCAGCTGCTCTGCACATTCTTGTTCGTCATCTTGGATTGTTGCAATTGACACCACAGCCAAGTATGCCACCATTGCACATAGAATTCTCATCTTTAAGTCTCTTTCCATTTTCTTCAGCTTCCGCTTACACTCTGCAAGGTTTTTCTTGCTTGCTTGCTTTCTTTTTACTCATTGCCACAGCTATTTAAAGAGTTCAATGGATTACGTATTTATTATGAAAATGGCCCTCTACCCTCTTCGTTTTAGGATAATGTAACACCCTACCCAAACCTTTTTTATTCTAGTTAGGCTGGAACTAAACTGATTGAAGAAGGGTGTTTTACCTACTGCTGGAGGGTACTTTAATAAGACGTGTTAGCTACTAATCAAATGAAGGGTTAATCCCGTTCATAAGTTGGAATAAAATCTTCTATACCCACTACTCTGTACTTACTATGTTTCACGCGATCTCAGCCATACAAATGTGTGAGACTTATGTGAAACTCATGTGGGTTCCACATATTTGTATGACTAAGATCGTGTAGAACAAAGTAAGTACAGGACAGTGGATACAGAAGATCTTAATTAGTGTAAGCTAGACTCTGGATATCAAAATAATGATAAGACTAAAGAGAAAGTGGTGACAAGTGTCCCATATCCCAAGAAATATGGAATCCAATCAAACAATTAATTCAGCCTTGCAAGTCCCAAAGCCATCCCCACCTGCAATTTGTTTCAGAAAGAAAATTGACTTTGGATGTATCGGTCTCCGACCAAAGTTTCATAAATTTCAGATTACATTTTTCGCCTAGTGTTGTGTGAAGAGAAAAACGCAGGTGGCAAATGAAGAATGGAAGATTAAGCAGGCCCTTTTATCTCCTCTAGTGACACAATCTACAAGCATTTAATTGCTGACAGTTGACAACTTGATCCACAGTAAGGATGCAAAATGGATTTTTAACTCTGCTCAATATAAGATATCAGATATACCCTTATTTGAAGCACAAGGTGGAAGATGGTGAAGTGATCTGGCTTTGGTTTGATAATTGGATTGATTTCAGTCCTCATATACAAAGATCTGAGTTAGCTACACTCAGAAATAGAGTTCTCATTAATGTTGGAGTGTCTTGGCTAATACAGATGGGGAATGGGTTGGTAACTTTAGGAACTTTCAGCTGCTAACTGAACACCTTTCTACTGTAGCTGCATAGAGGAGAACCGACAAAATGATCCAGATACATCATACTAGTCGAATTTTCACCAACAGTTCTGGTCACAGCTTACTAATGCAGCATCTGGATTTAGTTCCTTGGGCTAATATCAATTGGAAGCAAGTTCTGTGTCCTAAAGTTGCGGTATTCTGATAGGTCTTTCATCTTTGGTAATAGTTACTGAATATTTATTCTACTGTATTATCAAAATACCCAGTACAACCACCACTCTTTAAGAGAGTAACAGAGAATCCTTAGATACCAAACCAGAAACAAGAAGAATATAGCAGTAACAAAAAAATAGCAAAGACACACTCTCAGTCCTCCCCTAAAATGAACCATCGGAAGGATACAGCACCTTCCCTGGTTAGCTTTCGAGAGGTTAACCACTCTCCCACAACCTTTCTGTATTTTTCCCTTGCCTTCCTCTTACTCCTTTCCACACAAATACCCCACTCACTCCTGCATAATGAGCCCTACTGCTGCCAAGTTAGTTAGGATTGTCTCTTTTCTCCCCATGCAGCCCACCTTTCTGCCTTCTAGAATATACCTTTAACCCCACGTGCCCCTTCTTTCTTTTATAAAATTTCGTAATTAAGGGTCTATCATATTCACATGGCCAATGATCAAGAATAGACTAAAAACTAAAGACAGGTGGTTTGGTAGGTTTGATCCTATTTGCATTTTTTGTAAACAATTGAATGAAAGCAGAGATCATCTGTGTTTTTTTAATGTAGCTATAGCAACTCAGTGTGGAGCCGAATTTTGAGTATGTTACAGCTTTCTAGCTTCAACTTTGTGTGGTATGAAACACTAAATACAATCATAAGGTGCACCAAAGCAGGTCAAAGGAATAGCATTATCATCAAGACTTCATTTCCTATGGTAATTTATTCCATTTGGAGAGAAAGAAATAGGCGGTTATATAAAAAAGAACAACAAAAACATTGTGAACTTGATTAAAGCAGTTATTATTGCCAATGAGAAGCAATGCATAGTTAGCCAAGAACTTAGAGTAAATTGGATGCTTTGATGTAACTTTTTTTGTATTTTGACGTACATCTTGTTTAGTATATAGTCTCTCTTCATTCTTAGTGTATGATTCTTATTTAGGATGTGTAATAGCTTTTGCTATAATATATTTTAAATTTTATTTTTCAAAAAAAGGGATGCAAAAACAAATTGTTCTGATCAATATGTCTTGCTCAAGCAAGTATGAACAAAGGAGAATTACTAGAGGGACGAAGGAAATCAAAGAAATAAGATATAAATCCAAATCAAGACGAAGCAACCGAGGTGGAATTATCATAAGTGGTTCCAACATGCTGGATGACAAATCCATAGATCTTTCGCTTTAGCTTCTCTATTTTTTCTGTAAGTTGGCCATTCCCTTTGGATGCAGCACGGTCCAACCAATCATTTACTCGCTTCAAATGAGATAGAACAGCTGCAATAGAGCTAGAGCTGAGAGACAACCCTTTACCTTCGTTGTTAGTACACTCGCCCAAAACACGGAAACCCGCATCAAGGGACTCCTCGATAAACATCACAAACCATGTTTGCATCTCAAATTGTAACTTTTTAGCAAGTTCTACTGTTTCTTTCATTCCATAGCCTCTTGTCCAGACACCAACAATAGGATCAGAAACAGATGATAGAGTAGCCTTTGGTGACTGCCTTTTAGACAAACTTTTTGATAGAACTCTCGGATGTTCATTATTCTGGCTGTTTAGAAGAGATACAATCTCAAGATCTGTAGCTAAAGCAGCTTCAACCCATAGAGAAGCTGATTTCGATTGGTCTGTTGGGATGGTATCGTGATCAGAGGAGTGGTTAAGGGTAACTGATTCAGCAATTGAAGCATATTTGCCAAGATCATTATAAACCTCAAAAAACTGATCGATGGTAGGCAGGGGATTCCCTGCCTTGGATACAGAAGACAGTTCTGCAAATATGCTGCAATTGATAGAGGGGACAAAGAAATTAGGCTCACATCCAACATGGTGATTTTCCACAAAAAAGTTAGAAAACATGTTAGATCTTGCAAACGGAAATAAAATTATCCTTGCTGACAATTATCATTACAGACAGTTAAGTCATCTTTTTCCATTTCAAGTGCATTCATGATGATGAAATCAAGAACCAGAAAGTGAAATTCTTACGGGACTGAAAACCATATTTAAGAGGAATCACAAGATGCCATTTTGTATTCAGTACCTTAAACACCTTATAATGGACTCAGTAGCAATTGCTTCCTCCAATGCTTCGGCCGCTGCTGTTGAAGCAAGAATTCTCCTTTGTGTAGCTTCCTGCAATTAGTAATCACAATAATAAAATAAACTTGTATCATCTTAGAGATTTCAAAGTTTTCTACTCCCTAGATTGTGCACTTTTTCATCCTCAATACATCCTTTTTAAGTTGCACTTTGTTTGGGTAATAGTATAAACCACATGGTTAGGTCACGTTTGTACTAATTAAACTATTTATTTCAATCTCCTACTTGAAGAAACAAGCCATAAACTACATTCCTAACCTTTCCAAGCCTTGCAAGTTCTCCAGAGACAGCTTCCAATGGAATGCTCCCATCAGTCCATTTCTTTTCATGGACTTTGAATCCTAGAGATGCACAAGTTGACTGCTTCTGCTCTGCACTAACTTCAGTTGGTGAACTGGGTTTTATTTTGTCCTTATTAGGAGAATCATCATCCTCGTTTGATTGTCGATTAACATCACTTAGACGTCTGGAAAGTGCTGCCTGAAAAAGAAAAAAATGATTGAACCTCACTGAAGTTAGTTTTGAGTGCAAAACATGGGGAGCTCTGGTTATTTATCACTGATTTATGGTATGGCAGAAACAGAGGTAAAGCTAAATGAACAAAACAGTTGAACTTGTTCATATAAACAAGCTTGAACAAATCAATTTCTGCCAATTCTTAATAGTTAGGCCGCACAGAAAAACTAAGTTGAAGAAAGTACCAATAACAACAACCCAATCACTATACCAATCATAGCATTGAGAACTTGAGCATACCAAAAGGAATTGAAATTGAAAATTACCTGAGTGCGCAAAATTGCTTGGATATCGGGCTTCTTCCTCACTTCACCTTTCTCTTTCACTTCCCCTGCACCAGCTGAAGCAGGCGGAGTCTCATCCCAGCTCTTCCTCATGGTCTTAGCAGAACCCACAAGCGCCTCCGAAACCTTAGAAATCCCAGCAACTATTGATGCGATCTTCTTCTTCCCGGCTGAATCCGCCACCAAAGGCGACACCTTTAACCCTCCCGACAGCCTTCTTCCCGGAGACAACGGAGCCCTTCTTGCATTGGGCGACGCCTGCTTCCTCCCAGTCGGCGACGGTTGCCTATATCTCGACGGGACTATAATCGATGGCTCCCTTGCCGCCTTCCTGTTATCCTCGCGCGCTGCCGCTAGGCTGGGTACCACACATTTGGACGGCACCGGAGACATCGATCTCTTCCCCTTTCCTACAGGTGACGGCTCCCTAGACACCGACCTTTTTGCTCCAGAAGGCGAAGAAAACCTCTGTGGTGGCTTGACTTCGTTGGAATTAGCAATATTTCCGTCGTTGTTGTCACGCGGCGCCAGAGCTTTCCTTGTTGCCGTAGCTTTAGCGTGTTTGTCGTTCTTAGGATTGTCGTCATTCCTCGCCCTATCATTCTTATTCTCAGTAGAGTACTTGTTGTTGGACAAATAGACTGAAATAGGATCTAACGTGTACTCCGATTCAGCCACAGGCTGAATAAGGAAATCCTTTTTAGAGGGCAATAAGCGGGCAATCAGAGGCTCCGGGGTGCCAATAAAGGGGTGCCGACCGACGATTGGGCGGAGGCCGGACGCCATAGGGACGGGGGAATCAAAGTGGAAGCGGTCGACGTAGACGAATTGTCCTAGCTGGAGGCGATTAGAGAGGATAAGGTCGGTGTCGCGGTCGGAGAGAGAGACGTAGGTGGAGTTGAGAGAGTCGGAGAGTTGGACGTAGAATCCGTGGTTTGAGAAGAGGTCCGAGCCGGCGAGGGCGGGGACGATGCCGATGACTTGGAGGAGGGGAGAGCGGTGGTCGCCGGTTACACGGGTTGTTGAGTTCATAGACTGAAGCAGCTTTAGGAGAATTCCAGGTGTGAGAGCGGCCATTCTCGTACACAGACAATGTGTTACTCCAAATCTGAACTCTTTATTTATCTCTCTCCGTTTGTGTGCGCGTGAGACAGAGACTTATGCTGTGAAGTCGCAGTAAAAAGATACGATATGGAGTTCGCTGACCGTTACTAATTCGAATTCAAAACCTCCCTCCCTCCCGTGGCTTCTTCGAGCAGCCTGATCAATTTCTTGTTACCGCATATTCGACCATCATCAAGTGGAGTGTTTCCCCATCTGCAGAGTAAATTTAGCATCGATTTCTTTGCAGGAAAATTTCTGAATAGCATTAACATCATGCAAAGTTAAACGTCCTCCTCCAGTTCTTTCTAATTAGGCTTAATGAATAAGCTTGCATTCGCCTAAGCTGAGGATAAGCTAACTCTTAGCCAAACTCATTCCACCATATCTTGGTATGCCTGAAAATTACTCGATTAA
>JANZXR010000008.1:32673379-32703492 GCA_027575705.1 Erythroxylum echinodendron
GAAGGTGTTCTTGCATGGTTTGACTCTCTCTCTCCTTTCATGCATGAGTGAGCCGAAATTTGCATGAGAAAAGTCTCGTTTTTGGTTCACATCCTCTAAGAAAAATCTCCTCTAGACATTTCTTCTCCTTTCCCACCAAAGGATTTTGTTAACTAAGTTGTCCTGGAAGAACAAGAGGTAAATCAAATTGGTTAAGGATACAACAACAAGGAGAGGATAGATTGAGAAAGAAAAGGATTCAAAAGCAAAAGGCTTTGGATACAAGAAGGACGAGTGGATAGCGCAGCGAGAAATTAAAGTTGTAATAAAAGAGTCGGTAATATCACTATCTTTATTATGTTTATTATTATCCTTATACCATAACATGTATAGATTGGCATGATGATTTGGATATATTGCTTCCATTGCAAATAAGATTTCTAAAAAGTTTTGAAGTCTACCAGTTCTTCAAATATAGCATGCCTTCTTTTTCCAATCTAACAATTAGCTCATTAAACCGCACCTTATACTCAACTACAGGGAGATTATCCTGTTTTAGATATAGGAATTCCTTCATCTTCCTATCCAAATAGATCTTTGTCATATAGCTCTCTGTGAAGACCTTCAGAAAATCCTCCCATGTCAATTTACAAGGTTGGGTAGAACTACCAGGAACAGTCTTCCACCACTGATAAGCCTGACCTTGCAATAGCAAGACTGCATAGTCAAACCTTTCATCAGACTCGCTGTCCATCTGATCAAATACCTGCTCTGTTCTTTCCAACCAACCTTCTGCCTTATCAAGGTCTATACTTTCATAGAAGTCTACAGCCCCTTGCTTATCATACATCCTTTCTCTCCTCTCAGGAATTCTCTCAGGCATTTGCTCAGACTGGGGTATTAAAGACTCTATATTGGCTCCTACAGACTCTAAGAAAACTGATTTTGCAACTTGATCTCTCATAATGGATGACCTATAATAAACAATAATCATGATCACTATATGAGTCTTTCTTTATATATAATTTTGATATGTTCTTATATGTCCCTAGGGATGCCAAACCATGCTCAGATACCAAAATTGTAACACACCATAACCATAGAACACATGCCCGAATATCCAGAGGACATTCAAGAACATACCCTAAGAAAATGGAATGTTAGAGCTATCACATTCACTTATTATGGCATCAAACAAAACATGAATAGTCAAAAGATCAACTTTTCCCATTTCACTCACAAACATAATTTACACTGTAGCATTACACTACATAATACATATATTTACATTACCAAAAACATCTGAGAGTTTATTGCTCTTTTATAAAATTTTATACATGAAATGAGAAACTAAATAAACACAATCTACTAGACTCTTCAGATATAAATTGACCAGAACTTTGAGTCATACTTGTATCAAAAATCAACAGTACTAGACTTCTACTCTATCACATTATAAGCTAGGTATTCTTTGTACCTGAAAATCAAAGTTTGCAATTTTGATGAGTTTACGAACTCAGTGAGTAAATGATCATTGATCAGCTCACCATATCAAAACATAAGGCCAATCCATAATTAAATTCATAAGCACTTCATGTCATCCAATTTTGAATAAATCACCATATTTAACCATGCTTCGACAAATACGATTTTCATGTCACTATATTCAAAACAATCCAATTATTCAATTCAATCATGCATATGGTACATAGTAAGTTATATATGCTAATGCACATGTGACTCCATTCATTTTTACTTTGTTGTGATCGAGCGACTTTTTACTGTCCCATATTTGTTATGGATATCGGGCTCATTTCATATACTGTTCCATCCCCTTTATGGATACCTAGCTCATTAATAACTGAGCATATGGCTCTTTGTGCACAATTTCGAGCTTTAAGCTCTTTTTCACTGATCACTCTAGTTATAGCTCCTTTATTTGGTCAAGTATAACAATGTTTTGCAATGCATCTTTTCACATATTATGCTATCAATAACTTTATTTCTAAGTACACAATCATATATCACATTCATTGGATCTAAGTCTGGCATTCAACACTTAGTTGAGTACATATATTTTCCAGATTCATATTCAATCAAAAAAACTTCTAATATTATCCTGAATATTAAACTCCTTGGACCATCAATGTCTGAAATTTTCACAATCAAATCAATAGTAGTTTAATAACTAAAATTTAAGCAGAAACAAATCAATCATGATGAGAAAATATCTAGCTTAACTCACAGTATTCTCCATATAAGCTATTGCCTTGAAGAACCAGCAATGTTTGGATGCTAACATTTGATTTGTGCTTCTTTAGTCATGTAATGCACACAAATTGTACACATTACTAATTTTATCAATGATATAAATATTCAATCATGCACACATATATATATATATATATGTGTCAAGTTTAATGCATGCTCAATTGATTTTTCTCGGGTATGTATCGCTGATCACGAATCTTAACTATTCATACATCATAACTTGGATATAACAAATTTGCAATTTAGGTTTATACCTCAAAGGAATTTGATTATTCTAATATCATCAATTATACATTCATCAATCCTTTTCTAGCATCATAAAATCACACAATATCCCAATGATGATTCATTAATACGTAATTCACATTACTCATATCCTTGGATCAAATTTGCATTCCTAGGAACAACTTTGTCCTTTAACACTCATAAATTCTAGATTTTAGATACATGATATCTAATAATTCATTCCTTAAGTATAACATCGATTAACAACCTAAACTTATACCTTTAACCAATTAATCCAACATCAAACTAGGTCCATTTCAAGCCTTAATCAAGTCTAAATGCTATAAAGTAAAGTATTTATCCTTGGCTAGTTCAACAATCACATAAAAGGGAAATTTTCACTTCCAATGCATTGCCCACGATTGTGGAGTTATCCAAAACTTTACTCTCCCTTTTCCTTTAAATTTTTCCATATTTTAACCCCTTCATACTAAACTTAAAACATATTCTTCATAGTTCATTATTTACAACTCAATTCCTCATCAATTTCACCTCAATTCTAACTCAAGATCATCCATACAACAATTCATAAACTATTATTTATTATGTACACAAAAACAGAACATGATTGTATCCATTTGTTCATTAATATTTCAGCAGTCATCGAACACCATTATCACAATCAATCCATCCTTAAGCAATCATCATAAATGTTTCTATTAAAGCACGCCATAAAGATTAACATTTTACTTATTTGTTCAGGCCTAAAGCTTCCTCAAATCATCAAGTAACCTAACTCTCCAAGCTTACACGATCATCATAATTTTAAGGTGGAATATGTTAGGTTTTCATCAATAAGAAGAAGATAACAGAATTTCGTTGGAGTGGCAAATGGAGGATTTTGGCAACTCAAAGTTATAAGGGTTGGGTGTGTGTCTTGTAAATGAAAAAAGAAGAAGAAGAAAGTATGTAACAAAAATGAAAGAGAAATGGATATGTCTTATGTATGTATATCATGTAGGTTAATTGCATGGTGAGTGTCATGACACTTGTCAAATAAAGACATAAGCTACTTGTCTTTTACTTATGGTATCAAATGTCACTTAATCATTAGTCCATTTGTCTTTCAATCTCCAATCCATTTGTCACCCAATCATTTAAGCCAATTTTCACTCAATCCTAATGCCACGCGTCAATTATTTCTATTACCATATGTCAATTTGTCTTACCACTTAGCATTTTTTCTAGTCCAAATGTACATATTAATTCATAAATCTCCCAATTGTAATAATAAATTCCAATTTACTAATTGTAATCCATCAAATCAAAATTCAAAACATAACAATTCACAATCATATCATAACCATTTTAAACCTTTTATAACCCAAAACATGTCAATTGAGTGCACACACAATCTTTGCAATATTTTCTAAATCAACATTTATGTGTATATATGCTCATGTTATGCACGTGAATGTAATGCACTTAATGAAATCTCAAATGATAAAACTCATGTGACTCAATAACCTAAGGCTCTAACACTCAATAATGTTTTGGAAATTGAATATTACAACACAACTATCGAAGTTGCCACATTCAAAAATATATACATTCCAAAAGCTTTACACAAGTAATCTGCTAGCCCCACCTAAAATCCACTCGATCCGTCCTGTACTCTGGGGTTATCAGTAATCACATGACCTCCTAGAAAAATAAAATGGCAAGGGGTGAGCTTCCTACTTAATAACGATAACCAACCATACCCTTAAAATCAAGTAACTCCATAAATAATTATAAAACTTAGTCAATCGATTAAATCATACATATAATACATATGTACACAAAAGCACTAAGTCTAATCCAAACAGTTAAAAAAAATCTCAAAAATTTTGCCAAATGATAATTAACACAAATATTAATTATAACTTCCATTTATGCTTTATGACAATATTTTCCTGGGCCTAGCTTAACCTAGCAGGCATACATCTAATGATCTGTCGGCCTGTCTCATCATAATCTCTCATCAGTGGAAACATAATTAAATAACCCAAATAAACTATCAAAAGCTAACAGAGTATTGGTCGGTTAAATGCAACATGGCATGAGTCTATAATAGAGTAGTAAATGTAGCAAAATAACAAGAAATAGTAATTAGAAAGAGCAAATAATAGCTAGTGAGGGAGTTGCTTCTGCCACTCTCAAACTTTCCATCTTGGCTCTCGCCATCTATTTCTAGCTGATGTTCAACCAAAATGATCGACTGCTTACTTTTCCTACCCCTTTCTTTTGTTTTTCTCCTCCCTTCTTTTCAGCTGAAGCTCTCTCCTCCGCCTCCTCCATACTTCTCTGTCTCCCCTTTTTTTCTAACCGAATGAGTTGTGTATCCTCATTTCAGTTCATCCTGTCTCCCTTTACTTCTCATTCTTTTTCCATTTGTAACACGAGACTAGCTTTAGGGTTATAGGGTTATTACGTCATCAATCTATTGTTAGTTTATGCCCTTGCAGCCAATCAATTAGATGCAAATTAATGTATGACATTTAAATTAATGAGATAGGATTTATTTATCCTTACGTATTAATTTAATTAATATTTTATGTTTTAATACTAAAGGTAAAATTCTTGGAATAATTACTATGTAATTGAAATTATGATGAGATCATAATTATGAGATTCAATTTACACTTAGGTATTATTCCTAAATGTTCCTGGTTGTAATTTCATTAAGACAAGATATTGTTGAAATGGTAAAACTAGCACACATGTTGTTTCTTTCTTATAAAGAAAGTAATTGATCTCATAAATTAAAGTATATAGATACTTAAACTAATGTATGGGTGATTATTAGAGAATAAGTCACTTAACTGACCCGATTATGAGAATTCCATATGGATTATTACTTATGTGTCTATGGATTATCTCATAATGATGATTGTATAACTGATCCTCAGACTTGAGATTACCAAGATATTTAGTATGGGAATTACTATATTTTGATGCTGCTTATGAATTGTCCTAGGATAATTTAATCAGAAGTAATTAGATACAGTATAAACCATACGTAGATAGTTGAGTAAGTCAATATAGGATTCGTCACTCTAAAGTAATTAGAGAGAATATTCTATTGTTCTTGAATAGTAATGATTTATAGAATTCTCTGGCTAGAGTAAATTGACATTTCAAAAGGTGTTTTCAAATTTCAATTATAGATCAATTACTAATTAGTAAGAAAGAACATGATTGGATAATAAGAGTGGACATTGTATCCATACTCTGTCTAATTAGAATATTGAATGATGAAAAGATTAAATTATACTTCATAGCTATGCATAGACAGGTTAAGTCAATCGCTTTGACATTCCTGATATTTGGGTAGTCATGATGTTACTAGACATCAATCATGAGTTCTGATTTTAAATTGTTTAATTGGAGAATTAAAGATAAATTAAAAGAAGTTTTAATTTTTCTAATTATAATTGTAAAGTAGAATTTTAATTTATCATTGTCAATTTATTAGTAACCTAATGGGTCACACATCAAAGAGGAATTTTTGGAAGAAAAATTAATTTAAATAAGTTGGACTTAATTCTAAAGTTTGAGAAACTTTAGGGATTAAATATAAGATATTTGATTTTATTAAAATTAAATTAATTAGAATTAGAATTTTATTTTAATTATAATTAAAGAAATTAAATTTCAATTAAAAGACCCTTATGATTTTTCTATTTAAAAAGAGAAGAACAATAGCGAAGCTAACACTTTTTGTCTTCTTCCTCTCAAAGCAGTCTTGAGAATTGCTCTGTGGATACCATCAAAAGCTAGACATTTGAACAGCTACTGATTGATCAATCCAAGAAAACCAAATATTTTTTAATAGGAAGAAGAAGAAGGTACGATTTCTAATTTGTTTTCATTTTATTCAAGTTTATTCAATTATCAAGATCCGCTCAGAATTTGTGAAAAGTTTTGTTTTCTACAGCATCTGTGATTCGATCACAGTTGGATTCTAACACTTGCATGTGTCAGACTTAAGTGAATGCAAAGGAGTAGTCACAGGTGTGCATGAGATGGTCACGTTGGTGGCAAAGTTAGTCACCACCATGATATGTTAAGTCATGGTGGTGACTTAATAAGCTTGTAAGTTAGTCACCACCATGACATGTTAAGTCACAATGGTGACACCTTTAGTCACCACCTTTCTTTGTCTTTTTTCTTTCCCTTCATCCTTCATGCAAAATTCACAAAATAATACAATTAACATTCATGCAATATTCGCACCATTTTCGCACAATTTATCTCACACTTGGATCAAAATATAGGGATTTGTAACCAAAATCAAGATATGAAAGCAATTAAAGGTAGTAAAAACTAGACACAATAGATGCATATTGAAAAAATATTTTTGATAATTTAATTTGATACCATAATGAACATTGAACGGAAGATAAAGGACAACGCAAAATCATGATCAGGTTTGAAGCTTTTTTGTAGAAGGAATGAGTTAGATAAAGATCTTCATACCGATGAATATGTAAAAGTATATTACACTTTGGAAAAAACAAAAGAAAATTTTGTGTGAATGGTAAAAAGTCAAAAGCTTTTTGATGGATATGTTTCAAACTTGGGAAGGTGTATGGATATGAGGAAATACAAATTATTTGGGATGAAAAAACATGATTTTCATGTGTTTATGCAAAGAATAATTCCAATTGCATTTGGGGAGTTACTACTGAATAAGGTTTGAGAAGCTATAATAGAATTAACTTTGTTTTTCAAAAGCTTAACATCATCTGAAATAAAGTTGGTTGAAATGGAAAAACTAAAAAGGAAAATTGTAGTAATATTGTGCAAAATAGAAGGGATTTTTCCTCCAAGCTTTTTGGTCGTGTGGAGCATCTACCTATGTATTTAGCACATAAGGTTAAACTTGCTTGTCCAGTTCAATATTGATAGATGTATCCATTTGAGAGTTAAATATAGTAAATATTTAAATTGGAGTTATAACATGTTTTAATCACATAATTGTATGTCAATATTTATTTGTAATGTAGGTATTTGCATCACTTGAAGAAAAATGTCAAAAATAAGGCTAGAGTTGAAGGTTGGATATGTAATGCTTATTTAGTGGAGGAAGCAAGTACATTTTGCTCAAATTATTTTGAGGCACATATGCACACAAGAGAAAGAAAAGTTCCTCGTAATGATGGTGGGGGAGTAACGGCTGATGTTGACAATAACTTATCCATTTTTACATATCTTGGACGAACATATGGATGGTCAACAAGAAGAATGTTAACAGAGGAAGAAATAGAGGCTACCCATGTTTACATTTTATTAAACTGTCAAGAGGTTCAACCTTTAGTGCAGTAAGTTGAAGTTGATTTTCAAATTGATTATTTGGGTTTTCAAAGTTAGTGTTATTCATAACTAAAATACACAATAATGCCTTTAGATTATACGAGTAATAGTTACATAAGCTAATTCCCGAAAAAACACAAGATGATATCAATAAAGAAGTTGAAAGATACTTTCCTCGATGGTTCGAGAAATATGTACTTTTGAATTAAAATTATTGAAATGGTTGAAATATCATATCAAAGTGTTCAAATGACATTATACTATTTAATATGATATTTTTTTATAGGTCTCAGAAAATTCAATAGAGGACAAGTTCATATATAGTCTTATGAAAGGACCTTCATGAACTGTATTTTGTTAATGGATACAAATTTCATATAGAATATCATGGTGATAGCATGGCAACAGTAAATAATAAGGTTTGGATAAAAAGAGAATTGATGGATTACTATGGTAAAATTATTGAGATACCTAAAATTGAGTACCCTACTTTCCAATAAAATGGAGTGTGATATTTAAATGTGAATGGTATGATCCAACTCCTAGAGATGGTACAAAAGTACAAGGTCGATACAATCTAGTTAAAATCAACCAGCAAAGAAGATTTAGTTAATTTGAAACTTTTGTGTTAGCGATGCAAGTGATCTCAGAGAATTATGTCCCTTTTCCTCAGCTTACGACGAGATAAGTCAAATTGATTGGCCATTTGTAAAGTAAAATCTAGAGGTGTTTTTAGGTTACATGAAAAAGGAGAAAAAAAGAGAATTGAAAGTGAAGCATTTCAAGAAGATGTTTATGAAATAAATGCATATGTTACATATGACGAGAATGGACCTTTGAACGATCCAAATAATGAATATGTTGAAATTTTTACTGGAGAGGATGAGGAGCGCGAGAGATCTAAAAAGGAGCCTGATTTTGATTCTAATTCTTCCAAAAAAGAAGATGATGATGTTTTTAATTTACAATTAAGTGATCATGATAGCAATTAATTTATGTTTGTAACAGAATATTATATGAATAAATCTATTATTGAACCAACAATATATTAATATATATGCAATTTATATTGTTTTATTATTGAAATATTTAATAAAATGTGAATTTTAGGTTAAAATATATACCAGAGAGAAAACAGAATATGATGCAACCAAGTTTAAGGTTACCATAATTTGGAGCAAGTTACTTTAAAGGTGAAGCATCACATTTTGCAGCTGCTATAGAATTAGGTATTGTACCTCCAGCTACTACACACCTAGATGAGACATCACCTTCTGTACCTACTGCTATACCATCTAGCAACCTTGATACACCATCCAGCATCCCTCCACCATCCACCACCCCTATACAGACAGAGATATCAGGGGTAAATGTTACAGATAAAGGAGTCAACCTAGTCTAGAACTAAGGGAGTAGATGGAAGAACTAACATCATAATTGTCAACAATCAGTGAGTGAAAATACATGCATGATAACACCATAGGTTTATATCGAAGTTATAGGTTTTAATTTGAAAATGATCTAAAATTGTTCATATATTAGTTTGGTTCCGCCTGGAATGTACTTAGGAAACATGACATTCATGTTCAAGGAGAAGATTGATCTTAGGGGTTACATATAAAAAAATATCTCTCAAGCAACAAAGAATTTTTATTAACAGGAGTTTGAGGTATGAAAATATATTCTTTTGTATTTTTTATCTATTTAATTTTATACATTAATTAGATAAATATCATAGGTTATAAGTACTTATAGTATTTTTAAGAAAGAATTTTTTTGGATTCCAAATTTAACGTAGTAATTTATAAAATATGGGAGAAGCGAGCTCATACACATTATAGAGACTTTTTTGGTGCAATACACAAGACTGGTGTACGACCTCCTTATATATCTACATAACCAGGAGCATACAGAGAAATTTGTAAGTATCTACACTTTACATTTGTATTTTGATTTTTCTACTTTCATGTATTTCAATTTAATTTGAAGTGTGAATTTTGGAATGAAAATATATGTGTATTATAGAGAATGATAATCTTATAAATGTCTAGTGCCATATATGGCTATGTTGTTGAGTTACTTTCTTTATTCAGTAGGGGGTAAAATATCATAAAAATAGAGAAAACTTTACCAAAATTTTGAAAATTGTAGTTTACTCATAACATTTTATTCTGGTGCATGAAAAGTTTATGGATAAGAAGCGTACACCTCGTCAAAGTTTTTTGCACACCCATACTAAGAAGCATGATGGTGTGATCTTCATTAAAACCTATTGTAAAAAAACTTAAAGTATGTGAAATTTATGCTTTAATATTAATTCTTAGTAATTATCACTTATTAACATAAACATTGACTCCTACTAGGACCAAATACAAGAAAGCATTCAATGATAGTCTTAGCACTCTGAAACTGTTGATAAGAGTCAAACATATCTTGATGCAGTGGGTGTTAGGGACCGTCATAGAAGGATCTTCAGTTTAGGTTCATTTGCGAACACATGCTATTCACAATCCTCCACATCCAGCATAGTTGCATCTAGTGGTTGGTCAGCATCCAATTAGAGAGTCGTTCAATTTGAGAACACGGTACAGATGCTGGTAACTCAATTGCAACAGTGGATGGAGTACATAGCCCAGCTTCGTAATAAGATGGATGAGTTGAAGGGGAAGGGTAATACCTCATCGCAATAGTCAAACCATCCACCTTCACCAACTGCATAGCCTAGTTTTGTTACTCTCAAGTCATTTTATATGAATTACATATTTATTGTTTTAGATAATAATTTTTTATTATCAATTAAGATAATTTTATCTTATCATTCAACATATTATTTAGATACATTGAATGTAGACAAAATTCAATATATTATCATCAGATAACTGTAGAAATTACATATCAATCATAAGATTACAAATCAAAATTAAATTTACAACTTAAATGTATGAAAAATAAAAAAAAATATTGGTGCATTTACTGACAGATATTATAATTTCATCAGTACATTTAGTACTAAGTTTACCGAAAAAAAATTTATCGCCGCTAAATTTACCGATAGGACTTCAACACCTTGACCGTCGCTAAATTTACCAATGGGACATAACTTACCATTGTTAAATGGTCCAACAAATTTTAAAAACTTTGTCCGTCTGTAATATTTACCAACGGAATAGAAATATTTCATCAGTAAAGTTACCGATGAACTTAAAAATTCTATCGCTATATTTAGGGACCAAAAAAACTATTTGTCGGTAAATTATCGATGGAATATTTCTATTTCGTCATTAAAGATTATTGACGGCCATTTCTCTGACGACTCATGCGGTCAGTAATTTCTGTCAACAAATTCGCTTTCCAATAGAAAGCCTTCACATTCCGTTAGTAATTTCTGTCACTAAACACCCATTTTCTTATAGTGATCATGCATAATAACCAATATATCTCCACCTCCAACTTGATATTACTATAATTCTCCAATAGTGATATGTCATCACCACTTGAACTAACACTCTCTATGCCTCCATTATCCATAACAATCATAACTCTTTTATTTAGACATTGAGAAGCAATATGCCTAAATCCTTGGCACTTAAAATGCATAACATTATATGACTTAAAATTTGATTGAGTTTTACTTTTGCCTTTGGAAACATAAACTGAATCCTTTACCTTGACATCTTCTCTAAGTTTTAAATTAGTTTTGTTATCCTTCCAATTTGACTTCCATGAATAGATAAAAGTTGAACCATATTTAGAAGAACTCTTAAACTTCAATTGCCTTTCCACTTTGATAACTTTATAGAACAAATCCTCCATCTCTAGATAATATTGCAATTTCACCACATCATCCATATCTTTGTTCAAACCACTATTGAATTTAGACATAGTTACCTCACAATCCTCCTCTACGTTACCCCTATTTTGGCTATCACCATCTCCTTATCGTAGTCCTCTATACTCATAAAACCTTGAGTTAACCTTGTAACTTTAACATAGGTCCCTATAATAATGGACATTTATAAACCTCTTATGCATTATTGTCTTCATCTCTTCCTATGATCGAATAGGACTCTCACTATTCCTCTGATTATTAATCACAAATTGATCCCACCTAAGACTATCATAATTGTTAAACACAATTTTTACTAGTTTAACCTTCTTTTTCTTAAAGTGATTATGAAAATCAAAAGCATCTACCTTGTTTTCCTATTCCAAATATGTTTTGGGATCATTCTTCTATAAAATGTGGGGATTTTTATCTGAACACTTCCTAAATTCTTATCTCATTCTTAAACATCCCTTTTTCCCTTTTTAAAACTAGTCTTATGATAATCATAATCCTTCTTCTCCTCCTCCTCAAACATATGTCTCCTACAAAATTTATATATAGATGGGGGCTCTAAACTACCCAACCTTATGTTTAAAACTTTAATTTGGACTTGGGTAAATTTTATGAACAACTTAAGATTGAGTTATGCATTATCTCCACCACTACTTACGTTTAATTCTACAAAGAAAATGTTAGTAATAAAGATTGGCTTTCCTTATAACTCCTTTACATGTTTATTCTCATTATTATGTCATTCAATAACTTTGCTTTCACTTAATTTTGGATCTTATTGATGATGTTCTCACCAATCTTGCCTTTTACTATTCAATGTCCTCTTATGAGCCCTTTAAAAAACTTTGTCAATGGTCCTATCAAAATAGTTAGCAGTAATGGGGTTTTTGACTTTGGTTTACAAGAATTAGGATTAATAAGAAAGAACAAAGGAATTGAAATTAACAAGAAGGTAATAAGAATGAATTGACCTTAAGAATAAATTAACAAAATCAATAAAAAGGTAATGAGGATGAAACAAAATTAATAATCTTTTCTTTTAACTAGAAAAGGCTTAAAATTTAGGTTTTATTGTGCAATTTTTAATTTTGATTTTGATTTTGATTCTTTTTTCCTTTTTCCTTTTTCCTTTTTCCTTCTCTTTGTTTTTGAATTTATATGTATCCAATGTGAACTAACTAAAAAGAGACAAAAGAGAATGGAATAACTTTGATTGAAGAAAAAGCACAAAGTGAATATTGAATTAAAAAGAAATTGAGAATAAAAAGAACTGGATAAATCGACGATGCTCAACATAATCACAAATAAGAAGAAAAGAAATAAACACTTAAGTGAAAGATATTACTTGATTTCAATAGCCAAAGATTTAATACTAAATAATTCAAACCTTAGGATGAAAAACCACTTAAAAGTTAAATCATAAGGAATTAAACCTATAAGAACATCTTAAAACAAAGCAAGGAAACTTGAACATAACCAACCCACTGTTTAGAGCCAAATCTATAAGGATTTTGATCTCCATAAGCTACCTTGATAAGAATATATTAAGCTCTTATTAAATAACAAAGAGGAAATTCTCACAAGGCGAAGAAAACTCTCAATTTGATTTCTATGTTGATGGTATTTAAATTACTTCAATAAGATAGACTTTTATAATTACACACTCCCTAAAAATTAGAATCCTAAAAGGGAAAGATAAATGGAGTCTTAAAAGAACAATCCTTATTAAGTGTAACAAGGATTAAATTACTAACTACTAATACTAATTTAACTAGGACTCTTAGAATCCTATTTTAGTTCATATCCTTAAATGTCATAAGGAATCCTAATCAAATAAAAATTTTAAGGAATCCTAATTAGGTTAGAAATTAACCAATAATAAGTCTTAATCTATGTAGGAAATTAGAAAACAACTATGAAACAATATTAACACAGTTTAGGCATTTTAATTAAGTTACATCCCAGTTACAATAAAACATGTTGAATAATATACAAATGAACTAAAGCCCTTAAATACATTTTAATTATGTGAATTAGGCTCCATTTAGCTCAAAACAAGTGGACTAGGTTCCTATACATCATCTAGGTATTGCTCTTCATGTATTAAGCATATTCCATTTTTAATAGCATGTAAGGAAGTAATTAATTATGCAAATGCATCTGATTTATCTTAAACATCCTCCTTTTATTGAATCATCATGATTAATCCTTGCTTATGTGGTGTTGCTATTGTTTAGCATAGATAATTAAATATGAATGATTACATTAATAAGTAATATAATGAGGAAAAATTTTGTAAGATTATAAGAAGTCCTTCCATTCCTTAGATCATGAAACATTTTGACCATCTTGTGAAAGTATAGATACTCTTACAACAAGGAGGATGTCTAGTCTCCTTAAGAACTACATAGAAATAAAGGTTTGAACAACCAAATGTAAGAAAGAAATTTAGGTATACCAAATCATGAGATGTGCAAAGTGTGGCATTTAAGGACATAACCAAAAGAGGTATAAATAAGACATACGTCATTTAACTTTAATAATGTATCTATTAAATTTCATAGTTTTCAATGCCATATTAATACAAAGTGAAAATTTAATAGGGGAGAGGTTGAGACTCTGGAAAAAATCAATAAAGCCTACAGCTAGGGGAAAAATCAATCAAAGCCAATAAATACAAGAATGAAGCTCTCAACATTAGTAAGTAGGAGAAAGTTAAAGCTAGAAGCCCATAAGTAGAGGGAAAAGCATAGCAACTTATAAGGCAAAGGTAAAGGACCACTAAATAAAAAACAAATTGAACCAAATTCATATGTTGTTTCCAATAAATAAGGTAGAAGTAGATGGAAAGAAAGAGGAAGAGGAAGAGGAAGAGAGAGGATTTTAAGGCTTGCAAATTATAAAGTGCACTATAAAATATAGGTATAATGAAATATCAAATAATTGTTATATAGTTTGATTTCATTTACTCAGTAATTTTGTCACACATATTTATAGCTATTAACACATTATATATATAACTTGAATTTGGCTTATGATTAACATATATAAGGATATTTGGCTTGAATATAGACCCTTGGATCAAATTCATAACTAATCATATAAGAGACAAATTTACAAATAAACTTTAGAGGATTTTGTGACACTTCATCATCTCTAACAACCAAAAAAATTATAAAATAAGACTTTCATAATTTATAAGTTACTAACATTAGCATTTTACCTTTATTTTTAAGATCATACTACATTTTGTCATAATTTTTTTAGATCTAACGATACTACTTATTTTTTGTACATGCAATTGATCACTTATGTTATTACAACATGGGAATATATGTTTTCGATAAGTTATTGCATGTATGGATATGCATCAATCCAAGCAATAAGGATATATATTTTTTGTCAATTTGAATTTGCAATAAATTATCAATACAAATACACAATATATTGCTAATTACTTCAAAATGGAAATGCAATAGCTATCTAATATGACGTACAAATGTACAAATGTACAAAATATATATGAAATTAATTGAGGAAATAATTGTGTGTGTGTGTGTGTGTGTGTGTATATATATATATCAAATTACAATATCTTTATACAATTATGCAATATGTTGTACATAAGTATGATTTTAATAAACCAGAGACATTAAATTGATAATTGGAGCATATTAATGCTCATAAACAACAATGTTAATCATAAACATAGTACGATTTAATACATTATCGATTACCTTCCAAAAAATTTGGGACAAAAATTTGTAAACTCATTTCCACAATATAAAATTCTTATAAAGCTTCTCTATAAGCAATGCAAACAACACTATAGTATTGATCTTAAATTTCAATTTGCAGTAAGTCGTTAATTTTTATAACTTTTCTCTGTCACCAATGGTAACCTTTAACATTTCCTTCAACTTTGACATCTCTTTTCAGTTTTACCATGTTCTCTCTCAATTTGTATTTTTTAACAACTTTTACTTGATTTTGCCTCCAAAATACTAATTTCATAACTAAATATCTTTATTTATTCCTTTAGCTTCTTGTTATTAATTTTCAAGAAATTAATTGTAAGTTTCATCCTCTCCATCATATCCTTATCATACCTAAAAGAAAAAGAATTAACAACTACATTCTTATGACCATATATTTTAATAATAATCTACATATATACTTATGAAAATTGAACTCCTACAATTTACCTTATATTGGAATCGACGGTAAAATTAGGGTTTTCAATTATCTATAATCTTTTTGTTTCACATTAACAAAATTCTTATTCACCACTCATTACTTTATCACTTTCTTGTTGATATTGACAAATCCTCATATCTTATGTTTAAGTTTAAGGTGATGAAAAATTAATCATTCACTTTAATGATAAGAAAACATAACTCGATAAAAAATAATAATGAGTAAAAGATCCTAACTAATACTATAGTAATAATTAGCTAATTTGCTAGTTAACATTATTAAAAATCAAATTACCAAGCACAGTACTAAATATGTTGGTACAAGATGTTACTTGATCAACACTACAAGAAAACAGTGCAATTTGCGATATTTAGAAAATATCACAGAATCTCAAAAAATGTCGCAGATTATAATTTGCAATGTTTTAAAATTTTCGCGTAATGTGGTGTAGGAAAAGAATTTCTGCGACGTTTTCCGTAAAACATCACAACAGATACTAACATTCTGCGACGTTTTTAAAACGTCACGAAAAGATTAGCCTTTCTGCGATGTTTTCTTGAAACATCGCAGAATGTATCCTTTCACGATGTTTTTAAAAACGTCGTGGATTACTTTCCGCAACGTTTACAGGAAACGTCGCAGAAGGTGTATTTGACATTCCACGATGTTTTTATAAACGTATAAAAACATTGGGGAATGTTAAAAAGATGTCGTCAATACATTTTTAAATTATTTTTTAATTTTTCAAAAATAATTTTAATTTAATAATTTTCAATTTTAATAATTATTCTTAAAATAAAAATTTTTTAGAAATTTATTTTCTTGATAACAATTTAATATTATTTATGAATTTTATTAATTTAATTCTTTAATTTTTTAGTATATCATTAATTTTAATAATTATTCATATATCATAAGAATTTCATATGTGCAGACAATTTATTACTTAATTGCAATTCGCAAACATCTCATAACACACTAATTAATATAAAAAGTACATCATAAGTGTGTAATATATTAATGAGTACATATATCTAATCTAAACGAATATTATGTGTGGAACATAAAAGTTCCAAGAGCATTTTTTGTTGTTCGACTTCGGTAGTTAATTGATCCTGCAGTTGTTCAACTTTTTTATTCAATTCATCAACTTGAGACTGTAACTCCTGATTAACCTTCTTCAATTCCTCTAGTTTGTCTCGAAGTCTCTTTCTAACCGGAGTCTTCCCTAGTGGTCGAGGCCCAACTCCCATGCCAACAACATAATCAGATCTAGTGCCCAAGACTTTTTTACACACTTCATCCACTGTCATCGGATGACCTTATTCTATTGAATCTACCAATTCCTTACACATTAATTCTTGAAAATTAACAATCAATTAGATACTAAAATTCATAAATACTAAAAAATATTTGTAAATGAACTATGAACTCAACCATTTTTCTTTGCATTCTGTAGTTGTCCATTGACCTTTACTTTCATCATAATGAGTGTGATACCATAGCTTCATCCAGTCACACTCTTCTCCATCTTTGTCACTATGTTGTATTGAAATATATTATTAGTAATATTTATTACAAATTTTGAAATGTTAATCAAAGTAAAATATAATTAAAAAGATAATAACTTACAATCTCATGTCGTATCACTACAAAGGCCTTGAAGCCAGAGTTTGGTTGAAATTTAACCTGACTCCTAGCCAATTTAGCTTTTAAAATTCTTTCCTTTCCATAAACATAACAAAATCTATTATAACATCTATAAATCACAATTCATAATTCAAAAATATAATCAGTTGTCAATAAAGTTGTGAAATTAAGTTTTGTGATCAAATTAACTAACCTTTGTAACTGATTGCTCCCAATATTTGCATAAATCTATCCACTCTGCCACTGTCACATTATGCGGCTTAACATCCTTTTCGTGCTTAGTATAATGCTTTTTAAAATGAAATCTTTGATCTTTAGATCTTAAAAAAATCTAACTTATCAAATGCAATGCCTAAATCCTCATTAGTTATTTTTTTCCATTTTGTTCTTATAGGTAAGGAAGTTCGGAATACCACACCAATCTCACTTGATAATTTGACAAACTGTATAGATTTGGTTGGTCTTCCTTCAGCGAGGAAGATCTCTATCTCCAATCTCTTACATATCGCCTTATTAATCTTTGCCAATCCGTGTCCTTTTATGACATCCCTTGTCTTTTTCGGATCAGTCGTGGATCCTAAAAATAGCAAAGTAATATTTTACAATTAGCATATAACATACTTTTAATAGTTTAGATAAACAAAATTATTAAATTTATATATTTCACTAATGTAATGTGAAAGATCATACCTGCAGTGCTTGTATAGGTAACATTAACACTGGGTTGAATAATGTTATTTACGAGTGACTGATTATAAGAAGCTGGAGGCATCTCTTGAGAAGTTGATGACGAACAAATATTACGTCGCATATTTGTAAGTTGTACATAATTATCTCTAGGATGAGTAATAAGCGTAGATGTGACATCTCTTGGTGTTGGACTAGGCTCACAAGGTGCAGGTGTGTGATATTCTGGTTGTGTAGGAGCAGATGTCTCATCAGCTATACTTCCAAGAAGCTGACGGTACCGCGACTACAGTTGTGTCGGCACTAAGCTGTTTGGTGCAGCCTTATTCTCCTTCTTGGGTAGACCAGTTCCTATATGAATCACCTGCATTTTTCATGAATTTTACTATAATTTATAATATTGTAGCATATTAACCAAGAAACACAGCAAGAAAGGCAATAGAAGTAGAATTTTCATCAAACATTACATTAATGTTTCATCAAACATCAACCACAACTTCTTTTTAAAATTGCTTCTTTCTACTTAGTAATTCTTCCATCTTATATGTCACTAAAGGAAGGGGAATTCATTTAAGTGTTTTGTTTTTTCTTGGAAGCATGAGAAAGTAGCTACAAACATTACTTTGAATTTAATTGGAACCCAAAATTGCTAAATTCAATATCTTTGGTCATCCCTATTCACAGCCATTCATTCCCAACATTAAATGCATTCAAGAATGAGTTGTACTAAATAACCAGGAACTAGCTAGATTCTAGGGTCCCCATCCCCAACAAGAAGAATATAATAAATGTTAAAGCTTTTATACTTCTGAGGTAATTATCTCGTCTCATGCAGATCTTAATGTTAATGGTTTCTATGTTCTTTATACATTCTCATATAATTTATATGCATTACTGTCTTACCATCCAACCATATGACCTCATTTAAAAGAAAAAATTTAAACATCAACTTGGTAATCAACCCCATAGTAATTTCGAACAGAAAGATTTGTGTATTGAGTAGAGCATTCATTTTGTAATATTAAGGATAGGCATTATGTTTACTAGCTATAGACATTCACGAAATTGAGCCACCCAGGGAGCAAGTTCAATGTTATGAGGTGCTCTTGGATAAGTTAATAGTTCCTGTATGTACCTGTTTTGATAACACATAAGAGCTTTGAGGATTTTTTTTATATCCACTCATCATCTCTAATTATCTCTTTCATTTTGCTATTAGCAAGTATGGTAAGTTATATAGTAAAGAAAGCTTGTAATAGGTAGAGAGGGCCTAAATCATGTCAGTTATCAAATCAAAAGCTAGTAGTTTCTCCATTTTCAATCTGAGCTTTCGTCCTCTAAAAAATGTTGTCCTTTAAATATTGCTCATGCATCCATTTTACTTACAAGGTCTTATGATCTTTAAACAATCTCCTATACTTTTTTAGCCATAAGAACCTTATTAGTGGTTTTAATAAATTTTATCCATATTATTGGTTTTAAAAAAACTATAAGAAGAGCCATATCTTTTGTATTTGAACTTCAATCATAATGTTGAACTTTCATGTTAGTATTTCTTTCCTTTTCTTCTTTTGCGTTAGTTTGGTTTATTATTTATGAGGAGGCTTAAGTGCAAAATGTTGTCTTCCCAAAAACAAAATTAAAAGATGAAACAATTATTCAGGATCAATTCTTTTATATCATAGTCTTAATTGAAATATTATAATGGTAAGTAGCAATTAAAACTATAACTACATTCTAATGATAGTATATAACTTAATAAGTAGCAATTAAAACTATAACTACATTTTAATGATAGCATATAACTTAATGATTAGATTCAAAACAATGAGCAAACATTTCAGATATGTTCTAAAATATCAAAGAATAATAGTACTCTCACTACAAATAATTTCATTTTTGGATTCACTGAATTTAATAAGGTAATACGAGAAAAGAACTTGAGGATTTAGTTCTGCCATTAAACATGATGGTGATGCCAAATTCAATGACTAGGCATTTAGACAGATCAAGATTAGAGAGAAGCAGGCATTTTACTAGAATCAATAATCCTCTTACAACCATCCAAAATTTAGGCATTCGATGGTTGCACCATCGTAGCCTAGCTAAGGCTACAACCGCTTCATCAGTCAAACGTAAATGGCCTCCAAGAATCACCTTAACAAGGCCTACCTTACAATTTTGTAGCAATATGAGAAGTCAGAATCTGTAATTCCATATAGCTCAGGAGTACTAAAACTTTAGAAAGACAGAACCTTTGAAGCAACCCAATTAGCAAAAACTCAATCCTAAAAAGACCCATGGCAATTCACTCCCTTGCAACCTACAAGCCGCGAGAAACATATAGAGAAACTGAAAAAAAGCCAACTCCTTAACATCATCTACTAAAAACCTCTTATCCTCATTTAGAATGATATGAAACTAACTACTTTAAACAATTAGTCACCTCATTCCTTCTCAAATTAATCCTCTTCACTTCAAAATTGTACGTAACAATTTGGAACCACCAAACCACAATGTGCTTTCGCAACCAATCCCTCAAAATATATAAGATAGATAGAAGACGAAAATACCTTAAAGAAATATGCCAGAGAAGACAACCACAATGCCCGGAGACATAGCAGCTCAACGGACAACACGCAGATGACATGCGACGGAGCAATCCGGAGGAAGAAGAATGACAAAGTAGATTTAGAGAAGGAAACAACATGCAGGTTGGGGAGGAAAGGAGATTCGACTGCGATTTTAACAAAACCAAAACGATGTCATTTGGTTTAAAACCAAATGACGCTGTTTTGCTCCCAGACAGAATGCGTGTTTTAGGTAACCAACAGTGATGTTTTATTCAATAAAACATCACGATTGGTATTCTGTGACGTTTTATCGATAAAACGTCGTAAAAACTATTAACAATCTATTTCGTGACTTTTTTAAAAATTCATGAAAAGTCTTCACAATCCACGATGTTTTATCAAGAAAACGTCGCAGATTGTATAACTTTTTTGTAGTGTGACTATCAAAAAGAAGTAAGAAACTTATTTAACACTACTCCATCCAAAAGTAATAGAAAATTTAATTTCTCCATTCTTATTTTGTGTAAGATAACATGAAAACAAATTAACCATGACAATTAGATCAACAACTATTGATTAGTGATATTTTTTTTCCACAAAACCCTCACCTCTCGTCATTAATATTGATGGAGAGTAAGAAACATATATATTTATGTCCGTTTAATTAAACTAAAGAACCAATATGTTCAAAGTTATATTTATGCACTGATCTTATATAATAGTGGCTTCATGTGTTGATTCAAATGTGTGCATCTTCTCAAATGCATGTATCACTTAGGAGTCTTGGAGGTCAAAAATTTACAATTTCAAATTTTATTTAGTGAAAACAAATATTTAAGATATTGAATGTTCTAAACTATAAAACTTAATAGGTTTAAAGGACTTCCTTCTTTGGGAATTCTAATTATAATGTCAATAAAATTGTAATGTTTTATTATCATTAAAATTAAACGTAAGAATCCTTCTTAATTCAACTCATGTTGAAGGCATATAAAATATTTGCTTGATCACTTGAAGAGGATTACAAGATGCTTGCATAATTTGGAAAACTACATACTTAGTCAACAATTCAAATATCTAAAGTTATTTACTTCCATAGTGTGCACTTTACTCCTTGCGCTACAACTAGATCCTTATTCTTTTACAAGCTTGATAAATCCAACTCATATTTTGGCTTTTCATCAAACTCAAATCATACCTTTTAGAGTTACTTGGAGCAATGCTTTAGGCATTCTCATCAATTAGGAATTTTCTCTTACTAGTGTTCCTTTTCCACTAGGAACATATCCAACTAACCTCATAAATCAGCTAATATTTTGGCTTTTTGTCAAACTCAAATAACCCCTTCATGCCTTTTAGAGTTACCTGGAGCAATGCTTTAGGCATTCTCATCAATTAGGCATTTTCTCTTACTAATGCTTCTTTTCCACTCAAAACATATCCAACCAACCACTCCATCGATGATATGAGTCATTGGATGCATGATCTTGGCCAAAGCCCAATGAGGGTGTCCATATATGCAACATTATAAAGTATATCAGCATTTTTGGTAGAATTGTTTTCCATGAGGAAGTAATCATTACCATGTAAACTCAATGACAACAATAACATCCCAATAGAAATCCCATTTATATGTGGAGTTTGGGGAGGTTCCTAAGTAAAGGTGTATATTTGGAATAGAAAAACCATATTATCTCAATATACGTTCTTGATTTTGGAAAAAATTCATCAACAAAAGAAACTAAGTTTGATTTAGGTGAGTCACAGATGTCAACATTAAAAGGGACTCTGGCTTTGACCTTAGAGCCAATTCCAGTATTGTTAAGGGCATTATGGCTATTCCTTAAAGTTGTTGGAGTGCTTTGTAGGTAGGTTCCATTGTATTTTCAAAGGAAGGATTCAATGCCTACAGCCACATACCTACAAAATCAAATGGTGAGATCATTTTCACCACATTCACTAGAGGTAGAGTATGTTGATGTAGTTTCCCAGTTCACTTCAATGTTATTCATAACTTGAAACAATACTTACTACACACTTGCAGTGATGGTGTCATTTTTCTCAAGATTGGAGAATCATTAATGGGGTTAGTGTGTGGGTGAATCTTTAATGATAATGAAGCCCCTAGAAAGATAGCGTACTGAAGCAATAAGAACTAATGATTGGGAACATGAATAAGAGAAGCTTAAAAGGAATGAAGAAATGGAAGTTATGTTCGGCAATAAAAAAGTTATAGGCAAAATGAGCTTTTGGTTTGGGAGACTCTAAGTGAGCAAGGAGAGAATGCAATGGTGTTATGGTGACAATGTGTATATAAACATATGCATCTCTAGAATAGGTGACTTCTAATAAGTCAAATAATTCTTTTCTCTTCCAATTTCTCTTCTTAAAGTAAAAAAAAAATCTTAATTTTTGCTTTCACTTAATCTTTTTAAGTATAATTTTGTGAGATAGTATTAGTGCACTAAAATATTGAAGATACTTTTAATTTTAAGCCTTAACATTTGCACCAAAATTTATGTTAGACTATAATATTTATCAATGTATAAAAAGGATCCTAATATTTGAAGAATCATAGAATATAACTCCTCAACTAAAGAAATGTAATTTTTCATCAAGGTTTCGTTAGTGTAGCTAAGTTAATAATTTCTTTTTTTAATTTAAAGGCTGATTTTAGTCACATAAATAGTTAAAGTGGACTATTAAACAATGATGCTATTATGTCAAGCTTGGATAAATTTTCTTTAAAACTAGAGAAGAGGAATATCGAGATTCTGCACGAAATTTTATCTTTTTATTGTACAAGAGGAATTGGTAGCAATAATAGGAAAATTTAGAGAGGATTATAGACTTTTCAATGCATTTATGAATATGTTCACTAGATATTTTGGAATATTTTATTTATGAATAAAATGTAGAATTAAGAATGTCATATTACAAGAAGCATAGAAAGATTGTAAGCTGATTAATAGGAATCTATTGCTTACCACAAAAGATAAGTTTGTTGAGTTATAGAAGGAGGAGTGCAGGAGACAACATGGCAATTGTAGTTGTAAAGTGAAAGAGCAAGTCATCTGAAAAAAGAATATGTTAAGGATATAAAATAGATATGGAGTCAAATTGGAACTCGGATGATTAAGAGAATAGAGAAAATTTAGATTCTAATAGTAGCACAAAGTTGGATAGGAAAGTGAATATTGTAGGATTAGTTTTGAAGATTTTGATCAATTATTTGTAAGCTTATTGTGTCTATAATTCTTTTAGGACATTATTGAAATCAAAATATTTGTATGACTACACTTTGTTATGAAGATGCTGCAATGGTTGGAATGATTGATTTCTAGTTAAGGGCTGTAAAAATCATGAATCTCCAAATCAATTAGGAATTTATTATTTAAGATTTTATGTCAACTACCTACGTGGTTAACATGGGCTCTTAAATTTTTAAAAAATGCTAATTCAACCATATTGATAGAATCCTAATGAAAAATTAAAGTTTTATCAATTTGAAGGCCATATATATAATTCTTTAAATGTTAGTCTTTTTTGTATATTGACAAACTTTAAGGACTAATATGAAATTTGATGCAAATATTAGAAACTAAAATTTAGCTTTAGCCTAAATTAAATCCATTCATCTCTTAAACATCTTAAAGTTTAAATCCTTAATAGACGTCAAGAAAGGAAAAGTGTTTTTTTTTTAACTTTTCAAGCATCCATTTGTACAAATTCTCGCAAGTATTTCCCTAGATTTTCAACTATTAAGAGATTGAGTTTATTTTAAATGAGAGGTTATAATTATCACTTACCTTGAATTTTGTTGTTCGATTTTGAGTTATGAAATTGTTCAGTAGTTAATTTAGTGTACATAGTACATAATTCACGAATGAATACGTGTATACAAAAATTTATCACCTCCTATTCCTTACTTTTCTTTCTATTATTTTGAAAGTAATTTCTTCACCTTTAAATACTCAAATTTTCAATATTCCTTTTTGTTTCTTATTAAATAAAATTCAACATTATTATATAGCCTAATTATAACTTTACATATACATCATTTAAAATGAGTTATCTAAATGAGAATGGTTAAAATCAACAAAATTACATTTTAGATGAGTGAACCTAAGAATTAGGCTTCGACATAGCCCATCAACAATGTTATATTGACTCAAACTTGGTTCACTTAACACAAAAATTAAGTCTTAAAAATAGATCCTCAATCAAACTTCTAAGAGAAATGGCTTCTAGACCTTAATGAGCTAACATGGCACGAGTTAATGGAGCCTGTAACAAATCAAACTGACAAACTTTAATCAAACATATTGATTCATTTGCATTCATATCCACAAAAGACAATATGACCCTTTTTCTTTGAAAAGGAAAAAAAAGTCTAGGAAACAACATATTTTTGGGAAATTGAATGAAATTATATTGAAAGAAAAGGTTGGCATGAAAGCCATACAAAGCTATTAGTTAAAAAGCGCAAAAATAGCTACTATGCCTAAGGTTCAATGTAGAGCATCACTTAGGAAAACAAGAATAATATAGCTACATATCCCTACACCATTCAGTGGATTGGGCTACAATCTCCAGCAGAGTTGATGCTTAAAGATAACAACATTTAGTGTAAACTCCACTGCCTTCTGGCTATAGAAGTAACCTGTAAGTGATATTTATAAGCAAGAGAATTTCCTTTATTCAGATAAGAAATTAATTAACCATCAGTTTCTTGTCAATTTAAGGTATTTTATGATCCATATTGTTCTTTTCCTTCCATATGGCATAAACACAATATTTAAAGTTTGTTTAGTGTATAATAGAGTAATTAGATAGTTGAATCATCCAATTACTTACCCATTGTATAATCTAGTACAATTCTTTAGCATTACAAAACAAATTAAGGGCCTATTAAATCTTATAGTAGATGGATTAGGAGTCTAAGCAATGAAAGAACAGGTATGGAATTGATTCGAGTACCTCTTGGAATAGGGGACAAAGCTGATTTGAGTTATTCACAAATTTGTCCTTGGTTCACAAAATGTCCTTTGATACTTAACCAGGAGAAGGCATAGTAGGAAGATGAGGCCTAAAGGAATCCGGACAAGACTTGTTAGTAAAGACATTGGACTTGTCCAAAGTCCATATGGGATAGTCTAAGGATCTAAGATTGGGTTTGTAAGTGGGAAGATTTTCCCTTACAGATGACATGCCTCTCTGTAAGCAGGATACACTAGCATAGCCACCCTAGAGTTCAAAGGGAGCCTTGTTCTCAGTGAATTCAGCTCTAATCTCAACTGGAGGGGACTAAGCTGACACCAGTTGTCCACCTAGAGTCAGGTGCCCATTCCATTTCCAAAGTGCATAATAATATATATGGATAAAGTGTATTTCTTATCCTAAACATCTCATTGAGGGGATTAGAATGCCGATTGCTTTCCTTTAGGTTATAGAAATTATTTTTTGACAGATATTGAGAATGCACTCATTTGACCCGTAAGGCCTCTTTGTCTCTAACTGATCTCAAAATCCACTAGCCATCATCATTTGGTTTTTCAACTTCAAAAGATATTAGTTCCAACCCTCCCTCTAGTTTGGAAGAGCATACTTCTGCCTAACAGACTTGAGCTTTATACGAGTTATTCATATCATCAATCCATAAATATCTTTTGATTAATCTTTCTAACTATTTAATTATTCTCTTGGAGAAGATTATGTGAGCTCCCCAGTGGGTTTGGAGATTCAAGAGTACAGATTTAACCAACTGTATTCTGCCTACTAGGGACATGAATTTTTTTTTTCTAAACATTAACTTTACTTTTGAATAAACATATGAGAACATTCAACAAACATGGGTTTCTAGGGAAATAAGGTATGTATAAGGTAATTCTTAAATTTGCATGCAGAAATTTCTTACAATTGTTGCACATTTGAGATTCCAGCCAATACTATCAACTTACTCTTCTCCAGGTTGACTTGTAGACTTGACATATGAAAAAACATCTTGAGAGCTTTTTAAGAGAAAGTATTCAGGATCATCCCTGTAAAGTAATAATAAGTCATTAGCATAAAATAAGGTAAGAATTTTGAGCTTTTTGGATTTATGATGAAACCTAAACCTACTCATATTGGAGATATTGTAACCGATAACTTTGATGAGTAACTCAATTGCAAAGGTGAATAGGTAGGGGAACAAAGGATCCCCCTGCCTTATGCCCCTTGCACCATGCAAGATAGGGGCAGGTTCTCCATTAATTAAAGCACAGTAAGAGGTGGTATTGATACAGGCTTCAATCTAGGAGATGAATTGAGTAAAGAATTGAAATACATGTAGGCAGTTTATCGAGAATTGCTGATCAATCTTATCAAAGGCCTTGAAAAGGTCAATTTCAAAATAGCAACTCCTGATTATGGATTTGCTATTGTAATCTTTAAAGAGCTCCTGAGCCAAGAGTAAATTGTCACCTTTGCTTCTGCCACTTGTAAAGGCTCCTTGACATGAATTAACAAATGGATAAAAGCCCTGCTTAAGCCTTTGAACAAGTATCTTAGCGATGATCTTAGTACCAAGTTACAACAAGAGATTGGATGATAATCCTACAAGTAGGTAAGGTTGTGTTTCTTGGGATGAAGTTGGATAAGTCATGTTCAATTATCTTAGAATACAGCTACCCTTCAAGAATTCCAAGACACATTCCACATTTGTGTTCTTTGTCAAATTCTAGGTTTTTTAAAAAATAATGGATTAAAAATATCAAGACCTAGGGCCTTATTTGGATTGAAATCAAAGACCACGTTTTTGATATCATCAGGTGTGATAGTTTCAATCAGGAGGTTCCTTGTTTGTGGTTTTAGTCTACAATTAGTAAAGGTTCTTAAAGATCATATAGAAGAGTTATAAGTAGATCTAGCTCCTAGCATATAACTATAATACCTACGAGTAATCTCTTTTAATTTATTTTGATCACTGCAAAGGTTTCCTCCATCATCCATCAAGGCACTGATCATATTGATGTTTTTATGAGCAAGCAATATTTTGAAAAAAACTTGTGCATTTATCTCTATCCCTGAGCCAATTCACTCTATATTATTTCTTGAGTAGCGAATTATGGTAGAGTCGTGCTTGGGTATAGACATGTAGAGCTAATCTTTATTGCCTTATTAGCCTCTTATCATTAGGGTTATTGTATAGCTCCATTTGCTAATGCTTGAGAGAGACTTTAATAGTTTTGACTTGAGCTTCAGTATTTGGATGGGCACTCCTTTTAAAAGCTTTGGTTTCTCCTTAATATTATTATTAGTATTACTCTTCTTCTTATTATTATTATTATTATTATTTTGTCTTCTAAACTTACATCACATATTTGAAGTTTTTTAACTTTTCATGTCACATTTGTCTGTGGGTCTACTGGAAACAGCCTCTCTACTTTGTAGGAGTAAGGCTGCGTACTATCAAACCTCCTCAGACCCCGCATTGTGCGGGATTCAACTGGGTGTGATAATGATGATGATGTGTTGATGATCTTAAAGACAAGTTGAGAGGTTTCATAACTAAGTATTGATGTGAGTATTCCTCTTCTTACTGCTTCCTGTAATTCATTAGCCTAAACTAATAACTTGCAAATCTAAAGGCAACTTTTATTAGGTTGGAAATGAACATATCCTTGACTTCAATGTTATAATGATTAAAACACATTAGGAGACCAAAATTTGTAAATTAATGAGAAATTTGGTAGCCAATCATTGTTCACCAATGCCCTATCTAACTTTTTCCTTAAGAACCAGTCCTCACTTTATTTGTTGGACTATCTGAATTGGTCAGTGTAGTTAAAGTTAGTGAACCCAAACTGATTAATAACCGAGCTTAGTTCATTACCAGGGTATTTATGATTAACCCTCTTTTTTTAACCTCATATAAATTGAGGATGCAGTTTAGATCCCCAATTAGTGTCAATGGGAATTGAGTTACAAGGTGTAGCCTCTTCAAATCATTCTAGTGTGAGTTTCTTTGAAAACTCAAATTAGTGGCATATATAACAGAGATAATAAAGTGAATTGGGAATATATTCATTTGAAAATGAAGATGAATGAATTGATCTGAACTGAAGAGTTTAGTTATCTTCAAAAGGGCAGGATTATAACCAACCACAACACTGATGAGTAACTCAATTGCAAAGGTGAATAGGTAGGGGAACAAAGGATCCCCCTGCCTTATGCCCCTGGCACCATGCAAGATAAGGGCAGGTTCTCCATTAATTAAAGCACAGTAAGAGGTGGCATTGATACAAGCTTCAATCTAATAGATGAATTAAGTAAAGAATTGAAATACATGTAGGCAGTTTATCAAGAATTATCGATCAATCTTATCAAAGGCCTTGAAAAGGTCAATTTCAAAAGAGCAACTCCTGATTATGGATTTGCTATTCTAATCTTTAAAAAGCTCCTAAGCCAAGAGTAGATTGTCATCTTTGCTTCTGCGACTTGTGAAGGTTCCTTGACATGAATTAACAAATGGATAAAAGCCCTGCTTAAGCCTTTAAACAAGTATCTTGGCCATGATCTTAGTACCAAGTTACAACAAGAGTTTGGATGATAATTCTACAAGTAGGTAAGGTTGTGTTTCTTGGGATGAGGGTTAGATAAGTCCTGTTCAATTATCTTAGAAGCCTGATTCCCTTCAAGAATTCCAAGACACATTCCATAGCTGAGTTCCTTGTCAAATTCTAGGTTTTTAAAAAAATAATGGATTAAAAATATCAAGACCTAGGGTCTTATTTGGTTTGAAATCAAAGACCACTTTTTTGATATCATCAGGTGTGATATTTCCAATCAGGAGGTTCCTTGTTTGTGGTTTTAGTCTACAATTAGTAAAGGTTCTTAAAGATCAGATAGAAGAGTTATAAGCAGATCTAGCTCCTAGACTATAACTATAATACCTACGAGTAATCTTTTTTAATTTATTTTGATCACTGCAAAGGTTTCCTCCATCATCCATCAGGGCACTGATCATATTGATGTTTTTATAAGCAAGCAATATTTTGAAAAAAAAAACTTGTGCATTTATATCTATCCCTGAGCCAATTCACTCTAGATTTTTGCTTGAGTAGCGAATTATGGAAGAGGACTGCTTAGGTGTAGGCATGTAGAGCTAATCTTTCTTGCCTTATTAGCCTCTTAACATTAGGGTTATTGTATATGTAACATCCCCTCACCAATGGGAAGGGTATATTGGTAAATTGCCATGTTTAGGAGTGTATCAATGTATAGTGACATATGCATGCATTCATATATGCACATGCATAGTAAATAAGTGAATTTTGCACATGGAATGTTTG
>JANZXR010000008.1:32716067-32729332 GCA_027575705.1 Erythroxylum echinodendron
GTCCAAGGCAAAACAAGACCTTTTATTAGTGCGAGTCGGATCTTTGTTGGGCCTAAAATGGGAAGACTATATAAATATTTGTTAAGTCGCTTTCAAGTAAGTTTTACGGATATACAATTTTCTCTAATCCATTTGGGGATCCTTGCATTAAAATAGGCTTAGAAAGATCTTGCATACTTATTAGGCGTTTGGTTTGAGCACGGTGTTGGCTGTGAATATGGGTATAATAGTACAAGAAGATGGGAATGGGTATGAAAAATAAAAAAATAATATTTAATTTGTAACTTGGGTTTTTGTATTAATACCAATAATGTTGTTTAGTTTGTTGCATTAATGAGAATGAAAGATAATATAATACTATTTTTACCCTCAATAAAAATGAAAATATTCTTGTGGTGTTCGTGGATGATGACCGTGAAACTCATTAAGGTGATACCGTTGACCTCAAAATGGAGCCCAAAACCCCTTAGCATTGCAGTATCCAGAGTCCACCAAGTAATAACAACCTTCATAAGTATACGTAGATTAGAGTTTGAATGAAGTTTTTAATATATACATATCTCTTTATGTGTGTGAAGCACTTATACCTCGAGGAACTTTAAGTCCATCAGGGCTATTGATAGCTGACAAACTCATTTATTCATATATATTTTCATACCATTTGGATGAGTTTTTGTCACTATAATTGGTCCTTATGGCATCATTTGGTTATTATTTGAATTATTGTACCTTACATTTAATTTGTTTTATTAGAGGAAAAAATTGTCATATTTTGGTTTAACTGTGATTTATTAATTTTTGGACAATTGATGCTATATTATTTATAATTTTTATTGTAGAGTACTTGAGAGAAATTAAAATTTAAAGATAAAGCAACAACAAATAAAACAAAACGATAGTGCATTAAAAATCAGTTGGAGCAAGAAGCAAGTAACACGACAATGCATAACAGATGGAAAGGAAGCAAAAACGACAACACCTTATGAACGAAGCACACAGCTGCTGGAGAAGAGAAGCATAAAATGGCAGCACCACTTGCACAAAACGCCAGCGCACACCCCAGGCAAGGAGACCCAAAACGCAGAACTGGAAGAGGAAAAGAAACGACAATAGCGTGGAGGCAAGAAAGGAGTAAAACACACAGCATGGTGAGGTAAAGACAAAGACGTTGTCATTTGTGTGGAACAAAAGACGCACATAAGGCAAGGAACAAAACGACGCATAAGTAGCTGGTGCTTGGGATGAAAAAGAAAGCCAAAACGCCACACAACATGACAAAACGACGCAGTGCACAGTGGAGAGAAAAGAAGAGAAAAAGTGGCAGAAACGGAGAAAATGTGAGGTGCGTGGTTTTTGAATAAAAGAGGTGTGTCATGTGTGGGTTGAGAGGGGAAAAACATGCAAAATGCAAGAGAAGAAAAACACGCAGTAGCAGAAGGTTTTAGGGGGTATGGGGCTGTTTCGAAAAGAAGGAGGGTTTTAATATGCGTGGGTTTTGAGGATTGCATTTTTAGAGGGGGAGTGTGTGTGGTTCTGGAAAAAGAAGGGACGAACGCAGAAGAGAAAAATAGGAGGGGTTTTTTATGGCAAAAATTTCTCCACTAATGCAGACTAAGCTTCCAATTTTTCCTTATGTCCAAGAAATCCAAACTTTATTTCTCATTTTCCATGGCTGATTGTTGGAGTTTTTTTTTTGGCAATGTCTTTGATGTTTGCTCGTGCCTAGTTCACCGTAATCTTCTAATTCAATGGCAATAGCAGGAGCTTGGTTTTTTTAGGGGAGTTTAATGCTGCATTTATTTTCTACGCATTTGATTATTTAGTGATTCCTAGATCTTAGGATAGTTATTTAATTATTGGAGTTATGTATGGATTATATCTTTGAATTGGAAGATTTTTGTGGTTGAGTTATTATTAGCAACCGATATTATGCTAAATTTGGTTCAATTTCATTACTTTGTTTTGGGTCAAGACTGGGTGTTGAGATTTTGTTGAATATTTGGTGATTATTCAAGGTGGCTTGAATTATTGAATCGTTATATCGATTGTTAGCTTTAATTTTGTTTTATTAATTATTGAGTAATAATTGAGCATTGATTTCTAGTATCTTTAGTTTTATTTTACTATTCTGGTGGAAGTTAGAAAATTGCGACTTTGGAAATTTTTTTTTGTAACAATTCGAGGTGGCTCAGTTTTTGTATTAAAGGCTTGATTATAACTCTTAGTTAATTGTTTTTAGCTCCCATATTTATTTAAGTGATGATTGCCTATGCTATTGAATTGGAGGGTTGTTTTTATCATTGTTAATCAATTGTGTTTTTTCATTCCATTCACTCACTAACATTTCATATAACTCGTTTTAAATTTAAAATACCAAAAACAAATCATTTCTGTTTATTTGAATTTATTGCAATTTTAGTGATAATTAACCAAATCAAACCCCATTTTATAGTTTAGTTTGCATTGCATTTAGTTACTTAGGAATTAAATTTCATTTTTGGCCTCTCAAAGAGAACGACCCAAGGTTGCACTATATGCAATCCTTAGTTAGATTTTGAAGTAACCCTAAGGAGGCATCGGACCAAGGTTGTTTCAAGTGGCGCCATTGCCGAGGAGCCAAGAAATTGGTTCCCTAGTAACTAAGTGTCAAGTAACATTGACTGGGTTTATTTGTTGAGTCTCATACTTGCATTGGCATTGCATAGTTCATTTCCATTTGCATTTTGCATTTTTTTGACTAGATAGACGTTTTAGTTTGCTCTTTGACTTGGTTGTGTTTTAGTGGATTACATTGCTCTTGTTTGCTTGATTATAGCCTATTTGATTGCTTTCTTGAGTGTGTAGGTCCATTCTCCAGGTCAAGTTTTGGGAAAATTGCTTCTTTTTACATATTATTGAAGTTTTGACATTCTTTGATTATTTGTGCACATTACATATTTTCACACTCTTTCTTACACTATTAAGTGTATAGTCATCCATACTCATACATTCTAATATATACACACATTTGCACTCATCATATTCTTCCTTTTTTTTTTAACTTGAAATTAGTTGTGCAAGGCAGTTTTGCACCTTATTTTTTTGTTACTGTTTATGCCTAGGAGTGATAGGGCTTTGCCTTTGATTCCCTTAAATATTGAACTTGAGAGGTTAGTGAAAAAGATTAAAAGAGAGAGGGGAATAGAGGGTACAAGTTAAGTTCTTGTTGAGGAGCAGCATATTTCACAAGAGTCAAGTTTGTCAAGTGAACAAGAACCTAGTGAGAAAGCTACCTCTAGTGAACACTTGTCTGTTAGTGATTTTGAATTAGAGCAAGAAACCATGGATGGTGATAATGGTAATAATGGACATAATGGGCCTAATGGGAATAACGGACATGGTGAGAACAACCTGGGGAATAATGGTGAGGATAATAGAAGCATGAGGGAGATTAATAATTCCAATGTTGATTATGATCCTTATGACTTTTATACTGATGATGTGAACTTTTAAGTTAAAGGAGCATTAATTTTTTCCTTACCTAGATTCCATGGCTTTGCAGATGATGATCCATATAGGCATTTGAAGATTATGCTCATGGTTTGTTCTTCTATGAAACCACCAAGAGCAAATCTTGAAGATGTATTGAGGAGAGCATTCCATTTCACCTTAGAAGGTAAGGCCAAGGAATGGCTTTATACATTACCTCAACATTTCACCACATTGACTTGGGATTAGTTGAGGGGAACATTCTTGGATGAATATTTTCCTGCTTCTAAAACTTCAAGGCTAAAAAAGGAGAAAACTAGTATTGTGCAGCGAGATAATGAGTCCATGCACGAATATTGGACAAGGTTCATCACTCTTCTAGACTAGTGTCCTCAGCCCAATATTTCCAAAAACGATCTGGTCAATTCTTTTTATGAAGGACTCCTTCCATATCATAAGTCCTTAATTCATGCCGCTGCAAATGGTTCGCTCAGAGAATTGAGTCCCAACGCTGCATGGGACCTACTTCAAAATATGGCTACTAATGACCCTCAATCTGGAGACACAAAAAGGGTGTATAACACCTCTTCGGCTTCTTCCAAAGATATTCTTACTGAAATTGCTGCTTTGAGAAATCGAGTGGAGAAAAGACTTAATATTTTGGAGAATAATGTGAAAGCCAAGCAGGTTAATTCAGTGGGTCATTCTCAACCTATAGTGGCCAGTTGTGAGTATTGTGGGTCTATGATGCATGTTTCCAATAATTGTGCTCGACATGAAGAAGTTTCTTCCCTCTATCAAAATTAGAATGGACAATATCAAAAGAGGGATCCCTACTCCAACACCTTTAATTCGGGTTAGAGAGGTCACCCTAACTTTAGATGGGGTGGGGATCAAGGCAACACTTAAGCAAATTCTTCCAATCAAATGGTGTCTAATCAAGGGACATTATCTTCTTTTTCTAATGGTGATGAATTTGCTATGATCATAAAGGGCATTGCCGGGATTAATTCAAGATTGGATCAAGAGAAGACACAAACAGATGCTAAGTTGAATGTTATGAGGAATAATATGGACTCATGTCTACAAACTATGTTCTCTAAGTTGGAGCAAATAGAGACTAAGCATGAGAACTTGAACACTTTTGTTACTCAAATCTCCAAAAATTTGAGTGAACAAGCGAGGAGTAGTGGATCTATACCCTCCAACACAATGATCAATCCCAAATCTTTGAATTCAATCATATTGAGAAGTGGTAAGGAAATTGGTGCTAAAAAAGTGAAATTCAAAGAGAAAGAAAAGGATAAAGAACCGGTTAATGAGGAAATAGAAATTGAGTCCCCTCCTGTTAACACTACTCAAGAAACTTCCCAAGTTGAAAAAGAAGTTTCTATTCAGTCTGAAAGCCTACACGGAAAGAAGGTTTGGGAGAATTCTAAAATACAACCAGTGGTGCAAAATGATGAAGAGGCAACAACAAATATCATGAAGAGGCCAATGGAGAAAGGATCACCTTCCGAATCCAAAGGTAATGCAGTAAACATTCGTGACTTGCCTTTTCCAAATTCTTACTTGGTGAGTAAAAAGATTGTTGACAAGAAAGACATTGATGAATTGTTTGAAATGTTTGGCAAACTTGGGGTTAATGTGCCATTGCTTGAGTTAAATTCTTGAAAGACTTGTGCACAAATAAGAGAAAGTATAGGTATAGTGAGAGAATCCAATTAGGGTTGAATGTTAGTGCCTTAGTTAAGCCACAATTGCCCATTAAATGCAAAGACCCAGGTTCTTACACTATTCCTTGTATTATAGGTCGAACTACCATTTCTCATGCCTTACTTGACTTAGGTGCAGCAACTAATGTCATGTCGACCTCTGTTTATAAGACCTTGGGTATTTAAGCTTTGAAAGACACTAGTGTAGTGATTAGTCTAGCTGATAGGATGGTGATATACCCTAAAGGCATTCTTGAGGATATTCTTGTGCAAGTCAAAGGTTTTGTTTTCCCAGCTGACTTTTATTTCCTGGATATGACTAATGAGCACCCTGATTCTAGGTAGGCCATTCCTTCTGATTGCTGAGACCATAATTAATATAAAGAAAGGTCTTATCACTATGGGAATTGGGGATCAAGAAGTACAATTTAATCTTTCAGAAGTTATGTGTCATGGTTGTGATGATTGTTCTTACTTGGGTATTAATTTGATAGAATGTCATGATAATGATGTGGATGACTTCCATGAGACTGAGGTCTATGAGCCTGACTGGAATGATATGGTTGTGAATCTTGATTATGCATTTACTTGTTTATCCTCCTCCCATTCTTCTGTTTTTTGTGCATGTAAGGGTGACAAATCATGTGTCTATTATTTAGAGATAGATAACTGGCTTTCCACTCCACATGATTTTAATGCATCCATTTGTTTTGATTATGATATTACTACTGATTCTATACTTCATAGCCTTGAGGAAGGTGTGTTTCCTAATTTTGTAGGAACTGATGATAGAGGAGCTGATGTATAAGCCACGAACGTAGTTTCTCCTTCAAGTGGTGTTGGAATATTGGAAGAGGATAGCAGTGATCTTGTTACTGCTCTAACGTTTTCTAGTCCCACTCTCACTTCTGATTTACTTTCATTTTCTATTGATTAGACTGACCCTAATTCTGTTGTTTTCAGGTCATCTGAAGGTGGCACTAAATTAGGAAGTGGAGGATATATACACCACACTGAGCCTAAATCTCCTTTCCCAAACCACGTGGACACACCACTCACACTGAATGCACTTGATATACCAAAGTTGGTTCCTTTTATTGTGTAACACCCTGATTTAGAATTGAAACCCCTTCCCCCTAATTTGAAATATATCTTTCTTGATGATGATTGTAAATTGCCTGTTCTTATTTCCAGTTCTCTAAGTAGTTATAAAGAAAAGAGATTAGTTTCTGTGTTGAAAGGGTATAGGAGGGCTATAGGTTGATCTTTAGGAGACATACCAGGGATTCATCCCTTAGTTTGCACACACAAGATCCTTTTGGCTGAAGGGTCTAAGCCAATTAAGTAGCCACCAAAGAGGTCAAATCCTCTTATTCATAATGTGGTTTAGAAGGAAGTGTCTAAGTTATTGAGTGCAGGGATCATATATGCCATATCAAATAGTGAGTGGGTGAGCCCGGTACAGGTAATACCGAAGAAGAGCGGTATTACAATAGTGAGAAATGAGAGTAATGAACTCATTCCAACAAGAGTTCAAAATGCTTGGAGAATGTGTATAGACTATAGGAAGTTGAACGAAGTGACTAGGAAGGATCATTTTCTATTACCTTTCATTGATCAAATGTTGGAAAGAGTATCTGGTAAATCTCACTATTATTTCTTGGATGGGTTTTCAAGTTAATTCCAGGTGCCGACTGAACCTACAGACCAAGACAAGACTACTTTTACATGCCCTTTTGGTACCTACGCTTATCGAAGGATGCCATTTGGGTTGTGTAACACCCCAGGAACTTTTCAAAGGTGTATGATGGTGATCTTCAGTGATTTACTGGAGCAAAATATGGAGGTTTTTATAGATGACTTCACTGTTTATGGTGATAGCTTTGATGATTACTTGTTTAGTCTTGAACATGTTTTTGGTAGATGCATTAAGAAAAAATTGGTTTTAAATTATGAAAAATGTCATTTCATGGTAGATAGTGGCATAGTGTTGGGTCATCACATCTCCCAAAAGGGGATTGAAGTTGATAGAGCCAAGATTGAAATCATTTCTTCACTTCCTTATCCTACTTGCCTTAAAGAATTGAGGTCTTTTTTTTTACTGCCGCTTTGTAAAACATTTTAGTACAATTTCTTTAGCCCTTTCTACATTGTTAAAAAAAGGCAGTGATTTTCACTTTGATGATAAATGTAGACATGCCTTTGACACTTTGAAATCCTTGTTTGTTTCACCTCCTATTCTGACTGCACCTAATTGGGATTTGCCCTTTGAATTGTCTTGTGATGCTTCTAATTTTACAGTTAGTGATATGTTTGGACAAAGGGAGGAAAAGCGATCTAGAGTGATAGCTTATGCCTCTAAGACACTGGACTCTACTTAAGTGAATTATACCATTACCGAGAAGGAACTTTTTGCTATAATCTTTTCTTTAGATAAGTTTAAACAATATCTGATAAACTCTTGAGTGGTTGTTTTTACACATCATTCAGCGGTGCTCGATTTGTTGAAGAAGCCCCAGTCTAAACCAAGACAAATGAGATGGGCTTTGTTGCTACAGGAATTTGATATTGAAATCAAAGATAGAGCTCAAGTAGAAAATCATGTGGCTGACCGCCTTAGTCGGTTACCCGAAGGTACTGAGGGAGTTGACTCTTCTGATCTTACTGTTGATTCTTTTCCTGATTCTGCATTTTTTACCTTGGCAGTTCAGGAGCCTTGGTACTCAAATATTGTTAATTATATTGTAGCTGATCTTGTGCTTCCTTCTATGTCTAAGTTTCAGGTTGATAAGCTGAAGACGGAGGCAAGATACTATATCTGGGATGCTCCAATTCTTTGGAAGTAGTACAATGACCAAATCATCAGACAATGTGTTCCTAACAATGAGATCCACTCTATCCTTACCTTCGCATATTCTTTATCTTATGGGGGGCATTTTATTGCTAATAGGACTGCTACGAAGGTTTTAGAGTGCAGATTTTACTGGCCTACCTTATTCAAAGATTCTTATTCTTTTTGCAAGTCTTGTGATAAGTGCCAGAGGTTTGGGAGTCTAGGTAGAAAGCGTGAAATGCCTTTAAGACCTATGCATATTTTTGAAATTTTTTATACCTGGGATATGGATTTTATAGGTCGCTTTCCTCCTTCATTTGGGTTTTCATATAAATTACTTGCTGTAGCTTATATGTCTAGATGGGTAGAGGCAGTTCCAACTAGGAAAGATGATGCTTTTACTATTGCCAAGTTTTTACATTCTAATATCTTTTGTAGGTATGGCAATCCAAGAGCAATCATTAGTGACTAAGGAACACATTTCTACAATAGGACTATCAAGTCTCTACTTGCTAAATATGGAGTTAATCACAAGTTGGCTACTCCTTATGACTCTCAGACAAATGGGTTGATTGAAGTCTCTAATCAGGAAGTGAAGCGGATACTAGAAAATATTTTGAAACTATCCCGCAAAGACTGGAGTGAAAGACTTGAGGAGGCACTATGGGCTTAAGGACTGCCTACAAGACTCCTATATGCATGTCTCCTTTCCGGTTGCTCTATAGCAAGTCTTGCCATCTACCTATGGATATCGAGCATAAATCTTATTGGGCGATCAAGGCATGTGATGCAGACCTAGAATCTTCACTTGAAAACTGGACAATGAAACTCCAAGAGCTTGAAGATATGAGACTTGAGTACTATGATAACGCCATAATCTACAAAGACAAGCTGAAAATGATTCATGACAAACGGATTCTGAGGAAAGAGTTTCATGAAGGTGACAAGGTTCTACAGTTCAAAGCCCGGTTAAAGTTGATGCCCAGGAAGTTCATCACCAAGTGTGAGGGCCCTTTCAAAGTTACCAAGGTGCTTTCATTTGGTACGGTAGAGCTAGCGGATGAAGCAACTGATCATGTTTCATAAGTTAATGGTCATCTACTTAAGCACTACTATGAGGATCAAAGACCTCTGTAATTAAACGGTTGTTCTCTTCCACCCTTCTCCTTTACTTTATATTGTATTGATGGTGATATCTATCTGTTGAGATAATTAGGAGTAAGTGTGGGGGAGGGAACCTCTTCAGTAGGAAGTAGTTGTAGTTGTAGCTGTTTATTTTTGTTTAGTAGTTGTTAGTTTAATTTTTCCTTGCTCTAGTTATTTTCATTTCACCTGCACTTATTTTTCTTACATTAAGGACAATGCATTGACTAAGTGCGGGGGAGGGATTGCTTTTGCTGATTTGTGTACCACTACGTAGATTGCCATTTTATTGACTTTGCATTATGCATGTTTATTTGATTGAGACAAAACAATCTGAAATTTTCAAAAATTTTGAACTCTTTAAGCTAAATTGATTGGACTTATCTCTTAAGAACGATTTGCTGTTGTGATTCCCTCCTTCTACTTGATTTGTTTGCATTCCTTGGGTTTTGTTTTAAGATCCTTGTTGCTTATGCATGTGAACATTGGTATGTCAAGGTTTGAATGCATTTTGATTTAAGTAATTTTTATTCCTAGTTGATTAGCATAGTGAAATGCCTTTGGTGTAGTGTTATTAACTTGGTTTTATAGCTTGATTTTAGGGAGGAAATATTTTAGAGAAAGCCTTGTTGGAAGGATTTTTCAGCCTTACTTTTCTTTCTCATTTTGTGTGATTTCCACCTAGTTTGGTTAGCCTTTAGAACTTGTCTAGATTCTTTTTCAAAGCTGCACTACTTGATTTGTGAGCACGATAGGGGCATTATTTTCTAGACCCCTTTACCCAAACACAAGCCATTACAATTGACCTTTGCTTACCCCTTTGAGCCCTTCATTTTCTTTCATTCCATTGTTTTTGAACAAGTGTTTTGTATGAGTTACATTATGTTCTTCAAGATTAAATGTGCATCATTGATGTTGTTATTTTTATCTTCTTGGGTTAGGTATGCCAATATTCTGAAAAAAAAATAAAAAAGAGAAGAAAATGTACCCAAAAAAAATTATAAAAGCAAAAAAAGAAGAGAATTTTGAAAAAAAGAAAAAAAGAGAGAAAAGAATAATTTGGCCAAAAGGAATAAAGTTTGAAATAAGGCATCCCTTAGCAGTTGAAGATTAAAGATTGGTTCTTTAAAGTTGATATTTGCACATTAATGTTCATTTGATGGTTGCACTTTAGCTCACTTTGAGCTGTTTCTGAATGCTCATGCATTGCACTTGTCATTATTTCCATTTCATCCATTCATTAGCCTTTCATCAACATTACTACCCTATAAAGTCCCCTTGATCATGAATCTATGGTATGTTAGTGGCGGAGATAGTAGAATCTTTACAAGCTTATGGTAGGTGCTAATCTAGGTGGATGGAGTGAAAAACTTCATAATTGAGAGATGATTGAGACGCTTATACCTTATGAGAGATCTATTATGTTTCTTTTCCTTCTATCTTGCTATGTATCTTGTGTTAGTTTCTTTGCACCGAAGCATTCCATGACTGTTGATTGATTAGGGATAGAGGTTGTTTGAGTTGATTACATATTCCTGCCTTGTCAGTTTTATGTTTGCTTGCATTGAGTTTAACTATTGGATTTCTCTTTAGTGATATTTTGCCCAGGAGTGCAAAAGCCTTAGTGTGGGGGAGTTGACAAACTCATTTATTCATATATATTTTCATAACATTTGGATGGGTTTTTGTCACTATAATTGGTCTTTACAGCATCATTTGATTATTATTTGAATTATTTTACCTTACATTTAATTTGTGTTATTATAGACAAAAATTGTCATATTTTTGTTTAACTGTGGTTTATTAATTTTTGGACAATTGATGCTGCATTATTTATAATTTTTATTGTAGGGTACTTGGGAGAAATTAAAATTTAAAGATAAAGCAGCAGCAAATAAAATAAAAAGACAGTGCATTAAAAATCAGCTGGAGCAAGAAGCAAGCAAAACGATAATGCATAAGAGATGGAAAAGAAGCAAAAACGACAACACCTTATGAGCAAAGCATGCAGCTGCTGGAGAAGAGAAGCATAAAACGGCAACACCACTTGCACAAAACGCCAGCACACACCCCAGGTAAGGAGACCCAAAATGCAGAACTAGAAGAGGAAAAGAAACGACAATAGCATGGCGGCAAGCAAGGAGTAAAATGCACAGCATGGTGACGCAAAGACAAATACACTGTCGTTGGTGTGGAAAAAACACGCACATAAGGCAAGGAGCAAAACGAAAAAATGACGCGTAAGCAGCTGGTGCTTGAAAGGAAAAAAAAAGCCAAAACGCCATATTACATGAAAAAACAATGCAGTGCACAATGGAGAGAAAAGATGAGAAACAGTGGCAGAAACAGAGAAAACATGAGGTGCACGGTTTTTGAATAAAAGAGGTGCGTCATGCATGGGTTGAGGAGGGGAAAAACACACAAAATGCAAGAGAAGAAAAACAAACAGTAGCAGAAGGTTTTAGGGGGGTATGGGGCTGTTTCGAAAAGAACGAGGGTTTTAATATGCGTGGGTTTTGAGGATTGTATTTTCGAAGGGGGGAGTGTGAGTGGTTCTGGGAAAAGAAGGGAAGGATGTAGAAGAGAAAAATAGGAGGGGTTTTTTATGGCAGAAATTTCTCTACTAATGCAGATTTAGCTTCCGATTTTCCTTATCTCCCACAAATCCAAACTTTATTTCTCATTTTCCATGGATGATTATTGGAGTTTATTATTGGCAGTGTCTTTGATGGTTGACTATGGCTAGTTCACCGTAATCTTCTGATTCAATGGCAATGGCAGGAGCTTGGGTTTTTTAGGGTAGTTTAATGCTGCATTTATTTTCTACCCATTTAATTATTTAGTGATTCCTAGATCTTAAGATAACTATTGGAGTTATATATGGTTGATGTGGAAGATTTTTGTGTTTGAGTTATTGTTAGCAACTGATATTGTACTAAATTTGGTTCAATTTCATTACTTTGTTTTGGGTCAAGACTGAGTGTTGAGATTTTGTTGAATATTTGGTGATTATTCAAGGTGTCTTGAATTATTAAATCGTTATATCAGTTGTTAGCTTTAATTTTATTTTATTAATTATTGAGTAATAATTGAGCATTGATTTCTAGTATCTTAGTTCTATTTTACTATTTTGGTCGCAGTTAGTAAATTGGGACTTTGGAAAATACTTTTGTAACAATTCAAGGTGGCTCGGTTGTTATATTAAAGGCTTGATTATAACTCTAAGTTAATTGTTTTTATCTCCTATATTTATTTAAGTGATGATTGCCGGTGCTATTGAATTGGAGGGTTGTTTTTATCATTGTTAATAAATTTTGTTTTTCATTCCATTCACTCACTAACATTTCATATCACTCATTTTAAATTTAAAATATCAAAAACAAATCATTTCTGTTTAATTGTATTCATTGCAATTTTAGTGATAATTAACCAAATCAAGCCCCATTTTATAGTTTAGGTTGCATTGCATTTAGTTACTTAGGAATTAAATTTTATTTTAGGCTCCTCAAAGAGAACAACCCAAGGTTGCAGTATATGTAATCCTTGGTTAAATTTTGAAGTAACCCCTAGGCGACATGAGACCAAGGTTGTTTTAATAGCATTATAAAATACACGACCATCATATGCCGAACCCTTCCAACCAGGCAAAACGTATATGAATTGCATATGTGGATAACACACACCGAACATATTTGTTGCTATATTTGCTTTTCTATTGCGATATCATGGTTTTTGATCAGAGAGAGGTGTCACTTTAATTAACATCCCATCTAAAGCACCTAAACAACCTTGTCATTTGAAAATAAAAAGTAAGACTCTAAATGGTTGAAAAAAAATGCAAGCCTATTGAAAAAATTAACAAGAAGGTACCTTGAATGACTTCCAATGGTTGTTCTCACAATCTTCCGTGATAGGTTGAGGTTTTTTAAGTAATAGTCCATGTAATTTCAAGATTGCCAAAAGGCAACTATTAAAGTTCCTGCTGATAGTTTCCCCACTTCGATGAAACAGTAAGCCAATTGTCTTATTCTTTTTGTGGTGAGCCAATACATATAAAAACAAAGCAACTATTTCCTCTAATGAATAGTTCTTAGTGTCCTTTAACC
>JANZXR010000008.1:32736597-32769927 GCA_027575705.1 Erythroxylum echinodendron
TCTTGATCTTCTCTCTCTCCTTTCTCTTCTTATTCACGGCACTCTTTATATTCTCAATATTTACAACCCTCAGTGTAGCTTCAACCAGCTGCTGGAAGTCACAAAAGTTCTGCACCACTACTTTTTCTCTAATGGCTAGGTGCAACCCTGATTCAAACTGATGACACTTAGCTACCTCACTCAGCATCATCTCTGCTGCATATCGGGATAACTGTATAAACCGATGCTTATACTCACATACAGTCATCTCCCTCAGGGTGAGTATCAGAAATTCCCTCTACTTCTGCTAAATATACACCTCAGATAGGTACTTTTTCTTATAGGTAGCCAAGAAGTCCTTCCATGCCAACACCAGCGGTCTTATCTAGCTCCCTGGCATACTTTCCCACCAATTTAGGGCATCTTCCTGAAGCAAATAAAAATAGTAGCATACTCAACCTTTTGATCATCCTCACAATCCATCTGATCTAATATTCTCTTGGTCTTTCTCAACCAAGTCTCCGCTTCTTCTGGATCAGTGGTTCTGTAGAAGTCCACTGCTCCATACTTCCTCAACTTGTCAAACTGTTTCCCCTTCTTATTTGGGGCTGAAGCAGAAGGCTGTGGCATCTGTCCTATGGCCTGCACAAATGCCTGAGAAAAAGCTTGAAACAGCCTTGGATCTAATGGAGGCGCTTGTTCCTGTAGAACAGGTGACTCCCAGGTTGGGGACTGAGAGTGATCATTACCGTGCCTTACAAAAGCCTCAGCATTTCCTGGGGCTACAGACTCATCAGTACTCTCCTCTCTTAGTGGAGAGTCAGGTGCAACTGGTCCTTGCAGAATTCCTCGTGTTCTTCTATGAGGTGGCATCTTACTCCTATGAAAAATAAGCACTATAAATTAGCTGCATTTTAATCTTATTTCCTATTGTATGCATAGTATGCATGTCACTTACTGCAATCAAATCGACTTACAACGCAACAAATAATCATACAGCACACAAGTAGTACTATTATGCATTCTAAGCCTAGGAAACAAACCTAAGCTCTGATACCACAAGATGTCGGACCTCGCTTTCGGAGCCCGACGATTGTATCTGAATAACACACATTTATCAACTATACTTGCATTCAAAACTCCCCTTTCTAGCTCAGCTCCGCTCTTCGACTATCCATTTATCCATTTCAACTTGACTACCTCTAGGAACCACTTTGGTGAGTCAACACTTTACATATGTACATACTTCGGGGCTATTAGCATAACTTTTACTATAGGCTTCTAATTTAGGGTTTCTTTTGATAGTTTGATAGAGGACTTCAAGAGCTACAACTTTCATGAAGACCTGGAAGGACAATTTTAACATCTGAATGGTCAAAAATAGGACAGAAGATAACCTTGAACAGTAACTCAGAAGATATCGTGAACAGTAACACAGAGGAAGTCTGTGAATAGTAACACAGATGAAGTCTGTGAACAGTAACACAGACGATACTCTTCAACTAATATAACTTCTTAACTCCTTCTCATTATCCTTTGTGGTTGGCCTATGGTCTGCGTTCTATCCTTTATGTTCTATCCTCTGTAGTTGACTTTTATCTTCTGTGTTGACCACTTATTGTCTGTGGTCTATCCTCTGTGTTCTATCTTCTATGTGATGATGTGTCCTCTGTGTTCTGACGTCATCACAAACGATACTTCTACTCTTTATTCATCCTTCCCTCTGTGTTCTGACGTCAGCACAGATGATACTTCTACTCTTTATTCCTCCTTCCCTCTGTGTTCCGACGTCAGCATAGAGGATACTTCTACTCTTTATTCCTCCTTGCCTTTGTGTTGTGATGTCATCACAGACGATTCCTTTCGTCTGTCTTTTTCACATGTAATCCTCCCAACTCTGACGTGCTATTCTAAGACTAGCAGCAATTGACAAATTTATTAAGCAAAATATGTACATACCCATTTCATTATCTAGATCTTTAAAAATAACCGAATCATACTGAGGAAATTCAATTTCACTGTTTCCATTTTAAAACATAGTCAGAGTTATAACAAATCAAATTACACATCAACTTAAACCAAAATACAAAAAATGTCCGATGTTGATATTCCAAATGAGCTATTACAAAACTGACTTAGTCCAAATGTCTTTAACTAATGTGGAGTTTTCGATGCCTTGAAGGGATCACTATCGTCTTGGTTTGCACCTGAGGAGGGAAGAAAAGGGGGTTGAGCTACACAGCTCAGTGGCTAATATACTTATAGCCATTAGTAATTAACACAAATTCATGCATATATATATATATATGTAAAGATACTAAACAATTCAGTTAATTTCAAGTAAGCAGAATATTGCATAACACATAACATCCAAGTGCATTATACTTGACAATTTACAGATGCAATGCACAAACAAATGTCTTGAGGGTTCCATGGACAGAATGGAGAAACCAAAGTTTACCCTATGAACAGAATGAGTCCTTTTTCAGAGCTCATATGTCACAAGCAGACAGCCGGGAGAAGGCCCTTGTCAACGTGCATATGACGAACAGAATGGTTCCACTCTCGCCCAAACAAAGCACATATTCATTTAATCATATGTTCAGATTCTTATGCTTGTTTGTCTTTTCATTCAAACAAAATGCTATGACATATTTCAATGGCATAACAGAATCAAAGTTCATAAATCATAAGCATTTTCAATAATCACACATTTCAGCAATTTTACATACATGCACATATATATAAGCAAGAATCTGCCCAATCACACAATAACTATAAATACATTACCCACCAAAATGCTTGACAATGAAGGTTCGTTGTTGTCTTTCCTCTTCACCTTAGTTCGGACTTGTTTGGTTTCCTACAACAAACCAAGTCCTCATTCAATAGGAATCAATTTTAAGAACCTATAGAACCAAAAGTACTGAACTTATACTAGAATGCTTAAACCCATACATTTCCCAAGCTCTTTGAACCAAAAGCCCTTCAAAACTCCAATAGATCTAGAAATCAACTTACCTTGGATCTTCACCAATTAATGAGATCCTTGGCTCTAAAGAAATCTCTTCCCTTCCTCTTTCTTTTTCTCTTAGTGTGTAACCTCAAAATCACTCTTCAGGACTAAGAAGAATCAAACCCTAGCTTAGCTTTTTTTCTTTCCTCTCAACCACCAAAACTCTCTCCTTTCTCTCTCTCTTTCACAAGCTCTTCTTTTTCACTCCAATCACCTTTTTAGTCTTTCACATCCCAAGACAACATTTTACTTTCCCCTTTTTACCCTTAATAAATGCTAAAATTCCACTTTATTCTTCCTTATAAACTTAGGTTCTTTTAACCTTAAGTCATCTTCCAAAAATGCCCTTATGCACCTTACAGCATCCACACTTAATTCCATCAATCCATGAATTAAATCCTCCTAAACTTGACATAATAGTTAACCTCAATTAAAAATAATTTATCTAACAATACCAAATTTCATTCAAATTATGTTTACTAAAATAAAAAAAATTCAAGGCCCAACATCATAGGTCTGTAAAACTACCCAAATTAGAAATGGCTAACCTCGTCCAGATTTTCATATTCAGGCTATCATCAAACCTCTTACACTTGTCTTCCTCAGTAGGAATCAAGGCAGTAGCATACCCTATCAGCTCATTAAACTTTATCTCATTTTCAGCTACTGTAAGTCTCCCTTGCTCTAGATTTAAGAACTCTTTCATCTTCCTATCTAGGTAGATCTTTGGCATGTAATTATCTTTGAAGACCTTTAGAAAGTCTTCTCACTTCAAGCTACAAGGCCTGGTGGTACTGCCTGGAACAATCTTCCACCATTGGTATGCTAGACCTTGCAGTAATTAGACTACGTAGTTAAATTTCTTGTCTAACTTGCAGTCCATCTGATTGAAAACTCTCTCCGTTCTCTCTAACCATCCTTCAACCTTCGCAGGATCTGTATTTCTGTAATAGTACACAGCCCCCTACTTTCTCGGTTTATTATACTTCCTTTCCTTTCTCTCAAGAATTCTTGGAGGCATTCTTTCAAGTTGAGGTACAGAAGACTCTCTACAGGCTCCTACTGATTTTAGGTTAGCAGATTGTTCCACTTGATCACCTATGACGGATGACCTATAATAGACAATAACTTTGATTACTATTTGAGTTTCTCACTATATAACATGTCCATATGCTTATATTTGTTCCTTATAGATGCCAAACTAGGCTCTGGTACCAAATCTGTAGCACCCCACTGTTGAGTGTAATTATGCAACACAAACTAATCATTTTTACGCTCAAAAATTGCAAATGTACGAGTCGTGACTTGTAGTTAAAAAGTAGATATTGATCCCACAGGGATTAATTCCCAAATACCTCCTAAGTCAGATTAGACTTTGCAAAATTGTTTGATAAAAATAACTTGGAACATTAAATTAAAATTAAAAGACAAATAATGAACACTAAATAATACCAAAATGCAGAAAAATCGGAATTCAAGAATCTAAAGACTAGAGATTACTTTTTCCCTGTTTTGTCTCCCTCCTAATTTATTAATCGAATTATGTTTCACCTAAGATTTTTGAATGTATTAACTACCCTCTCTCAAGGTGGAATTAATTGTCCCTAATCAAGTCAAATAGAATTAATTGAATGATCTCTCAACCTACCCAATGACTCTACCAATTCAACTAGTTATTAAACTATCCTATTGGTGATCAATTGAATTTGCTGAGATCTCTCTTCCAACTAATCAATTGACATAATGATTGCAAATCTATAGGTTGCCAACTCTCGTTATACAATCCTACAAAAATAATCTTATTGTTGTAAAATAACAAATAAAATCAACAATCATCAAAGACACTTTTATTCAATTCAATAAAATAGGAATTTTAACAAAATAATTCAAATGATATCCCTAAAAGTAAATTAGCTACTCATAGTCTCCATAACATCATCAACACATAAATAATCCATCTTACAAAGATTAAAAGAAAGGAAAACACATAAAATTGAATAAAAGGAACTTCTTCTCTTTTTTTTTCCAAAATTTGGAATTTTGGATGTTGATGTGCTATTTTCCCCAATCTTGATGATAATCCTTAACTTCAATCCTTCCCCAAGGCTAAAAACTTGTGTTCTTCACTCAAGGGGGCTCTTTCTATAGAAGGGTTTCATCTCTTCTTCATCATGGAGGCTTAATTCCCTTTTAATATTCCAGAAACCCTAAGTTTAATGAAGCCCCACACAATGAATCAGATTATAATTCCCAAGATCGTGGGAATTGGCAACAGACAGTCTCCTCTTTTCTTTTCCTCTTTGATCTCTAGTTCAATCTCTAAGTTGCTCTTTCTTCCTTCCTACATAAAAATAATCAATTATTATCCTAAATTAATATCAAACATAAAAGAACAATAATGGAAATCAAACTAAATGAAAACATACAAAATTAATCCCAAACTACAACAATAATCAACAATTATGCAAGAAACACATGCCAATTACTTAGAAAAACATAGAATAATACACAACTATCAACATCCCTATACTTAAATCTTTACTTGTCCTCAAGCAAAATAAATACAACCAATTAATTCTGTCACTTCATTTTGACAAAGATTAGAGCATACAATTCCTCAAATTTACGACAACTAAAATATCAAGTTACTACACATATCATGACTACTTTTTCATTGGTATGAATAACCAAACTCATTAATTGGCACCATCACTCAAAGATAAGTACAGATGCAAAATGAATCTTCCTCACGGTTTTCATTCATTTCTCTTAAGTGTTTGATGGTTAGTGTTTCGCTCAAACTTCTTATAAGAAACTACACTACCATAGGCTTGCTAATACACCAATTCTCTTTTACAATGATTATATGCATAAATAGATCAAAAGGACTTGTTTAGGGTTGTAATGTGGTGAGGGTTAAGGTGGGTCAAGAGGGAAGGAAGGTTAACTTAAGCATTCGTGAAGCCAAAAAAAAAAGAGAATAAAATGGGATAACATAACTCTAAGATATACAAATGTTACTAATATTCTGCACTTATTGATTCTACTCACTTGTTCTTCCTTTTTCTTTTCTTTTCTTTTTCTTTTCAACTTTTTCTTTTTTCTAAAAACATGGAAAAACTATGAATCAAAATAGCACTATATACACTGTAATCCACAGGTAGAAATATACTCAACTCATCTCAGTAAAATTTTCACAACGAACCCAACTAATGTATTACTTAATGCTCTATTAAGCTTGTGAATGGGTAAGTTAATGAGGTTTAAGGTTTTGAAATTTTGGGTGTTTTCAAGAAACAAAAGGTTAAAGCTCAATGGGGGTAGCAAAGGTTAATTAATGGGTAGGTCATTTAAGCCAAGGGTTAAAACAAAAAAAAGAATTAATCATCTCTATTAAGCATACATCCAGCAGATTCAAACCGATTTAAAGCAAATTCTGAAGGTAATAACCTAAGGAAGTATCACTCAACAAAGAAATAGAATGACTATGGATGGATTTATATGGCTTAAATGAAAAATCATTATGCATAGCTACACTACCTCCTTGTTCAAATGTCAATTTTTGATTAAGCTTATGTAACTAACTATAGGAAAATCTCGATGTGTGCATCATGTACACACGGTGTGAAAAAATAAAAAATTATCTCGGGACTTTCCCCAAGTCCAGGATTCATATACCTATATAAGGAAATACCATTAAGCCTAGGTGAAAATTCCCAATTCATATACGTGTTCATAACACACACACACACATATATAGGAATTCATGACATTTACATAAATCAATCATTCATATAATAACCATGTACCTTGTGTATAGTCTCCTTCATTCTTCGATCTTCTATTTTTCAGGTTGTTATAAACCACAACGACCAAAACAGACCGTCTCTAACGGTATCCACGCAAAGATCGGAGAAACTAACTGAATCAAACTCTTTGAGCCAAAAATAGCTAGAACAAAGACAAGATTGTTAGCTCTCTTCTTTATTCTATGGAGGAAAAAGCATTAAAGCAGTGGAGAGGAGGAAGATTAGAAAAACAAAGAGAGATATCAGAATCGTGCTTAAAAAAAGTAATGGCTTACCAAACCATTAAACGATTATCATCTTACTTCTTACTTTTCATTTTTTTCTTTTTATCATTTTTGTCTTTTATCAATTAAAGACAATAAGACTTTAAAGAACCCTCATCTTCCACGTTACACCTCTTATATATATATATATATATATATATATATATATATACACACACACATAAATGCTGAGGTGGTCCAATCACACTAGGACCGGTCCTACCAGGTCTGGGGTATAAAAAAAACACCAGAGACCTATTTCAACAATATCGACTTCTCGATCTCATCGAAACATATCCCAATCTCATGGGGATCCATTTGCTTCTATTTCTCTCCATATAATGGATCTCTATCCAAAACGATTGTACGAATCCTCCAAGTCACTCTTATGCCTGTGACTTATTAGGTTACTGGTTATGTTGGTCACTTGGATTAATACTTAATCCAAGCAAGTCATGAGCGGCGTCTAGCAACACAACATGACCCCTAGTTGAATAGAAAGTAATTGGTTTGATGAACGAACCTGTGCTCGTCACGAACCATCTCATGAACCCTCCTATAGACAATTGTTGTGCAATTCGTCCTTTCACCATGCTATACCTTACTTGGTTATGAGTATGGGCAAAGTGTCAACTCTCACTAGACTAACTATGTCAAATCTAGCCCAAGTGATATAAGTTCTTGTCCTGGGACTCATTACTTTATATGTCAATCAAGACATTCTTCATGAAACATGTACTCTAGCTAGAGGTTTCCAAGTAATGACCCCAACAAAAGCCATGGGTATCATCTTCTACTATCACAGAAGTGGTGAATCCTCTATTGGCTACTCAATTACCTTCGAGTACCTCAAGTTGTACTCAATCACCACCCTATGAGCGACCTTTGCAAGGGAACAAGGAATGCAGTCAAAATACAAAATCAGTATCTAAGATATCCTTGAGTACCTCAAATCTAAAGATATTTGCGTCATTGCTACAATGAGATTATCACTAACATTAGAATAGGACATCCATATGATGATCTCATGGTAGGTCATCCAATGTACTTACTACCTCTAGTAAGCATCCACTTCTCAACTCTAAACATCTCATGTTTATAGTTTCTGAGATCCACTGTTTGATCAAATCAAGGAGTTTGACATGTGCTAGTCTATCCGGATTAACAATGTCTAATCTTATTAATCCTATAACTAGGGATAATTTAGATACTGACATAATGGCACATGGTAGGAATCTCAGTAGTATAATCACATCATAATTTCCTTCATGCTATGTCATCTATCAATTCATAAAGCATGAGCACCAAATTAATGAAATATGCTTTTCTTTATTATTGAAAATAAATTCTGTACACAACTTTGTACAAAACGCACTAAAGATGATTGCTTTTAAGGCACTACTCTAAGAAATCTCCCACTTGACTTAAAGCCAATCACCTTGGTATTTAATACCATAAGCTATTACATGAGAATCAAATCTATTATGTGATAATGGCTTTGTCAACGAATCATCAATATTCTACTCGGTGGGAATTCTCTATTTGTACATCACCTTGACCAATGATCTCCCTGATTAGATGATATATACGGAGTACATGTATGGACCATTGATGAGACCTTGGTTCCTTCGCCTGCGTTGTAGCCCCATTATTGTCACAGTACAACTGTATGGGTCCATCACTGCGAGGAACCACATCAAGTTCAGTAATGAATTTCTTGATGCAAACTGCTTCCTTTGATGCGTCTAAAGCTGAAATGTACTCTTCCTTAGTTGTTGAATCAACAGTCGTCTCTTGTTTGGAACTTTTCCAACTGAACACTTTGTCGTTTAGTGTGAATATAAAACTTGATTGGGATTTAGAATCATCCTTATCATATTGAAAAATGGCATCTATATGCCCACCACTTTTAGATTTCCATCTCCATATATCAAGAAAACATCCTTATTCCTTCGCAAGTACTTGAGGATGTTCTTAACAGCCACCTAGTGACCCTCACTAGGATCCGATTGATATCTGCTTGTAACACTTAGAGCATATAATACATCAGGTTTTGTACATAGCATAGCGTACAAGATCATATTCATGTGTGTCCTCTCATCTTGTGTCTTAGGAAACATAGATTTTGAGAGTGTTATCCCATGAGTCATAGGAAGATACCCTCTCTTGGACTGCTTCATGCTAAACCTTTTTAGCATCTTATCTATGTATGTTGATTATGAAAGACCAAGCAACCTTGGTGATATATCTCTATAGATCTTTATCACGAGGATATAAGTTGCTTCACCGAGATCTTTCATGGAAAATTGTTTGGACAACCAAATCTTCACATATTGTAGCATAGAAACATCGTTTCCTAGTAATAATATGTCATATACATATAGCATAAGGAAGACGATTACACTCTCATTAACCTTCCTATACACACAGGGTTCATCTGGATTTTGTGAGAAACCAAACTCTTTGATTATGTCAATAAGTGAGGAACCAAACAAAGAAGGATGGAAGGGGAGAGGTCAGGGCACTAGGGATTACTCAATAAGGCAAAAAATGATAGAGAGGAAAACACATGATAAGTCCCGCCCAGAGGTTTTAACAAAAAATGGTAATTTGAAAGCTACATTAATGGGTTCAAAGAAGGAGAATTACCAAAGGTACCCTTGAACCAAAGGGTGAAGTTATGTCCTAGACTAGGATGTGTCCTAGACTAGGATTCTTGTAACATTCCATTATCCCATGATTAGGGTTATAACCCTAAGATACTATATATGAGAGTTTATTGAGAATTTAGAAGTGCATTTCATGCATTATATGGCATACACATGCAAGTGAATAATGTTGTCACTCATGAAAATAATTGTACATGCATTGATTGACATTTTTTGAGTATAAGTGATTTTAATATGATTAAAGTGTGAACTATGGATTAATTGTCTTGAAATTTTAATTAGTTTTTATTAGAATTAATTTCGCATTTTTGGAGACATTTCAGATATTTTGGAAAGTTATAAAAATTTGGGGTATTTTTAAACTAGGAAAATATAGAAATAAGAGACAAATAGAATTATTGACAAATAGACTAATTATGGAGTGACAAATTGATAAATTAATGTGTGACATGTGGACCAATAGCTAAGTGACATTTGGTAGCTTCACATGATGACAAATGCAAGACATACATTAGAAACATGTGGCAAAGCTAAGTTAAGCCACCTAAGTCACGTTTTTTTGTTAGGCAAGGAAGATTTCTGCAATTCTTTTCTTTGGTTTCACTGAAATCATCCAAACCTTCCTTCTTGCTTTGCCATCACCGAAACACCATCTTTGTTCATTTTTGTGTATTAACTTTTGGTTAATTCATCAACGTGAAACCTTGCAAAGAAACCACTTCAGACCATATGTTGTCTCTCTATTCTTGTCCATCCATCGAAATCTCTTCTAACCACTCTCAACTGCTGGAATTTTTTTGAATCAAGTAAGTGATGCTTTAAGTTGTATGGGTAGTGTAAATGACATTTTGAAGATGTTTTAATGTTTGTAAATAGATGCATGCATGAGTGGTGTAGGAAGATAAATGAATGCATGCATGAGTGGTGTTGTAGGAAGAAGAGTTTCAGTGATACAAGCAAAACGAAAATGTGCGGAAAGTGTTATATGAAGTGTGTTGGAGTGTGTTATATACAGTGTTTTACTGAACATACATATGTATTTTGGTCATAACTTGATCCATGAATATCTAAATTGGATGGATTTTGATTTGGAGTAAACTACAAGTATATGGCTACATTTTTCATAAAGAAAATCTGTCCTTTAAGAGTCCTAATATTTATCTTGAAGTTGAGAAATTTGTTCTATCGAGGTATGAAAACAGTTCGTAGATTTTTGACTATAACTTGCATGATACTGAACCAAAATGTATGAAATTGATGTCAAATAACACTTACGACAATGTGAAACATTTGATTAGGAGAAGGTGTTATCTAAATACCTCATTGTCTAGGTCATAATGGTCATACAAATCTAACTCGAAATCTGCTTAAGAAAATCTGAAAAAAATGCAGAACATGTGATATGGAAAAATATGAAATAGGTATTGCTTTAGGGTTTATGAACAATCATGAATTGTTGAACTGTGTATTGAGGTTACTGAACTGAAACTGAAGTAAAAATGAAGAAGTCATCAACTGTAAATGATAGAATTTTAATAATGAAGTGTTTGATAAAATGGATATCATATTATAGAAAAGGATAGGTTCCATTAATCATATTATGTAACTGAAAAGGTATAATCAATTGATTAGGGTTTGATAATTTCATGAAAACAAATTGGTATATGAATGAGTATGGAATGATGATGTGTTCGTGGTATAGTAATTTAGAAAATGGGAGTGAACTTGGTGTTAAAATGTAAGTGAGTTTTGGACAAACAAAAGAAAGAAGGAAGAAAAACACAGTAGAGCACGATCGTGACTCTACTAAAAAGGAAAGTTACGATTGTGCCCTTGCACGATCGCTACCCGACAGGCTTTATAAAGGGGTTTTGTTTGGATGTTTTTCAATCTAATTTAAGTAATGATGTTACCATATGAGGCATGTAGGTTTAAATGAACTCTTAATTGGATTTAATTGATGTTGAATGAAGGGATTAAAGTGAATAAAAGGGTATTAAGGATTAAAAGAATATTTTGAAGGTGTTGTAAATTGTTTATGAAGAGTATTAAAGAAGCATACCCGAGAAACTATCATTGAACATGCATGATACATGATACATTTATAAATGAATTTATGACTGATTATTCTTATGAAAATGCACATAAGTGACATATAAATGTATATGATTGCGTATAGAGGAGCACGTCGAGCGACCGCTTCCAGACATTGCCAAGATTTCAAGGTAATAAGCTTAAGGGAGCATTTATAAGTCAACCTAGATGATCTTCCTAAGATTGATTGATTAATTCTGTTCAACTTTTGATAATTGAACTGTTTGTGATCTGTATATGAATTTTGGACTTTAAATGTTCGAGGAGTTTGATATTTGGGAATGTATTGGAAGTGTTCTAATTGCATCTAAAATTTGAATGATATCTATTTGCTATTGAACTCTGATTGATTTCTGAATCCTCAACGAAAATTGAATGTCGGACTAAGGTCCGATGAATATAAGATTCTGTCTATGCATCATATGTGAATGCTATTCATGGCATATTCTATTATCTGATGCATTTCATTAAATGCATGATCAGTTAAAGGTGATCAAAGTAGCCAGTCTGAAAGAGTTTTAAGCTCAGAATTTTGCACGTAGAGCTTTGCTCTGTGATTTCTATATCTGACTGAGCCCAGCATCATATGTGAATGCTATTCATGGCATATTCTATTATCTGATGCATTTCATTAAATGCATGATCAGTTAAAGGTGATCAAAGTAGCCAGTCTGAAAGAGTTTTAAGCTCAGAATTTTGCACGTAGAGCTTTGCTCTGTGATTTCTATATCTGACTGAGCCCAATGGGCCAGTATCTGTATCTGAAAGGCACTCGGTCACAATAAATAATAACGAATCTAGAGTCTCATATGCATCTTCATTTGTATATTTATGATTATGAAATATATGCTTGTGAAATATTTTCTGAAGTTGTGATGTTAAAATGATATGTCATGATAATGTGATTGATTTGGTTGTTCAAGTTCTCAAAGAATGTATGTGATGTGTATGACATTCAGTATGTCTTAATGCATTGGAAAATATTGTGAAATTGGTTGGTTATATGATATTTGTGTGTTTGCCTGGAGTGAGATCATTAATGATGGTTCGCTTATTGAGTTCGCAAAACTCAACTAAATTGCAACGTTAATATTTTCAGGTATGAGATAGGAGACCTAATTTCTAAAATCTTCTAGAAGAACATTTTGGATAATGATATGACTCAAAGGTCCGTCAGCTGGCATTTAAGGAGTTGTAGTTGTTTCTAAGTAGTTTACATATGACATATAGAACTTGTGTATAGAGGTTGTAAATATTGGTTTTTGATGTCTTTTGTGTAAACCTTTATGAATGAAATGAAGAGATGAGGTTTTTAAGTATTGTATTTTCTTTATGATGCCATTTAAGAGATTAGGTTTGATCCAACATACCATTGTTATAGAATATGTACTTGAATATCCTCTGGATATTTGGTATGTACTCTATGGTAGTAGGATGCGACAATTCTGTCTAGTAAAGAAGTAAAAAACGAAGACAATTAGGAACAAAAGATTAGCAACCAGGGAAAGATTAGTATAAGGAGAGGAAGGAGAAGAATTGGGGGAGGAAAAAGGAAGGCATTCGAGGAAAGAGCAAGAGCTTCTCTTTCTCTAAGGCATTGGTTAACAATACTTTTATATTACTATAGTTGTTTCAATAAGAACGTATTTTTCATTACTTGTAGCAAAGAAGTCTTCTAATGCCTCACTATTTGTAACTCCATTATTAAGTTAGGATTGCCAAAGATAGATAAAGAACATCAAAGTCATTATGCTTTTCATCATACCACTATGTTGTCGGCGTGATGAGCTAATAGATCAAAGTGATTAGGAACTTTCTTTTTAAGGTTTTAGATTTGTTTTCATATTGGACACTTTTATGACAAATCCTTAAAACAGAAATACACATGTTTTCACACCTATTTATCGAGCTTTGAAAGCATGATATATACTTCCAGAGATATCTGTTTATGCCTGAAAACCATGCACTGTGTTATTTAGTTTTAAAACTTTAATAAATGTTGCTTACGGCATCTTTTGCTTCGCAATTTACAAATCGTCATGAAGATACAAAGTAAAGACCATATCAAATTAAGAAATCATATGTTTTAAGGAACACACCAAAAAATGCTTATCACATTTCAAGACTGACAGACAAAGATTAACACACGAAAGCTTACCTATCATAATGTATTGTCAGCTCCATTCTGAAGACAATGAAGAGAGATGGTGTCCAACGAATTCTCGGTTGATTGACGTGGCTAATAATTTCAAAAGATCGTTTGATTATGGTTCATAAAGGGAATTTTACAAAATAATATTTTATTAGTTTCATATCGCACGGAATGGAAAGATTAAATTGAAAATTTTGTAGTAATTACAATTTTTATTAAAATTAGGTTAATTAAGATTAAATTATATTATTTTGGTTAAATTATGTTTACTAGATTTATTTAGGATTTATTATGTTATTAGAATTAAATAAAATTAGTTTAAATTTATTTTATATTCAATTAAAATATGTGCATTATGCTGAATTTTCTGACTTTCATGTGGCATAGTGAGCTTTATATGAATGTTGAAAAATTGTATTATGTTAGTTGAAAGTGATATAATCTTGTTAAGAGGTTCGTCAATTTACAACTTAAATTAAATATTTTGAAATGGTTAAAATATTAAGATGTGAACTATTATTTAATAAAAAAATTAGAACTTAAAATATACAATTTTCTATTTTAATTATTGGTGCTAACGTAACCAATTCTCTAAACAATAAAACCTTACCGGATCAGATTATATTTTATGCCAACAAGAGTGTACGCGTACACGTCATGGGATACGAAGTAAACTCATGTTTCCATCCACTCGCTCAATTTCGCGCAAGTGACATGGACGTCGATTTCTACGTTCTGGCTGGTGATGTTTAGCCGGAGTAATTATGAAGAAACTAAAATGGGATTGTAAGAGAATTTTAATTTCTCCGATTTAAGTATGATTCTCTGTTTTCGTAATTTTCTTCAATGATCATATACAAGAGTAAGGAGACATCATCCTCAGTTTAGATCAGTACTCACCGAGGACTTGAGAGGGAACTAACAAAAAGTCTAAGGAGAAATACAGGGTAATTGAGTTGAACCGAATTCCTTTTGCTGTTTACAGGATAGCCAGCTCCATGTACAGTACTCCACCGGTAGTCCGGGGAGAGAGGCATCTCCCACTCCAAACGCAAGGTGACGAATCACTTCCTCAGCCACCCAGTCTAATCAGCTCTTCCACCAAATGACCTAGCAACTTGGAGAATTCCGGGATAAGCGTTATTTTTCTGCAACCCAAACCACAGCAAGAGTGTTTCTGAAGAGAATTCAGTCACGAATAGCGTGGTCATGCCAACACAAAAGCATGGAGATGCAACGTCCGAGGATGTAGCAACGAGTCTTGTGTTGCTTCACCACAAGCAGACACTTACTGGGAAGCCCAATTTTGCCGTGAGTTTTCCTTCCTTTGTGAGATTGCGATGCTGTAAGCAAGTAAGGGATTGACATGGCGTTTGTAATGAGTTTGTTGATGCATATTTGTGTATATAAATAGATAGATAGATGGATATATGGGATATGGAGTCGACAAAGCAAGTAAGTTTTGACTTGGTATGCTCCCTCCCTACTCTAGGAATATATTACTCTTAGGCTTCATCGCAATTGCCGACTGGTGTGAAGTGTGAACATTTTTTATTATACACCGATTTACAATAAAAAATAGCGATTAAAAAAAAATTGATCTTTTAATTTAATTTTAAACTTTTTTATTAATTTTATTAATAAATTCTTATAAATTGGAATTAACTAATTAATTTTTATTTAATAATATCTTTTTTAATTAAACTTCAAATATTTTGATATATAAAAATAATCTCTTTTAATCATATTTTAAATTTTCTAATTTTATTTAATATATGAGAACATAATATCAATTGAATATTCTAAACTTTAGACTACTTGCCTTATCAATTTAACCTTCGAACCTTGGAGTAAATTGCAGGTAAACCTTCTTAACGACAATACATTTTATTGTTTGTACACGTTTTTATCAAACCTAAATATTTTTTGTAGATGATGAACATGTTCATATTAAAATTAACCTTATAAATTTATAGTACAAGGACTTGTCACAGTTCTTATTTTAAGCGGAGATTTTCAGATAAAAGAGAAGGGAGTTCGTGGGAGTAATAAAAAGAAACGTAATGTATAGTCAAAAACAGCGTGAGCAACGGGAAAAGGACCTGAGGAGCCAAGACAAGGAAGGAGAGGAGAAGGCGTGTAGGGAAGCTCATGCTTGCTAAAAGAATCGGCCATTTTCCCCGATTTTTTCATTTTAATAATTCATCCTCTTCTCTCCGTTATATGTACTCCTTTTGCCGTCGTGCCTTTTTTTCCTTTGACTGCTTACTTTATCCTAAATGACGTGGACAGCAGTTTTAGACTTTTCCACTGCGTTATCTTTCCTCTTATTATTCATAATTATTAACAAATAACACACCAACAAGCTGATGTTATGTTATTCAACTTTTATTCATATTTATTTGCCATCCAGAAGCCTTCAAGTGGTAGGGTAGTATTTGTCCAAGAGCTTCTCCGAGTATTCTCCAAATGTGAGACAATGGTTGGCTAGCTTAAGCTGAAAACGAAAACAAACTATATGAAACTTGATGCTTGTTATAATTTAATAATAATAATAATAAACAGTATTACGAACGCATCATACAAGTTCTTTCAAGCAATACAAGCACAATCACATTCAATGACTAGGCATCCTACTAAGCACCAAATTTCAGAACCAAGACATTTTTAATCACTTGAGTACAGATTACTTTGTCCTGCTCGACGATTGGGACTTTAATCAGGAGGCTACTCTATAAACATTCCAGAAGGACAAACTTTTCAGAGGATTAAACAAAACAAAAAACCACAACGTGGATTTTAAGGCCTGTGGATAAGTTAAATTTTCTGAAAGAGGTCTAAAAGGAAAATCATAAAATCTTATGAATCCCCCTTTTGACCCTTAAATGTCCCCTAAAAACTCTTTGCTGCTATGTAAGTTCTAAATATACGCTTTCATTTTTGGTCCCTTAAAAAAATTGGGTTTGTGATCAAATTCAAGGCTTTAGAACACACAAACCTCCTTATGTATATGCATTTCCTCTGGAAAGTTGAGCTTTTCATCCCTACAAAGACATACATAACTTGGTCAGAGAATGAAATTCTTCAGTTCCTCAAAAAAGAAAATCAGTAGAACTGAGGTTCAAATCAAATTGCCTTCTTTCTCATTTTTTCCATTTTGGATGAAAAAATGCAGCGAGTTAATCAATTCATTGGAAAGCATCTTGATATTAATAAGTGACCGCTGAAGCTACAGATTTCGAATGAAGTTTTATCAAGCGGCTCTAGACAGTAAAGAATTTCAACCGCCAAGTGCAGTTCACTCTCAAAAGCAATGCTGAAAGCACAAAGACCCAGAGTTTAACGTTCTCACTCATCTTTTGTAAAATAACTTACCAATCAGGTTGCATGAACAATGCAAAAGTTGACCGGTCAACAGTAGAAGCATTTTCTCCTGAAGGTGCCTAAAATACAAATATTAGATAAACATTAAATACGGCTACAGAAAAGTCAAGTGAGAGCGAAATCTTTATGCTATGTTTGGGACATTCAGAAATTTAGAATTAGGATTATTGGTTACAATTCAATTATTTGTGTGGGAATTAAAATTCAAACTCATCCAATTTCAATTAATCATTTTGCTCAAAATTCTAATTCATACAACGGAATAAAATAGATATTGTTCAAATTTCCATTTTCATTTACTATAATTCTTTTAATAATTTTAAGCACTAGATTTACAAATGTTCGAAATGTAAAAATAAAAGATATGAATGTAGGAGGGAGAGATAGAACACTGTTTAAGTGTTTTGGTTATGAAAGCTTATGTCCACGGACATAACAATCAATACACTACATATTTCTTATAAATTTTACGTGTTTGTCACATAATATATAGGAAGTTGGTTTATAAGGATAATTATGTACATATTATACAATAATATCTCTTGATTTATAGAACAAGATCAATATTTTTACAAATAGTTTTGCGTCTAACAAATTAAGCATGATTACAATGAATCTCCTAATATTCTAACACTCCCCTTAAGAGTATAGATCCTTCAATAAAAAGAAACTAATAACATAAAAGAAAACCAACTACGTTGGAAGAGATTTATCGAGCCAATACTATAAAACTCATCTCACTTGTGAAAAGTTTCATCTAACCAATAACAAAAAACTCTGCTTGCATAAAAAGAGAATTCATCAAATTAATAACACTTCTAAATTAGCCAGGTCTTGAACTACCAAAGGTCCAAACAAAGATATACGTGACACACAAAAACACAACTAGACTCGTAAGATTTAATCCGATAACATGTTGAAGTATGAAAACAAAGGAAAGAATGTAGAAGGGAAGATGGAAGCCACATTTATAGGATTCAACCATAAAGTCCTCATCCACAAATTTTTCTTTCATTTGTTGTATTTCTATTGCGTAGTACCAAAAGCCTTACTGATAAGGAGGAATGATGTATAGATAAAGTAATATATCTCTTGACTGACAAAATAATATCTTATTCTACATTTAATTCTAACAAAATATTGGGTAGTTCTGCTTCCATTAACTCAAGATCTTATTATAACTTAAGAAACTAGCACTACACATTCAGTTATGGTAGAGCTGCAACTAGAATCATAAACTCCAAATCTAGATCCAAGTCCAAAGTAATAAAACCATAATTTAGATGCTTTGACTTCAAAAAGAAAAATTGTGACATTCAGCAGGCCTTCAATTCACTTTGCATCTACAGCAATGCTAAATGAAGCTGCAAAAGTCATCAGCACTTCAATCTAAAGAAGATGTGCACGTGCTTTTTGGTAGGAATACTATCCTCTAATTCTTTGTTGCACTACTATCATTGTTAGATGACACAATGTACTAGCGCAAAAGCAAAGGTAAGTACTTGACTATATCTGTAAGATTTGATATACAAGTTTCAGAACACTGAAATATATATTGAAATTGAGAAAAAAATTTGTAATATTATCAATACAGTGTTCTAAAGAAATAGAAAGTACACACTTATAGAGTAGTGAATACAAACTCTAGTAGGATTCCTAAAATTATGAAAAGACTAAAACATAAGCAAAAAGACTTAAACAACCTTAAGAAAATAATTGAGAAGTCCAAAGGATTGGACTTTTTGACACCTAGTCTATCTTATAAATTCATCTAATACATGCTCTGCATCATTAGATACCAAATGAGGGAATGGGTCTCATGCGGTATTATGTATATATATTATCTATATCATGACTTATTTACTCAAGGTAGGATGTGGCAGAAGTGTTCATAAATTGATCAGAGCAGGAACAAAACCATAATTGCTTCATATCATTGGTCAAATTATGTACATCTATAGGTAAAAAAAAAAAATATCAGAAGATTTTCATCGCATATCAAGTTGTCTAATTATTAACCTCAGATTGGTCTCTCAAGTTTTCATCTGTACATAAATGAATCTTCTCAATTAACAAAGAAGATGAAATCTGTACCTAGTCCTTGAAAATACAAAGATCTCTGGGCAACGAGAAAAAAAAAGTCGCCCAAGATCAAAAGGAAGGGTGTTTCCAAGATGGGGCGTTTCTCTTCCAAATTTTAGCTTATAATGAGAAGGATAATCAAGCAACAACAAATACATCGTAAAGATCACATATTAAGAACTGCCATGAAACAACCACACAAAGCAAACAGATGAACACTTGAATATTTCAATGGTTTCTCAAGAAACGGGAAATAAATCCTGTGAAGCCAACAATATAAAAAATTATAGAAAGTACCCGGACACAATGTGGCGTTGCACAAAGATAACCTCTCGACAGTACTTCAGTGGTTTCACCAACTTGGTATGCTATCTCATCGCTTCCAAAGACAACCTGATGTGCAAGAAAAATATGTTTCTATTAGAAGCTCAGATCATCGAGAATGCATTTAGAATAGGATTGCACAAATGACTGAAGTATGCATCTTTATTATAAGACCAGCACTTTATCATATAACTAGTATCACTCATATAATTCTTTTCCACTGATTGATGTTTCCAGAGCCAGTAAGGATTAAGAACAAGGCTACAAAATTTACATTCATGGTAGGAAAAATTAAAACAACATATGCCTGTTCAGTAAGTGTCAACGCATCTCACTCCTGTTAATTCGGAATTCCCAGTAAAAAATATAAGAAATCTGTTTTCCTTTTTTCTTTAATTCCTTATAGTTTTATCCCCTTATGTACTTCTTCATGTAAAAAGCAGTTGACCCACAAGGTAAGGCAAAAAGACAATAATCACTAAACCTATATTCATATTATCAGCTTATAGAAAATCAAATTTTCATCATAATCTTGCATGGATAGAAACTACCCTCCACATCTTCCTTATTTTGGGTTTTGATGCAAGAAGACGATTTTTTGAAAAAGAGAGATAGAACTCCAAAAACGTAGTAAATACAATGATAGCCATTCCCATAGGCCTAACTTATTGGACAAAAGCTTATCCATATTCCACATAAACCTTCAATTAAAGGAATTTAACCCTGCTGTTCACAAGAAGGTATCTTATGATGTTGCAACCAATAGGGTTTCTCTGCAACATGTTGCAGAATTTTAAACAAGAACTCGTCAGAATCTCAGCTTTTTCACCAAACGTTCAACAATTAATTCCACATTTTGGCACATTAGCAGGTGTGTAAAGATCAATCAACATTTTATCCTGAAATCTATAGAAAGAAAATTTAGTTCAGTCCACGAAATATACATAGAAGTAAAAAGTGTGAAATATCATATGATATACATCACCAACATCCAACACAATCATGCTTTTATACACAAAAGAGAACATATATGTGGTGGAGAGGAGAACATTTTATAATTGTTTGTATTGTAAGACAAAATTTGCACGAATAAGTATCAACGACGAGATAGTATACTTTCACAATTTGATCAGTTCGAGTTTTAATATAAAGCCCGGCAGCACTATCAGGGGAAGGTATTTCTACACCATCTCTTTTAAACATGGCACAGGTGAGACCTACATATTGAATTAAAAATGGAATAAGACATAAAATTAGAAAAAGACAATTACAATTGAGGAAACACATAGTTCTACCTCTGAGCTTGTATCACTGAAATTCAAATTCTAGTAAACATACATATAATTATTTACAGAGGTTATCACGAGTACCAGGTGGAGTGGTAACTTGCTATGTTGCTAGACTCTTAACATGAATAAGTTCTTGGGACCATGTACCAATTAACACTAGAATTGTGTGGTTGATCCACAAATAATCACCTGTCAATGAACCATGATCTGTGTGCCATCCGCACCAAGATGACATAGAGTCACCAACGACGGCAGTGTCACTAGAAGGCAAAATTAGGCTTTTAACACCGAAAGAATAGCTTAGAAATTATAAGTGTCACGAAGAAAAGGAGAAATAACCTACATTTGTTCTGATGGAAAATAATAGAGCAGTCTGCCTTTATGACATCGAGAGCGAAGAAGTATCTGTTCAAGGCCTTCATTCTCATTTACTTCCATTCCATTTGATACTGATCAAGACAACTATTTAAATAGATACTGAAGGTCATAATATTTGTATGTCTAAACACGTGCAAAAGATTTAAGAGCATGGGACTTCATAGGCTATGTAATTACCACAACAGAAAACAAAGAAGTGTAAAGTAAATATGTAACATCCATATGATCACTATCAGGACTCGGTGAAGTATAAAGCAAGTTGTTTTGCACTCAGCTCAGAATGAACCTTGTTATTCTGATGTCATATGCTTACACTGCATGTGGACATTTAGACTCATACACTTCAAATAAACATAACATCTATTCATGCCCAAAGGTCCTGAGACCAAGCATTTACAGTCCTAATAAGCTAATACACAGATTATGTATCACAGAGGAAATTCTCGAGGAACTATTCAAATAACTCCTTTCAAATACCATAAAAATTTCACTAAGGACTTGCATGTATGCACCTGAGCATGTTATTGTTATGTATCTCAAGTGTCTATATATATAAAGTAACAAGAGCCAGAGAAGAGAAAGCAATATGCAAGAACTGGACGTATTATAATGGCCATAAATCCCAACCCAAGTACGTTCAGGTAACCTCAGACACTTTATTTTGGTGGATTTTGTCCGTTAAAAGTAAAAGCCTAAAAAAGGCTATAAATCTAAGAATTAGAGTTTGCATGTATGAGAAAGGTTGAACATTTAGTCTTGTAGAATTTACCGTATCGATCACAATGATAAGCTAACATCAGTCCAACATCAAGGATCAGCTTTCCAAGTGCTTTGAAAGCTACAAATCAACAATTTTTGTTTAGAAATTTCACAGCAGAAAAAATTGTAGTATGAAAGGAAGGTGGACAAGCTAATTAAATTTATATCACATAAATTGTGAAATATTTCAACAGAAATCCATTACTGTACCAAAATACTACAGAATGGAAACAAAATATGCCATCTAAATTTCAGTAAGTATTCACTATAATTGACATTTAAATATTAAGCCATATGCAAACTGAACAAGAATTTTACTAGGGCGAATGCCTATTTCCCAGCAGTACATACTTGAGCATGAACCTTATTCCTACATGATCCGATCAATTCGACCAAGTATTCACCATCTATTTTTATTGTTCAACTCTTTGACAACATTGAAAAACCAAAAGCTCTACCCCCATCTCTATTGATACTAGGGATGGAAGGGTAGAGGCCTTTGGTGTCCCCTCCAATCAAGAATTGGGACCGTACAATCATTAACCAATAGAATATGCCTTTATCTTATGTCTTTCTTGATTCATGGTATGATATTCTAGTGTCCTAGGTTTAGAAAAACCATATCAATCAATCTTGAGTTTGGTGCTTAAACTCTGCTACAGTGAAGATACTGTAGAAGTCCTCCAGAAAACAACTCAAAGCCAGGATAATAAAAAGTTTAATTTCAGTCTTGTTACTCTTTCATTTTTTTTTTTAAAATGAAAAGGTTGTCTAATTCCAAACCCAAATTATGAATCTCTTCTCTCCCACCTCACACCTTGGAACATACCGTTCTTATATAGAGAGAGATGCCTTTGCATCTTCTTAAAGTGAAATGGCTGGGAAGTGGAGCTGCCATATAGGTTCTATTAATTTGATATGCAAGATATCTAGTTTAAATTTAAGTAGATGAGAATCAGCATAGCATGACTCAATGGGGAGCTGCATTTTGTTAGGTCAATAGACTCGTGGCTAAAGACAGGATATATTTTACTTAGACTTCATATGGTTGCTGCAGCATGGCACTAACTTAAATCTTGAAGGATAGTTGGTTGAGTCCATAGCATCAGTCATTTAATAACTAATATAAGACTGCACTTTTGATAGACTGAATATCTTTCATAAGAATAAGATGAGCCGATTTTTTCCAGGAAATCCCCAACGAAAAATATTACGACGGTGCATCTAGGGAATAGTCGCTTCAAAGTGAATTATCCCTAGATAACATCTATTTAATTAAATTAACAACTTATTGAATGCTGCAGGATATTGAAATTTCAAGCTGTTTCACAATAAGTAAAACATATTTAAGTACAGGTATTCTTCTAAGAGATAGATGAAACTCTAGTGCTTGAGATGCAGGCTATACATACAACTTGTTGATCTTCAAAACATACCAAATTCCAATTCTGGCAAAGCATTCTCTGGCCATATATTTGACCCACAATATGATGGATACCTACAACACAGATTATAAATGAGTATGCTTAATTATGAACTCCACCTAAACTTTCAAGGAAAGTCACCAGAGAATACGAAGCTCATGTATAAAAATGCATTAAACAAGTGAGAAATCGAGAAATGCACTTGGGAAACAAATTTTTTACTTTTCAACTCTTAATCTTTTTTTTTCCTCTAATTTCTCAATCAAAAGGCACTTTAGTAGGCCTTCATGTAATCATCAAATAATTCAATATGATGTTTGGAATGAGTTTTCTGAAATTAAAAGACACGGAAAAGATCAGCATCATATATTTTGAGAACCATTTGTGTGATTAACATGCACCAACCTTTCAGCACTAGAAAAAATGTTAACACAGAAGGATGGGAAAAGAGAGAAGATATGCAATATGAGAAGATATGTCATCTTATCTTATCTATCTCATCAACGGTCCAACTTTAATGATCTACAGTCCCTAAAGCAATGACTCAGACATGTATATATACATATATATTGAAAATAAATATCATTTCCAACATTTACCGTTTTATCAAGTACGTATCTGTAGTCGGAACATCAAATATTGGATTTGCATAGAAGGAGCCTTTCCACATATCTGCAGAGAACAAAAGGAACAAAAAGGATGAAAATTATGACTTACATAATTTAATGAAGAAACAATCATATTATTTTCAAATTATCATCAAATGTAAAAAATAACTAATTGCTATCAACAAAAGCAAGAAAGATAACAGTGCCGCACTCCTTAGAGAATAGGAAGTGAGTGTTTCCCAGCATAACTGTTCTAATCATGAAGCTTGAAATGGTCTAACCTTTGATTTTTCGTAACATACTTCACCACACGATAACTATCTTTAAGCATTGATACCGAATAGAATCGGGGAGAGAAAAGAGAAATTCTCCTCACACAAAACGTAACATGCTGCATGTAACACTTCAAAACACCAAAGTTGAAAGAATTTCCAGTATAATGTCATGTATGTCAAGTAATTGAATATAGATCAGTTTTCAAAGACTAGGGACCAGAGTTATCCTCTGATGTCCCAAGGGATGTAAAAATAATGTTTTGAGAACAAGAATGAGGTATAAAAACTAGTTAGGACATGGAGCTGAACCCTGGTTAAATCAAGTTCTGTTAAAAGAATTAAAGACATAACTGAAGAACCGAGTTCCTCAACCAGATGTAGAGTGGAAAAGTCACCGGTTTGAATAGTTGAACCTGATACTGGAATATGGCTTTTAAAACATCTGTAAGGAATGAAAGAACAATATTTTGCTGTTAATTGAATGCCCTCACTCTAAATTACAGGGGACTAGTGCAGTACTGGTTCAATAATTACAAGTTAGAACTCTATGAAGAGAAGGGAAAGACAGCTCCAAGTGTGAACATAGGGCGAGAAGTTAGATGTCAAGGTAAGTATCTTTCATCATTACATCTAGACTTAAAGATAGTCTTAAACACAGGTTTCATCAAATTTTCACAGGATTGTGCCCATGTTAGAAGACATACTGAATTGATGATGTTTATCCTATCACAACTTTTCTATTAAAATTAAAAGCTTGGGTTGCCTTATCTCATGGAACACAAATCATACATACAGCACCAAAAACTGATTGTCCCATAGTAGATTGTTAAGCATTTATGCAGTTCTAATCATTGGTCTAGTTTTCATCTGTGGCACATCCCAAGCAGATATCAATTAGATAATAGTTAACATAAATATGAGACAAAGCATAAGGAAGCAAAGCAACTCAAATAATGGTCCCTAATAAATCAAATATGCTTTTATATGTATTGCAATACATTACTATTGTGACTATATGTGCATGCTTTGTGTACAAAAACACAATTGAAACCAACACCATTTTATCACTGCCTTTGGAATGTTTGAATATGCCCTTCATTGGACAAGCATGAGAATTATACACTAGCTTTTCATCCTTGGAACATTCTCCCAACAGTATGTAAAATATAGATTGACTGTTTACAGAGCCTTATAAATCTAATTTGTGGGATAGTTTACCAGCCTTCCCAGATTCAAGTTTCTCTTTTCCATGGCTCCATCCAAAGTTATACCTGTAAATAAATGTAACAGCAATGACTGACCCAGATAAGATATGATACTGCAGGTCATTGAAAACTATTTTATTCATCAATACAACCTGCTGGAATAAGAGCATGAAATGACATAAAAAATTGATTTGAAAAAATTCTTAATGTCCATCAATTCCTAAGAAGTAGGATAGAGAATCTGGCTACTCTATGATAGATAAAAGTCAACAAAAATGTCCTTGTCTTCAAAGATTTTCACAACTCAGAAGTTGCGTCCTAATGGGTGAACATACCTGCCAATGAAATATAAATCCCAAAAACTGAGCAAGATGGGCAAGTGGATAACCTAAGCCATAAGAACTTAATGGAGTTGAGAACACAGGACGATGACAATTACCTACTGTCTGGGTCTTCAAGATCCTTCTTTGCCTCTTCAGGAAGATTGGCTAATCTAACAAAACAGAAGGATGGATGCCATAACTCAAATCATTAAGTGTATCTCCGGTAGTATTTAAAGCAACTAAAAGATGTCGAGTATAAACCTTGATGAAATATTTAAAAGATTCTGACGCAATGAAGAATATCCTGGTACCTGTAGAAATAATAGGTCACATTCATTCATGCATTCTGAGCATTCAACAGAATGGGTTATCTGTAGGGATTAAGAGAATTTATTCTTGCAAACTACAAACTGCAGATAATAATGCAAAGATAAAGCATCATGGAACTTATTTATCTTTTCCATGAAGCTAAAAAAAAAAAATTGGGCTTCATAGTTTTTTTACGTCACTATTAATTTCAGACTGGTTATACTTTTCATTTTGAGGAAAGCTTAACTTAAATTTCCTGAGATCAACATAACATGAGAACAAAGAATTTAATCATTGGCTCATCAACTACAAAAGTACTTGTGAAATCTTAGTCCAAGCATATTTAATGTGATAGCAATCACAAAATCCCTTCAAAGTTTTATCTATCTATAAAAATTTTAAGGGTGACATCCACTGGATTCCAATTCTTATACTAAAATCAATTTCCTATCGGATGAACTAGACTATATAACCTTGATCTGGCACTTCATCTTGAAGCAATTCATATTTATAGCCACGCTCCTAAGGAATCACACTAAAATCCCGTTGTTTAGAGGCATGCAATGCATTTGAGGGCATTTCAACATTTTCAAGATGCAAAAGCAATATTTTGAAGTATGCACCCAAGTATAGTTAGGACAACCCCCGATGGGGTCATGCTGCTTACCATAAAGCTAATGTTTTAAAAGTACCACAGACACCACACCAATTCAAGTCAATAAAGCCTTTATTACAGCCGGCTTAGACAGCTACATCGAAATCTATTTCCCCACTTCAATTGACAATGAAGCAAATGGGAAAAGGTGGAAAAACCACAGAGTATAGCCTTAATTGAAATTCATCGTCTTAAATCAATCAATGAAGCGTGTAAGGTCCAAGAAAGTCATTCACTAGAATCCTTTCTGCATAATGTCACTTTAATGCAATGAGTTGTTAGTGTAAATGAGATGAATAAAATTTGAGAAGAGAAAAAAAAAAAAGTTGAAAGTGTGCATACTGAAGTGGAGAAAATGAAAATAGAAAAAAGATGATGCAGCACAAGAATAGAGGACAGGTTTGGAGTAAGAATGCTTTGTACATCTGTAATTGATAGAATTCCCAACCCATTCGGTCCAAAACCTTTCTCAATTGTTGATGACAAGTTGGCATGCTTGTCCTGTTTTAAGAATCAAAAGAAAAGACAGAAGAAAAGTGAAACAGAAAAACAGAGAGAAACATGCAGATAGACAGATAACAAAGTCATGTTTTGAGTTAATGTTTTGAGATGCTCGTAGCCAAACCAAACATACAAATGCCAATCATAAGATCATTCAGGCATAAACTGCTTTGACCCACATAGCGTAATTAACTACTATGTTTTCAAATTATTTTTAATTTGAATTCATATATCATTGTTTCTTTGCTAGACCTTTTTAGTTAGTATTTTCTATAATTTCTTTCAGTAGTTTGATTAATAGAGTTCTATTAGAAATGTCAGTTCATTAGAATGTAGCAAAATTAATTATTTCATCTTTTCAAACGTTTGTTTACGACTCTTTCTATAGCAATGAATAAAAAATCAACCGTAACTTTTTTCTTATAAAGTAAAATAAATCCATTAATTTTCATTTAATTTCTTTTTTATTAAACGTTAAATTTAACAACTTTTTTAATCATATTTTTAATTATTTAATTTTTAATCAATTTTATAACTATTTAATACTAATTAAACCTTAAACCTCTAACTTTGGATTGAATTTTAAAATCATTGTTCTCTTCATCAAAATTTTTATTTTAAATGAATAAAAGAGTTAAAAAAAGAAATATTTAAAAGGTTAACTCAATAAAAAATTATGAAAATCCGTGTATTAGATTGGACAACAAAATATTCATAAAACAGTTATTGGTGCAATCTGTATTAGGTGATTTTCTTTAGCGATATCTAGTAAACAAATTAACAGGAGATAATAATGCAAAAATAACTCCTAAAATATAGTCGGTAAATTAACAACATTCAGGTCCTCAGTCCTCATTCCTGAATCCTCACACTCAACGAATAGGTTCTTGACGAGTAAAGGCAAAGGAGGGAGACGAACCTTTAGGTGGTTGTAAGATATGGTGACGGTTTTGAGAATAGGAACGGCGGTCTGAGCGGAGCAGGACATCGTCTGACACTGACACCAAACTTGAAAGGTGGAAGGTAACAGAGGCCCCTTGGAATTAAGGAACCAGAAGCTCTGACTATAGAGATTGAAACTTGTATTCATCTGCCGATTTATTGAGTTTTAAAGAAAACGGGAGAGTCTGCCTCTCATTATATTATTTATTATTCCGATTAAGTGAAGCTCGGGACTCATCAGTCCTCACGCAACCACCAAAGGAATTTAAGAAGAGGAATATCATATAATAAATGAATTTAGGGGCAATGAAATCAAATCGTATCGTGTAATTAACAATCTCTTCTTTTTTTTTTAAAAAAAAAAGGGAAGCAACGAGAGGACAAAGGAGGCCTGGCCTTGCCTACGGCCCTCAATTTCTGTCAATGGCTTTGGAAAAGAAGAGCTTCTTCATCTGGTTGTTCAAGTCACAAGCAGCAAAAGTAAGTTGAGGGATCATCTGGGTCAGGCTCTCGCAGAAGAGGAAGCAGTACGATCCATTATTCGTTTCTGAACCCTTTGCCCTTTTCTTTCTTAACATGTTGGTTCGCTTCCCGCATTACAACATATTCTGCATTACTACTTCGGTTCAATGTTCAATCACGACATAGAAAATCGACTTATTCTAAGTTTATTTTTTCGCATGGTTTGGGATGGAGACAAAATATGCAAAACATTTGCTGTGTCTACAAATGCTTGCCCGTCTTTTAACATCGTAGAAACGTCTCATCTTACACATCATTGTTACGTGAGTTATAATTATAACTTGTTTTCTTTACCATAAAAACCAAATTATTGTGCCTGAAAGAATCAATCTTCGGAAGCTTTCTGCAAGGACAATAATAGAAGAGGCCATTCTCCACAACCAAGAGTAGCAATCACAGAGCCCGATAAATGTTTTCTTGTCTACAAGTCAAGGACGATACAGGGGGGTAAAAAAGGGGGCATTTTGAATCACGATCCAAAGGCATTCTCTTGTCAGCATCCCTTGATTGCCAATATCTTTGTTGATGACAAGATCGTCTTATTCAATGGACAGCAAGATCACACTCTCAACTCCTCAACTTCAGGCATTAATGGTTTGAAAAGAGATTCTACTTCAGTCTGGTCAACTTCTTCCAGACTTGACGGATTCCACCTTGAGTTCTGCAAGAACAAGATCATTAATCATACTCACAACCAAAACCATTGATGATAAGTGAAGCCACTTCATACCATCAAACTATGATGCAGTGGTATCCAAAATGGAGAACGAAAAGGATTAAACTTTTCTTCTCCGACAAGCTTTAACATACCACAAAGTATCATGATACTTGAATGCCTCCTCGAGCTACAACTCAAGTTATTTATGTATATGAAACTAATGATACAATGGTCTCCAAAATCCAGAACTTGAAATTTTTTTAAAAATTATTCTACATTTGCTAATCCATAAAGAAAAATATCTTAGGGTGGCCCTGCACTATTGAAATGAGTTAAAAAGATTCGAGGAACAATAGTCAAGCTTTAACGTACCACAAAAAATCATGATACTTTCACCCTCCTTGAACAAGCAGAAGAAGAAGAAGAAGAAGAAGAAGAAGAAGCTCTTCTTTACCAAAGTTGCTTATGTTTGCACTTTTGCTGCTTGTGAAAACTCAAATATTTTTAGGAAATTACATATTGGTGGTTGCGTTTTTTATGTTATTCAAAAATGAAAGGGATTATCAAATAAAAAATCTGAAAGGAAGAAAACAGAAAAGTAAAAAGCTGTTGAAACAAGAACAACAAAAGCATACAACGTTAAAACAAAAGCATACAACGTTGCAATTCATTAAAAAAATAAAAAAAATCCTGGGAAAATCATAACTTGCATCATAAGTTGTTTTGTGAATAGAACCTGATCCTTGTCCACCAAAACAGCCCTAACACCCTCAGCAAAATCGTTTCGCAACGAGGACCTCAAGGCAATCCTATATTCTGTTTTCATCACCCCACTCAGCTGAATGACAGAAACGTGCCAGAGAAATAGGGATGTTAATTCATAAACTCTACACAAGGTGAGTACTGCAGACATAATCGTAAACAGAAATCACCAAACCCAGCTCACAGTGGACAATTCATTGTCAGATTTCCCATAAGCAGATGCAACTTTGGAGAAATAATTTTGCGTCAAGCAAAGCGAAAATGGAGCACCCTTTGCAAGACCTTGAAGAGCTTCGCTGGCCCACTCCGCCACTGGAAAATATGCAAGACAAAGAATACATGTGGAGAGCACACCAAGCATAACAAATTGTTCCAAAGACAAAAGGGTACCATACATCCAAAATGGTATTAAGAGTTTTTTAAGCCTCCTATTCGTATACAATAGAAAAGGAGAAAGAAGAAGGAACCAACAGCTGGCAAAGCTGTCATTTCTACAGGCTAAAGGCTTTGTTTATCTTTTAGAATGCTTGTACCATATAGAGGAGAGACGTGGCAGGTTGTTAGGATTCTCTGTCAGTAATGTTGGGGGGTATAACAGGGGCATGTATGAGGTAGGAAGGGGGATTGGGTAATCTGTCAGGTTGTGAGAGTGGGGAGTTGCTCACCTCTCAGATGTGGACTTTAGTCATCCGATATCTTCTTCCCTTATCAATACAATTCTAAATACTAGCATTCTTTATCTGGTTCATCTATCTCTTTCTTTATTTCCCCGTCTACTGACATATATTAGCATAAGTTTCCTATCAGAGTTTTACACGTAACCAAGACAAACACAAGACATTATCTGTAGAAGTTTCAGAATTAACCCACTTACCTAGAGTATCAGCACTCTGCTGATGATTTTTAAGTTCTTCAAATATCTCCTTTATTGATTTATTTGAACTGAAGGTTGAAATTATTCGAGGTAAAAGCAATTTCAACTGGGCCTCAGACTCTGGTCGATTGCTGTACTTGGTCAAAAGTTCCTTAATGTCCTCATGTGGGTCTTGGGAACTGCATCAACTTCGAACATATTATTTCTACAGTAAGATTTTCTTTTGAAAGTAGATATGCAATATCACCGTTACGTACTATTTCTACAGGAAGATATTTTTAAGTTGGCCAGCAATATCTCTTGTACGAAATTACAAATACCATCATATAATCAGCAAAAAGTCAGTGAACTATGATCAGCAAAACTCTGCTAAAGATGAAGAGGATCCAAAAACGTAATTAGTATGTTGAAACTCATTTGTCATAGACGGAACTCTTATGGCAGTTCAATTTTAGCTCCAAGCATTAAGTTAAAGAATTTTATCATGATCCCAACAAGCAGGCTGATGCACACAAAAAAATTATTTTGAGTTTTAACTGCTGCTATGTGGTAAAGTGAACAGCATGAAAATGGAATATCAATTAGTTAGATCACATACCAAATATTAAGAGAATAATTAAATTTTGACCAAGCTAAAATGACTGACGTACAAGGTAATTGCTAGAAGAGCTTTCTTCAATGAGCCCAACTGGCCAGATGGCACATAATGTGATGCAATACCAACAAATAGTGCATCTGAGGGTGTAGAGATTCTCTTCCCCGTCAATCCAAGATAAGAACCTGCAAAACTTAACACTTCAAATCACCACAATGATGAGGTTGCTTTCACTATATTTTTGTATACAGGCAAGAGTATCTGGGGTTTGAAATTGGGAATACTGGCAGTTGTCAACTATTTTCAGACGGCCTATGGTCTCGATTTTACTTGCACAAATTTATGGCATGATAGCTTAAAGCAGGAAAAATAACTGAAACGGTTAAGGGAACCCAAACTCTTGAATTTCAGATACCAGAAAGCACTAATCCTGCACCACCAAACTGATCTATATGATCAATATGTATTTTTTTAACGCATTGATCTATATTATGGAAGTCACAGAGGGTAACAACATTGAAACATCAAACCAATCCCTCACATAACATGATCACCAGGCCTTGAGGTCAGAAGTGGCAGGAACCAACTACTTCTCCTCTTTAAGTGTTTTTTGATGCACATATGTAGCAAAAGTACACATGGTAATGCAGCATTAAAGTATGTCTTTACAATAGTGATTGATAAAGCGTACAATTACTTGTACATAAAGCGAGCAATTTAAAGCCAACAGTACAAACCATCTTCTCAATGGAATTGTAGACATAGTTTTGTCATTCCAACAAGAGGACTAAGCATGCTAAAAGATTGTCTATGATGAGAAAATCATACCAACGGATCCTTCTCCTGGAGTTTGAGCTGCAATGTATGAAAAGCCAACATCTGGGAACAAGCCAATTCCATTTTCAGGCATTGCAAGAACAGTCCTCTGCAAGCAAGTTATGAAGAAGCACCAAAATTTAGGGATAATCAATGTGGGATGCTATCCTACATAAATTCAGGTAGAGATTATCCTTGTATGAAGATTTATACCTCTGTAACAATCCGGTAGCGACCATGACCAGAAAGGCCAATCCCAAATCCCATTGTTATCCCATCCATTAATGATATATATGGTTTCTTGTACTCAGAAATTTTGCATATCAGAGAGTACTCTCCAGTAAATACCTGATATCACATAAGACATTTAGAAGCTCATTATTAGACTATCCAAATGCACGTATTCAAAATAAAATTTTGGATAATATAAGATGTACAAAGCAACAGCGGGTCCATAAAATTCAATTTCAGGATCGTCTACAACAAAAGTTCTCTTGTAATTTTCTATCCAAGAAAAATAGCCCATATACACAAGTCACTGCATGGGCACGTGTAGACATACAATAACATCATTATGAACATTCATTAACGCTACGTTTGGTTGCTGTCCCCAGTATCTGGAGACGGAACGGAACAGGACGGAACGAAACAAAAGTTGGAGAC
>JANZXR010000008.1:32773253-32814932 GCA_027575705.1 Erythroxylum echinodendron
CCAAACACATTCTGTCCTCCAGACGGAGACAGAAATTTCTGTTCTGTCCACCACAACCAAACACCTCACTGTCTCCAACTTTTGTTTCGTTCCGTCCTGTTCCGTTCCGTCTCCAGATACTGGGGACAGCAACCAAACGTAGCGTTATTGATTGTTGCACCCGATAGACGTGAGTTTATCTAATGAAAACCAAGAATGAAGTTTTTTCATGCTTCCAATCTTTTCACAAGATGATTTGTAGTCAACATGATGCTAAAGTCAAGATCTTACGGTCAAATAATGGAATGGCGTATATGGATGGCAAATTTCGTGCTTATCTAGATTCTAATGGAATAGTACATCAAACTAGTTGTTTCTATACTAGTGAACAGAACGGAGTTTCAGAAACGAAGGACAGACACACTCTGGAGGTTGCTCGATCACTCATGTTCACAATGAATCTTCCAAAGGGATATTGGGGTGATGCAGTCCTTTCAGTCGCACATCTTATCAACAGAATGCCACTTCAAATTCTAGATTTTAAAAGCCCTATTGAAATATTACAAGGTACAAACTCTTATACTATACCTCCAAGAGTCTTTGGGTGTGTTTGCTTTGTTCATGCTCGGAATGTCGGCAAGTTAGAGCCAAGAGCTTTGAAATGTGTGCTTGTTGGATATTCTCCCACACAAACAGGATATAAGTGTTATCACCCCCCGTCTAGAAAATACACTGTAAGTATGGATGTCACTTTTTTGGAGTATGAGTCCTATTTCCCCACATCCCTAACTCCTCTTCAAGGGGAGAATGAGATTGAAAACAAGGTGGTGATTGACTCTATAGACAATGTGATCCAAGGAGGAAGAACAATTCAGGGTGAGACAGCTAGTTTGGTTCAAGAGGATCGAAGTCGGCGCGTAGATAGACCAGACTTAAAGATATACTCAAGGCAAGATGAGATAGAAAAAGCCATCATGCAGTCTATGCCAACTGCATCCTCTTCCCTCAAAAACAATTGTAAGCTAGAATATGATTTATCTGATGATTTAGATAAGCCGATTGCCCTTCGAAAAGGTGTTAGAAGTTGCACCAAGCACCCAATTTCTAACTTTGATACATATGACTCACTATCTCCTGCCTATAGAGCCTTTGTCTTGTCTGTTTCTTCTGTGTCTATTCCATAGGATTGGAGAGAAGCAATGAAAATTGTCCAATGGAAAGAAGCTATGATTGAAGAAATGAAGGCCCTGGCAAATAATGAGACTTGGGAACTTGTCACTGCTTCAGAAGGAACACAGACGGTCGATTGCAAATGGGTATTCACAGTGAAGCATAAGCCAGATGGATCCATTAAGAGATACAAGGCGAGATTGGTGGCTAAACGCTTTACTCAAACATATGGAGTGGACTATGAAGAAACCTTTGCTCCTGTTGCTAAGATGAATACAATCAGAGTTTTACTCTCATGTGCAGCTAACTTTTGGGCTTACAGCACTTCGATGTTAAAAATGCATTTCTTCATGGGATTTGGAGGAGGAGGTGTATGGAGATTCTTCCAGGATTTGAAGATGAGAAGACACAAGGGAAGGTTTTTAGGTTAAAAAAGTCCTTGTACGGGCTGAAACAGTCACCATGAGCATGGTTTGAAAAGTTCAATCAGATTATGATCTCCTTTGGTTATCAACAAAGGAATGCGGATCATACCCTATTTATCAAGCACTCGAAAGGTAAGATCACGCTTCTTATTGTCTACGTTGATGACATTATTGCGACTAGAAGTGATACAGAAGAGATGGCTAGACTGAAGAAACTACTTGCTCAAGAATTTGAAATTACGAACTTAGGAAAATTGCAATATTTCTTGGGAGTTGAAGTGGCCAGATCAAGAAGAGGAATCTTTATCTCCCAGAGAAAATATGTTTTAGACTTATTAGAAGAAACCACTATGATGGGTTGTAAACGAATCTCCTATTGAGAGCAACCACAAACTGCAAGCAGGAACAGGTACATTAGTGGACATGAGAAGATATCAGAGGTTTGTTGGGAGACTCATCTATCTTTCTCACACTAGGCCAGACATAGCATTTGCAATTAGTCTGGTAAGTCGGTACATGCATGATCCACGAGAACCACACTTACAAGCTGTATTCCGCATTTTGCGCTATCTAAAGTTTGCTCCAGAAAAAAGGTCTTCTGTTCACTAACAATGGTCATCTTAAGATAGAAGCACTTACTGATGCTGATTGGGCTGAATCTCCAGATGATAGGAGGTCAACCACTGGTTATTGTACGCTCATAGGAGGAAATCTAGTCACTTGGAGAAGCAAGAAACAGAATGTAGTTGGTAGATCCAGTGCGGAAGCGGAATATAGAGCTATGGCTCAAGGTGTGTGCGAATTATTGTGGGTAAAGAAGCTGATGAATGAATTACAACTAACAGATGAAGGAAGTTCATCTCTCTACTGTGATAACAAAGCTGCCATTAGTATGTTCAGCATGATAGAACAAAACACATAGAAATTGATCGACACTTCGTGAAGGAGAAACTTATGAATGGCTCTCTAGAATTATTCCATGTGGGGACCAATGAACAACTAGCAGATGTCTTCACCAAAGGATTGTACAACAAATTGCAAGTTGGGCATGTGTGATATCTATGCACCAACTTGAGGAGGAGTGTTGCCTAGAGATTATTAGCATTGATACTGTTATAATTATACCTATAATCTCTCCTATAATAGAGAGATTTCATAGTGTTAATTGCTAGATTACTTCCTAAATAGTCCTAGGAATTTTGTATGTATGCCCTTGTTCCTATGTACACAATGCAAGTAATACAATTATCTTCAACTTCAACATTCAACAAAGGTCCCTAATGGCTACAAACTAGTTTGCATTTATCATTGTATATTTTAGTTTGCATGTATTTGTATAAAGGATAAAATTTTGGCCCTACAGTCTTTCAAAGGAAATATATTCCTATTTCTATGACAAGAACAAAAGAATAGAGAGAATTGCAACATGTCAACCACAATTCTAAGTGCAAAATATACACATCAAAATGACCATGAAAATATTACTAACAAACATGCCTACACAGAACAACAAGATTTTTACTTTTCCTGTTATTATTAATGTTAAATCCAAGTAGATATTATCACCTTTGATAGCATCTCCCATTCGGAAATCAATAAGTACATCTGAACCAACATGGCTATTAGAAAAAGAAAATTTAAAAATTTTAAAACGTTTGACACTGATGTAAAAAAATTCAAAAAAGTTTACACTAAATGAGACGTTATTCCTTTTCACTATCCAATTTCAATCTCTGTGTAACTTTGGATGACAAAATACATATTTTGGTAGCCAAAATTTGAAGTGGAACCTATCAGATGGCTGAAAGAAAATAACATAATATGATCCCCTAATCACAACAATCACTCAACTCCTAAAATTATATGATGAGAGGGTTAGGTCGAACAACTATAAAATCAATTTGAATAGAATAGTAAGAGGACACATGAATATTATAAACCAAAATAGCATTAACTTAATAACAAATAAATCATGAACAAGTAGATAACTGAAAATGCATTCAATTCTTGCCAAGTAGAACAAAACAAAATGCATGCGGTGGGGGGTTTTGATAATAGAACACAACAAGACCTCAATCATATCTGAAAGTTGGTTTATGGCTGTAATACTCTTGACATCCCCACCTGCAGATACACTAAGACCTTGGTAATGAATTAGCAACTACAACAAACAATGGCTTTGGTGCTTACAACAATCCAAAATCAAAACAGGAAAGAAGTTATAAAAAAAAAGGCATGATATGCATGAGATGTTAGCATTTAAAAAGAAGAATCAGCTGCAGAGGAGTGCACAAAGGCACCTTTTGCACAAGAGGAGTGTTCCTGTCATTTCGAATTTCGGCAACAACGCCTTTAATATCCATTCCTGCAAAGGGGTCATGAGGACTCACTCTCAAGAGTCTCCTTACACTCATCAAATAGAATGCAACAACGACTAAGAAGTAAGTAAAATGGGTGAGAGATGATGATGATGATAACGCTTCTCACTCGTACGCAGTGAAGATCAACCACACAAACACATATATCAACACTAAACCTGCACAAAATGCGCGAGGAGAGCTCCCCTCCACTAGCACGCACTTCACTTTTGGATCCGATTCCCATTCATCAAGAAACTGCTTGTACTTGAGATCCATATCTGCGAATTGAAACGAAATAGAATTGATTCTTACCAACTCAAGAACTTGAAACAAAAGAAACTAAGTTGAGATTAAAATAAAGTGAAAAGGCAAGGGATGTAATTGAATAAAGGACCTAAGTTCATAGCGTTGAGGGCTTTGGGGCGATCGAGAGTGAGGACTGCAACGCCGTTTGGGGAAACAGTCCCTTTGACAAACTCGTCGGAGGAGGCCATGGCTACGAAGCTTCGAGAAGCAGAATAGAGTAGGCTGTTTACTTTAGCAGAGATGAAAAGGAATGATGAAGATGGTGATTTGGTGAGGACAAGGCGAGAGGCCGAGAGAATGGCTTTCATTTGTGTCGTTTGGTTTTAAGTTTTAGCTTGCTTTTGGGCTTTTAGACTTGAATGATGTGACAGTGACACCTTAATGATGAGTCGGAGATCAAGGCAAAAGATTTCCTCCTCACTTCAAAATCAGTCGGACACCAAGGCAAAAGATTTATTTGTAATTTTTTTATATAAAATGTGCTACTTAAACACTTGATTTGGATTGGCATAAGTACAGATCAGCTGGGTTAACAAACGAGGAAGCATCGATTAAAACTAGTTCTTCCAATCTTCAATAATGCGAGTCACATTAAAGGTCTAAAGATATGACATTAATTTATACAAAGTTGAATATAAAATATAGCCTTCTTCCTAAAGCTCGTTCACAAACTAAATAATAAGGAATGAGACCATTGGTTTTCTAGATTAGGGCATTAAGTTATGAAGGATGCAATTTATGCAGTGCAACTTCACAGCCATAAAAGATTACGCAAAACTCAAAGGTTTAATGTCTTCTTTCAAACAATTAGAAGACATTACTCACGTAGCAAGGAAGAACATATATATTGCAAAAATATACCTTCAATCAGTGTTATAAATCCTATCAACTAATGTTGTAAATGTCACAATCTTATAAACAAATACTAAAATCGTATGTACAAAATACCACTACTCTTTACAAGAAATACCACTACAATATTAAAGCAAAATATCTTAACCCAATACTTTAAATATCACTACTTCGTGTCACATTCTTATTAAAAAATTACCATCCTATAAAAAATTCTATTACTCTTTACAAAGAATACTAATATCCTTAAAAAAAAGAATACTAATATTTGCTAATTACATCATATTTTTAGCATGATTTTTTAGAATATTGTACTTGTATTTTGGATATTTTCATAAGATTTGGTACTTAAAATGATCTATATTTAATTTTAGTCTTATCTAGCCTCTCAAAAGAAAATGGATGAATTTGGATAATATTTTTTGAAAAGTTACTGAATTAAAATACAATATGGAATTACAAGGAAGATTATCCAAACAAAATAACTATGAAATAGCAAAAAATAAACAACGGTTCCCAAGTAAAGTATTGAATTTGGAGAATATTGGAATTGATTTGGAGTAAATTCGTCAAACTTGAAAAGAAAGACTCAAAACATGGTAACATGTTATTGCTTATCATGACCCAGAATCACATCAGGCACATGACAACTGCCACATACCCGGGTTAAGGATACTCACAGTACCCTTAACCCGACTATGCAAGGCTAACTGAATATTAATCTCAACGACAATACAAAATATTCATACATAAAGTCATTTACAAACCATAAGACAGACAAGAGATAATTTACAAAATTATAAAGCATGTCGACATAATCATGAGCTATTACATAATAAAGTACAAAATAGAGATTACCCACATACGTTAATATCTCTAAAATGTCAAAAGACCGCATGATATACTCAGAACTTCAAACTCACCAAATTAACCTGCATGATTGGAAAGCAAAGGGTGGTGAGTACACTATGTACTTAATGAGTAGGAAAAACATTTGTCGTGAATAGAACTTGATACACACCAAGATAGTATAGACAACCCATAAGGTGAACATACAGCACATAGAAACACATAGGCCTAGTCTATGACTCAACGTGTATTGGTTAGGAACCATATAGGCCTAGCCTGTTAATTCACTCATCCAGTAAACATAGGTTTCAGTTCCAATACACAAAAGCATAAAAACATCACATCTGTAAATTAAATCTCGTCAGAAAAACAAATATCAGGGTAAACCAAAACATTCTTGTGTGACACCACTAGTCGGCCAAACTAGCATGCACACCCACCAATCCTCGATGTTGGCTCAATTTCATCTATGGTGAGTCCAGACTACAGTCGACAAGAGCATCATGACCCTAGGTGATGACCTCGTTGGTGTCCAAACTCTAGGTGTGGAATCACCCACAAGTCTCGTAGAAAGGTGTCGATACGGGAACTCGACTTTTATATACCAGTATCAAGGGTACGGGGGTCGCTAAATTGGGTTGTTCCCAGTACATGATTGTCCAATCGTTTCCTCACCAATCATCAAAAAATCATATACAAACGTTGAATACTAAAATTAAGTAAGGCACCATGCCTTTATTTGTCGGTCCAACCGATAAAATGGAACTATGCCAAGGCTCTAAGCCAAAAGATAATACATGCATGCAATATATATGACTCGGTTATGCATATGAAAATTTCCAAAACATGATCTCATGAAATAAGCCAATTTTTGTGCTTCAAATACATAGTTGTTCAAAACAATGTCATTTCATAAATACATAAATGTATTAGTATTTATTTGCGATTCAATTCTACTAAGCATTACCTAGATTCAAAATTCACATACAAGTTATCATACATGTCTTAGGGTGATCTAATCCTATATAAGAAATATGGTTTCCCCAACTCACTTCAAAAGAAGATGTGCACTACTTTACCTTAAAAAATCCTCGGTACGAGCTCTTTGATTCCTAGCTCCCGAGCCTTTATACATAAAAAAACATACGATGAAATTACTACTTAAACATAATTTTTTTATAGTTATACACCATCATATAAGTGTGTAAAACACAATATCATTCCCTTTAAGCTATAAGATTTGACCATTAAGCTTCTCACATGGTTACTTCCTTACCATTCATATTAGCTTCTCTTTTGCATTTTCTAAGGCATTTAATGTCTTTAACCCAATACTTGCTCATTTTGAAACATAATTGGGAACATTTTTATCCAAGCACATTAGGTCACTACTCATCAATCTAAACAACAATTTTAAGTTTACTCTAAGTAAACATTAAAGCCTCTTTCTAATGCACACCATCAAAATCCTTAAACCCTAAGTCAAGTTCACTTAGGCATTTTATCAAACACCTACTGTGCATAACTTTCAAGTCACATTTTCAAGACTTTATCATAACAATTCATGCTCCTATCACATTATATAGTAACACTTCCACTCAATGACACATTCTGCCACTCCATTCAAACCAACTCCCTTCATTTAAGCTACATTTATCAAATACACAACTCATTACATTAATCCACTTCTTCTTCATCATTTCGGACCAACCTTAACTAATACACATCTTCTTCATTCTTTATCATCAATTCAGATTATACATGCACAATTAACACCATAGAATTCATTTAAATCATCGATTTCAAAAGATATCCAAAATTTTACAACTTTCACCAAAAGGGAGAATTTTTGGTTTTGACTTAAAGAACCCTCTCTATGACACATTTCATTCACCTAAACCATGATTTATGCATATTCAAGCATGGAGAACAACATATCTTAACACCAAACTCAAAATCATAATGTAGAGAGAGATGGGACAAAATTTACCTAAACTTTCCTTTAGTGATATCTTCAAATCCTTTGAGAATTTCTCAAATCCTTGATCCCAAATTACCTTAGAACACCTTGATTTGGGTTAAAGAATATAAAAAAAATTGGTGAAAGATAGGTGATGGTGGAATGCTTTATCTTCTCCTCCATCTTTTAATTAAAACAAAATGTTTTAATGTTTAACAAAGAGGTGCACGACCAAACCATAAAGAAGAGTATAAAATTTATATATATTATACACTTGATTTCTTCATGGTTAAGTGTTGTTGACATTTATGCTTTTATTCTTAGAAGCCACAAAAGAAGCAAAAGTTATTATAAAATCCTATCTCCTCTATAGCAAAGAGAGAATAACATCATAAAGGCGAAACAAAAGGTAACTAGTGAGCATATTTGAATCGATATTGATAATGTAAGTCAAAATAAAATTGATAAGATTGTTATGTCAATATGATTTGAAACGCGAATTTATAGGTTGAAGATGATGTTTTCACTCTGATGCATATTGAACACACCAAAAATTAAAACCTAACTTTACACAAATAAACTTGTAGTAATAGTGAGATACGATTGTATCTATAGAGAGTAAGTAAGTTCTGTATTGAACTAAGCAATATAATGAGATGAGGGGGTTTGGATGAATTTGATTAATGCAATTAAATAAAATTAAACTATGAAAGACAAATTAGATTAAATCAAATTCTCAAAGATAAGTATAATCAAATGTAACATTATTTTCATACCTCTCCTTGAAATTATTAACCATGGATTAACAACAAGCCATATAAATCCCAATTTGCCCTTAGATCGTAACTAATTAAAACAAGCTCCTTAATTAGATCTAACTGTCAGTAAACTTAAAACTAGTTCTCTAAATATATTGTAATAACAACATTAAGAATAGGGAAAAACAGGTTAATCTTAGCAATAATCACATAAGCTCAGATTATTTAACATATAATATGTTGTCCCAAATGTTGTATAAGCATTAATTCACCATAAATGAATTAGATTAACAATACAAATTGCAACCAAAATTATGGTAATAAGTCTATATATGATTGATCTAGCAGGCCTTGTTTAAATCGTTCATACATAACTCATAAACTCCATACACAGAATAACACCATCAAATTCAAATTAGAGAATGGAATAACATTATTGAGATTGATCAACGCACATGTTATTAAACCTTGATATGACCTTTAAATTTGAAGGTAAAGGATTAACTACTCATATTTCTTCAAAACGCAAGTTTAAATAAAAGGATATTCTTTACTTGGTGTCTCTCCTATATATTCCTTTTAATTGGCATCTTAATTTCATTTTATACTTCATAATTAGGGTTTCTGGAATGTACACGATTAGCTATACAGATATGTAAGTGACCATGTATAACAATTCTCCAAAAGTTCCAAAGATACATGTTTCTAATGAGTTACATGGGTAGGGGACACGATTGTGTAACTCACTTACACAGGCATGTTTATTTCCACATAGTTGACACAACATGTTCAAGGTTGTACACGTTTGCAATGACTTACTTGGGCACTCTCACATCTGTGTAAGTCATGCCCCCATTTCACCCTAACTCATTTCTTTTGAACAAAGGCAAATACGATCGAACATTAGTAAACTTGCACAAAGGATGTGAATTTAGCTCATTTTGGTTCTTTTTTCCTTCAATTATACTTAGACCAAAATATGAACCAAAATAAGTATCTTAGATGCAACATAAACATTAATCACTAAGCATTAGGGAATAAATAATTAATTAAGCACTAATCACACTAGTGGCACAAGTCACCAAAATTGCAATGTAAAGAAAAGATAGGAAATTTATAGAACTATTAAACAAAATTACTAAATTTTGGTGAAAAAGTATGGATGTATTTGTATGTTGTGTACATTTTAAAATTTTGGTGCTCAAGTATAGATGTATTTGTATGTTGAGTACATTGTTTAAGTATTTATAGCATTCATGGTTACACTGACCATACTGCTTTGTCTAAATGCTTTGCATCAAATGATATACCTTCTCTCTAGCTAGGTAAGTGCAACAGTCATTAGTAAGCAATATAATGATAATTAGGAGTGAAATCCTACGAAAAATTGATAGATTAAAAAATCTAACACTATTAATCAATTGAATAAAGATCATTTTTATAGATTTTGAATAAAAATATAAAATAAAACTAAAAACACAAAAATTCAATCAAATGACTATGTTTAGATGAATACTTCTTTCAATAGTACTTTAAATTTATGGTCTAACTAACCTAGGCTAGGTATATTCTCTAGATCGATAGGATCTCTTAAACACTAAAATTACACTTTTCAAGTTATAATCATATACTCTTTGATTGGTTAACATGTGTCTCTACCAAATTCGCACCCTTATAAATGTATTAAGATACATGAAATCCTATGAAAGATTGCTATAACATTAGAAAGATCATGTAGGTTTCTTTCAGGCACCCCATTCATCCTTCACTACCTAAGTCATGGTTTGCCCATAAGTAGGCTCTCTATACTCTTTCACAAGTGAATTTAAATCATATTTGAACATAAATATAGATAACCTAGTTTTGGTTTGACAATTAGACTAAAATAAGCACTCTTTATAGAAGAAGTGAAATGTTATATTTGTTTACTAGGATTCCAGTTAAAGCTAAGGTAAGAAACATTATATAAAATAGAGAATAGGGATGCAATTATAGATGGATTGGGCAAATTATGGAGTTACTTGTTAAACTGCCAACTTGAGGGTGAAAAGGATAGACTTATTTGGATAATTAACATCTCACTGGAATTTAGTAATGCTTGTTGTTTCAACAATCATCAGTTAGTTAGCTATTAAAAAGAGACCAAAGACAAAGAACAGATGGTATGGAAGTTCAGGAAGCTGTGATCCTAGGTGTCTTCTGTGTAAAGATGATATTGAAACAATTCCACATTTATTCTTCTAGTGCAAGTTTTCTCAAGCCATTTAGCTACAAATTCTAAATAATATGTAGATTTATTATTCACATAATAAATGAATAAACATAATCCATTAGGCCAAAAGAATGTATACCTCCTTGAAGAAAGATGGAATCATTCTAAAAACAGCTATATGTCGCGCCATATACTCAATCTGAAGGGAAAGAAACAATATATTATACAGAGGAGTAAAGAAGGAACCTCTAATGCTAGGCGGTCCCATTATTAACTTGATCAGCGAAATTCTAGTAGCTCATGATGCTTAGTCCTATATCAGTCAAAGAATGAAAAGTAATTGGAATGTTTAGTTATTTCTAATTATTTTTGAGTTGGATTATATTTATTACTAATGTCTGTATGACTTAGTGTCAAACTCGTTTATTTGTCATTGTACTTTTGACTAAGCTTAGCTTGTGTTAATAAAATTCTTTCATTTTACAAGAAAGATAATCTACATTACAATCAATAAAAGGTAATCCACACATACACGTGCGCCTACACATACACATACACACATATCCTATACTATAAATAATTTGAATTAATCACAAAAACAACCACTATTTTTTTATCTAAGCATAGAAAAGTATTTAAGTAATAAACATGTTCAAAATAGTGAAATCAAAAGACTAAAAATCATGATAAAAATAAATCTAAATAAAATCCTTATTTTTACTGATAACTTAATCCGTTAAAATGATGTATGGATCTCGTTCTCTAAAGAAAAAGATCTTGTAATTGACTTCTTAAGGATCTTAGGAGCCTCTCGATGACTAAACCTAACTTTTGGTGAGAAAATGATTTCTTAAATATGTGTTTCTCCAAAATTCAGATAAAGTCTTTTTAAAATTAGGGTTTTTACACTTAAATAAGTTTTGCTCGATCTAAGACATAGTTTAGGACTACTGTAGATCTCACTATTTCCTTTGGGTAATCGATATAGGCTCTAAAACAACTGTGTCACTAAACGTTAGATCTTAATATTTTCCTTGAAATTAATACATTATTTTTAACATAACCGTGTCACTAAATTATGGATCATCTTATTTCTCTTTTAACTTTTACACGATTTCATACATGACCACTCCTCATGTTGTATCACTTATTATAGTTGATCAATTTAGGACACAGGTTGGCACATGAGTGTGAGCCATATCACATTCAACCAAAAATTGTAATTTCCTTCTTTTTTTTGAAATGGCCTCAAATTCTTGAATAATTTCAAAATATGTTATGACAATAGGTTTATTTTTATAAAAATTAATGAAATTCTCAAAATTCCACAAATTCAAAAAATGCATAAAGTTAAAACTTCTAAAAGAAGTATGAAACACTAGATTAAATGAAATTGAAGGTTATAAAACCTTATATATCTTATTTGTTAATTTTATAGAATCATGTAAGGCCTTCAAGAATTTTTAAATTCCATAATATTTATTAAACATCATATATTATAAATTTCAAATTTAAGTAAAAGTAGACCTCATAAGATGAAATTTATAGTTTAAAATATTTAATAGCGTATGTCTTTTGTTTTCCTCTTTGCTAAATTGCCAGTTCATTTCCTTTTTATTATTGGAACCAAACTCTTTTAGCCACCATATCTATGGTCTACTTCTCTCGCTTATTGTTTTTCCCTCCCCTGGCTTCCTCTTTAACACTAACCTTTCTCCTACCCTCTCATTTTCCCTCCCCATTACATCTTTGAAGTCCAAATCTCTTTCCCATCCCTGTCACCTTCTTCCTGCACTCCCCTATTATATGTTCTTCTCTAACTACAGTTGCTCTTATAGCCTTTACTACCTTATCTTCTAAATCCCTCCTTTAAAAAAATCAATATACTCCTTTTCCTCAAATTTAACTTTTACTTTAGTACATTCTTAAATCTCTTCTCTAGCTCTACTACCTTAGATGCTTTAAAGCTTACACTAATCCTTACCTCTTTGAATCTTACAACTCCTTTTATTATCCCAATTGTTAAACTTGCCCTTAATTCCACCACCCCTCCTCTTACTTTAATCTTTTCTTACAAGATTTTCAAGAAAACTTGAAGCTATATAATTAGAGATGTCTCCACCTTTAAAAAGATAAGATACTTGCCTTTAACTCATAAAGAAAATCTTGTTGCCTCTTGTTCTCTAAGTTAGATCATTTAAATGGTTAAGCACTTTTACCAGTTTTTTTATAAGAAAAGACTTGCTTTTCCTATTATGCATCATTGGGTTTTTCAAAATCAGAAATGTGGTTTAGATGAAGTAATCATTAATGAGAATAAATTCCTTATCACATTTGTCGATGAATCCAATATAATAAAAATATTTGAATCAAGACTATGACATATCAATAGAAACCTTTTTTTCCATTAAGATGGAGACCTAACATGAATTTGGAAAATATGAAGATGAAACATGTTATGGTATTTTTTACTATTGAAGTTTTTTCAATTATAAATCTGCTACTCATAAACTAAGGCAATCACCTATCATTGATGAGTAGTATAATAGTATATAAAATGTTTATCTCACAAGAAAGTAATATGGTTCTAGAATAGTATGTAGAATCTTAAACTAATAACTAGTTTAAAGAAACAATAAATATAAACTTGATTGGATTTTAGGTAACAAAATATAAAGTAAAGCAAAACCTAAATAATAACCAAGAGAATAAAAATAAAGCAAATAATCAAATAGAGAATTTTATAATAATAAATTCTTAGATAAATACTCCCATAGTACCAGTTTTAATGTCATGATTAAATTAATTTAGGATGGATTTATCATCTGAATTGGAATAATAATTTCTAAACTGTGAAATCACTCTCTCAAGCTACAATCACCTACTCTCTAGTTGATTAACCTATATCTCTACTAAGCAACATCTTTTTAAATGCATTGAGTCGTGTAAAATTTCATGAAAGGTTTTACCCTAACACTAGAGAGATCATGTATGTCTATCTATAACATTTTTTTCAACCCTTAATATCTAAGGTATAGTCCATTCATTAGGAGATTCTCTTAAAACATTCACAATCAAATTAAAATCATATTTAAATACCATCATAAGTAAATCAATAGTAAAAAATCAAAGATATTATGAAAATATAAATCCCATTTTAAATAAAACATAATCAATCTATATAAAGATAAATACTAGGTTTTTCCCTATCTAAGCATAAAAAATATTTAGCCACAAATCATGTTCAAAATAAGATCCTTGTATTGTTAATAACTTGTTCCATTAAAGTGAGTCCATACCTTATTTCTCTAATAAAAAAACTTAGAAATTAACCACTTAAGAGTCAATGAACCTTCCAGCTTCTAATCCTAACCTTTCATAATAAAAAGAATGTTCAAATGGGTAAAGTCTCTAAAAATACTTTAAAAATTAAGGTTTTTATGTTTTAAATACGTTATCGCCTGAGACATGATATAGAGCACAACTGTGCCTTAGACCATAGATCTCTTTGCTTCTTCTAAAGTAAGGACATAAGCTCTAGCACACCTATTCCTTTGACCGTATATCTCTTTATTTCTTCTCTAGCATGCACATGGTCAAAGGCACACTCATATCTTAAACTGTGTCAAATTTTAAATTTTCTCTATATAGTATGATCTCCCTTAAGGATGTGTTCTAGGCATGCCTTCTTTTGTATTAGATTCATAATGGATATGGGCTAGCATACAGGTATGAGCTAAGTCATTTTTAACTGAAAATTATGATTTTCTTCATACTTTTGCAAAAAAAAGCCTCTTTTTCTTAATATATCTCATCTTAAGGTTAAATCTTGATGGATGTCAAACCAACAAAAATAATTTTCTTTCCCACAAAATACTATAATTAATATAATATAATGGTGAGCAGGGTTGAACCTTAGAGATCAGTGCAGATTTGTTTACTTGTCAGAAATAGGAAAATTAAATAAAGATGATTTGAGATTGATTTAATGAACATGAAAAGTAATCACGTAAACATTAAAAATAAAAGACTAAAAATAATGGGATAAAAGCCTAGTCAAGATACATTTTAGTTTAAACTTGAAATTCAATCACAGACACTAAAGATGTTCTTCATTCATTCAAATAGAAGAGTTATAGCTACAGGTGACGCACTTAGTAACCAGTCTTTTCTTATTTATTCGATAACCCCGGGACGCCCTGACAGATTATTTCCCTAGCCACTAGACAACTCTCGAGAAACGCTTTGACGAAGTTTAATCAATGGAAGCATTAAACACGAAAAGACCTCTATCCTAGCCAGTGCACATCGAAAACGCCGTATGTCATTTAAACTAGATTACCCAATTTCATTAACTTCATAATCAAGTTAATTCGCTACTTTGATAGGTCGGCAATCACGGATTTACCTACTATTCAGTAGTATATCATTATGCAAATCAAACAACTGGCCACATTGCTCAATCAACACAATAATAATAAAATGATTTTAGCATAGAAATTGAGTAAATGTTTGAAATAAACAAAGAAAATAAACACAATAAGTCTCACGAATAGGCTAACAATTAAACATCCATGGACCTTGACTAGAGGGAGTTTAGCTACTCATTACAATAGAGAAAATCATGGGTTTTCTTGGTTGTCCACGTTTTGCTGTCATAACTATCTCAAAACGTTCAAGAGAAAACTATTCTCCCCACAAAACAACGCTTGACCTAATTTCTATCAAAAGACTCCTTAAATACCCTCTTAATTTGGAGGCTAATAAGCAAACAAGGGCCCCCAACTTGCGCCAAAATATGTTCTGGTCATGTCACCATAATCAGGAGTGAATTCTGTCCATTGGGCTAGAGGTCCAACACAACTGGCCCATAATTCTGTCGACTTATAAATTCTGCAGCACAGCTACGGATTACGATATGACCATGTCGTATTTCAACGTCCAGACTTCACCAATATTTCTTTTGCTCCAAATCAGTTATACTTTTCACCATTTCCAATAGCTTCACTTGAAATATGCAAACACACAAAACCCACATAAAAGTATACAAAATGTGACAAATAACTATGTAAATGTACGCAAAGTATGGACTGAAATATGCATGAATATTCAAGTTATCGAAATTCCCCGCAGTTGAACAATACTTGCCCTCAAGTATTTGATTAGCTCAAAACTTCAAGATCAAATTAAAAAGTTTCTAACAATCATTACAAAACCATAACATAAAACCCAAGATTGTGTGTGTGTGTTCTTCAATGCATATTCTATCAACACCATGAAATCAACTATTTTGTCTATAATAAATAAAACAAAAACCAGAAAAGAGTCTACAAAATAGAGATGTCACTTATATATGCATGTTCCCACCAGTTTATTCATTTTTTTTTATACTTTGCTGTTTCACTCGCTTAAACATTATATTCTAGTCTTTCTGTTTCCTTCTCAGGGTGGATTCACTAGTAGGCACGAAGACCGGATACTTGTGGTGATTGTCCCCGGCTAGTCGTGAATTCCTTATTACAAAGGTGCTTTGCATACTCATAACCTTAATTAAGGACATAGGAGTAGATTATTTAGAGATTTTACAAACTTTTGAATGCAGCAAAGTATTTTTTTATTATAATTTTTTTGTGGTAAAAAACACACAAATAAATGAAAATAAATATTTTATAGTCAAAAATCTAATCCCCATTCTAAATATTAGAAGACAAACATAAGTATTCGTTCATAGTGCGACAAAATATACATGAAGTGTGCATGATAATAATCATGGTCTTAGTCAACAGCTAAGCAATTTTAACAAAACACACCATTTTTTAGTTTACTTAAAGAATTGAGCTTCTCAAACAAATCTTAGGCAAGCATGTTCTTAAAACATGTCAAAATTTATCAATTTAAATTTTAGTAGCAGGGATTTGCAAAAACTTTTATGCATGATGAATGAATGCAAACAAGAATGCAACTTTAGAATATAATTTAGCAAATAGCTCTGCCTGAGAGTTATAACATGGCCATGCTATAACTCGGTAAGAAATGTTAGCGTAAAACATTCATATAGATCATGCAAGTGAAGACAAAAGGAAAACATGAATATTTTTTTATTTTTTTATAGACAAAATGCAGTAATGCAATGTTAATGTGAACAAAATGAAATGCAAAGCTAAGCGTTCCCCTCCCCATAGTTGAATATTACATTGTCCTCAATGTATAAAAATGCAAACATCGCAAATTAAAAGAGTAAAAAGGGGAAAAGAAGCTTCACTAAGTGTGTCAAGGTGAAGGTGGAGATGGTGGATTGCCGTGACCAACGCAGCTAAACAACGCAACAATATTATGCTCCATTTTTTTCATCATCTATTTGGTACTTGGCACACAATATTCAACCGATTTTCATCTTAAAAAATACTAAAAATTTCTCGAACCACATGAGATCAATTTAAGAGCACAAAACTAGACAACAACACATAAAATTGGCACTGAAAATTGCAAAAGAAAAAATTGAAAATGAAGCCAACTGAAATAAATAAAACGAAACAAACCTTAGGTTACCTCCCAAGAAGCGCATTTGTTTTATGTCGTTAGGCTGGACGTTGCATAACTCTGTCAAAATACGGCGTTCTCCCGTAGATATGATACGACAACAGGATCTAGATTAACATTGCCCTCAAGATTGGCTTGTTGTGGAAGTATCCTGCACATAAAATCAATAACATTAAATTCAGAATAAATGACTTAGGAAAATTTAAAATTAATCTCCTTAAGAAGATAGTATGAGGATGGTGTTGTCGATTTCAAGAAGGAATCCTCATATGGTGAATTTAGAATTGCACGTTCATCAATCTCTTGTTCCACCATCGATTCACATTCTTCTTCTTGGTTTGGTTCCTCATTCGACAACTCTAGTTCCGATTCATCTTCATCTCCTTCAACTTCTTCTACTTCAGCTTCAACTTCACGTTTTCCTTGTCAATTTGCACTTCATATTCAGCTTCATCTTCACTTTTATCCATGCCGACTTGTACATAACTTTCAGATTGGTCTCCACCTTCATCCCCATCAACTTGACACTAAAATCTGTCCATATCAGGAGGAACTTGATTTTGCATCCGAAGAGTCTCGTTCTCCTCTTGCATAACGTGAATTAAACTTTTCAACTCTTCTATTGTCATCCTTTCCTATCTTTCACACTCAAATAAGTATTGCGAAGGGATGTGATAAAGATTCATGCAAACATTATAATCAAAGTCAACCATATCATTGAATAAACATATTAGTTCATCGGGACTCAAAGTCAATATTGCATTACTCGTGAAACTAACTCCATTAAGTACCCACTTTAAAGTTGGTTTATTCAATCTCCTAAAAAAGTGTAAGTTCAGTTCACTCTTTGATTAACCATGACAAGGAAATTCTATCACAAGTTGATTAAATCTATCCCAAACTGAATAAAAAGGCTCATTATATTGTTGATAAAAAATACCAAAAATTTTCCAATCAAGTGTCAGAAAATTCATGATCAAAGCACTAAGGACGCATACAGACAACTAGAAAAGTGATCAGTAAAACAAATAAACAAAAATTTGAACACCGATCCCCGGCAATGGCGCCAAAATTTGATGGGTGTCAAACCAACAAAAATAATTTTCTTTCCCATAAAATACTATAATTAATATAATATAATGGTGAGCAGGGTCGAACCTCAGAGTTTAGTGCAGATTTGTTTACTTGTCAGAAACAAGAAAATTAAATAAAGAGGATTTGAGATTGATTTAATGAACACGAAAAGTAATCACGAAAGCAGTAAATATAAAAGACTAAAAACAATGGGATAAAAGCCTAGTCAAGATACATTTCAGTTTAATCTCGCAATTCGATCACAGACACTAAAAATGTTCTTTGTTCATTCGAATAGAAGAGTTATAGCTACAGGTGACGCACTCAGTAATCAGCCTTTTCTTATTTATTCGATAACTCAGGGAAGCCCTGATAGATTATTTCCCTAACCACTAGATAACTCCCGAGAAACGCTCTGATGAAGTTTAACCTGTGGCAGCATTAAACACAAAAAGACCTCTATCCCAGCCAGTGCACATCAGAAACGCCGTATGTTATTTAAACTAGATTACCCAATTTCATTAACTTCATAATCAAGTTAATTCGCTACTTTGATAGGCTGGCAATCACGGATTTACCTACTATTCAGTAGTATATCATTATGCAAATCAATCAACTGGCCACATTGCTCAATCAACACAATAATAATAAAACGATTTTAGCATAGAAATTGAGTAAATATTTGAAATAAACAAAGACAATAAACACAATAAGTCTCATGAATTGGCTAACAAAGACAATAAACACAATAAGTCTCATGAATTGGCTAACAATTAAACATCCATGTACCTTGACTAGAGGGAGTTTAGCTACTCATTACAATAGAGAAAATCATGGGTTTTCTTGGCTGTCCATCTTTTGCCGTCATAACTATCTCAAAACGTTCAAGAGAAAACTATTCTCCCTCCAAAACAACGCTTGACCTAATTTCTATCAAAAGACTCCTTAAATACCCTCTTAATTTGGAGGCTATTAAGCAAACAAGGGCCCCTAACTTACGCCAAAATATGTTCTGGTCGTGTCACCATAATCGGGAGTGAATTCTGTCCATTGGCTAGAGGTCCAACACGGCTGGCCCATAATTCTATCGACTTATAAATTCTGCAGTACAGCTACGGATTACGACATGGCCGTGTCGTGTTTCAACGTCCAAACTTCACCAATATTTCTTTTGCTCCAAATCAGTCATATTTTTCACCATTTTCAATAGCTTCACCTGAAATATGCAATCACACAAAACCCACATAAAAGCATACAAAATATGACAAATAACTATGTAAATGTACGCAAAGTATGGACTGAAATATGCATGAATATACAAGTTATCAAATCTTTTTAATTAATTGAAAATATATTAAAAACCAAGTGATAAGAGAAAATTTTGAAAGAAAAAATAAAATACTTAAGAAATATGTACATATCTCATACAAATCAAACATCCACATTCTTAAGCTTTTTTTTGTCCTCAAACAAATCAATCGTAGTTGGTCTCAACTTAACAAGTATCAATTATAGGAAAAAAATCAATAAATCAATTGAAGAAATTAAAAGTATTTATCATCTGCTCAATCATATTGTTCATCAACCAAATAGGTTTATAGAAACTTACACTAAATTGTAATTTAATTTAACTTAGTATAATAATCCTTCAAATATCAACTTAATTCATATAATTTTTACCTAATACAAATGATTAAGAAACATTCCCTCTCAATCATTTTAACAACCTAAAATTAGTATAAAATGGAACATTTATTTTTTATATTAAGATGGATCATTAGAGGCTTATTTAAAAAGTTACCAAACTTGTGGAGCAAAAATGTTACACCCTACCATGAGTACCTCCTGATTACTTATCTAGGTCATTGATTCAAATGGCTACTAGGGCCACTTCTACCTTTTAACTTTTTTTACTTAGGTTAAACTCAGCATAGTGAATTTATTTTTGATCACTTTATTTATGATTTTTTTTTTGTTTTGTTTCTAGTAAGATGCTAAAATGTTAAAATGCTTGACATTATTAAAAAGAAGTTTATGTTGATCTAACTCATTAATTTAATTCAAAATTATACAAAATGTTTAATTATGAAACTTAAGTATGCATTCTCAAGATCATTGGATCCAATTAAAACTAAGCTATTAGTGCTCATATTTAATTACCCAACCTATTCAAATCTAAAATAATCTGACTTCTAATTGATCTTCTTAATTACTTTTCTTTTATTGTTAAATTTTTTAACAAATTGTTACCTAAGAAGCTAATGGTAATGAAATTAATTTACTAAGTGAAAATAAGGTCAAAAAGCCAATTTAGTCCCTTCCCACAATTGAGTTTTACATTATCCTTAATGTTCCAAAGATAAAGAATAATGCAATAATTAAATATAACAAAATAAAAATGGTGGAGCTATCGCTTGCACCCCAAATTAAATCCCAAATTCATACAATAAACAAATGTAATGTAGGAAAGTAGGAGTTGATCTCACAAGAAATTCTAGTTGGCAATCTCCATAAAAGAAAATATTTAATAAAACGAGGGTTGTGATAATATGAAGTTTTGTGTCAAAGAAAATAAATTAAATAATGAAATTAGAGTTGTCAACAAAATGAACCTTGGTTTACGGTTGCTTCTACCTTTGGAACTACGATTGATCATTAGTACAAAATAATTATTTCAATCATATATTCAATGTGATATTAAATATTTTTCTTTCATTAGGACTAGTTAATCAAAAACATGAAATTTAATTAACACTTATTGTTTATCAAATTTAGATGCAATAAAAAATTTAATTAAATAATATCTTTAATAAGAGAAAGATCATCGAAGCAAGATAATACAAAATTTGTGGTTGCATTTAATTTAGCTGAATGCTTCCCTAAAAGTAATAATTTATGATGCAATAAATTAGAACTTCTAATTTCTATAAATGATTAATAAAACTGAAGTTTTATGTGTTAAAACTTTAATCTAGCAAACGATCAATTCAATTAATATGCTAATTATGCACATTAGAAATCAATAAAAAATAAACATGAAACAAAAGCAGAAAAGCAATATAATATATGAATAAATGAAAAATTTTCACATTGTGACCTAATTGCCTTCCAATCTTCAAAGTTCCAAAAGGCTTCCACTTCCTTCAACCAAGATAAAGAAAACTAGCCAATAATGGTTATAACTACTATAACATCAAATGAAGAAATTTACTTTAGCATTTATTAAAAAGGGGGAAAATAGGACTTTTTGAAAAGTTGGAATTTTTAGCTTAAACTTCGATGCTTTTCTCCTTCACCTTGACCCTATTTATAACCACTCTAATTCTATATAGAAATATTTTTATTATGATGTTGTGGACCCTAAAACTATCAACTTCACTTATTTCCACCTATATTTAGACAAGATAAGAGTCAACCAATTTTCAAGATGTTTTTTTTAATAGATTCTAAGTTTGGAAGTTACAATTGCCACTAGATGTGCCCATGCATAAGATCATGGTAGACTACTTCACTAGATTTTCAACTTGATTATAATAATCTGATCCAAATTTGCTAATTAGAACATTTTTCAACCCAAATCTTCCTAATTCTCCCTTGATTATTTACGATATTACTTCTTTATTTTTAATTTTTGAATTTGATTAAGGCTCAATTCTTTTTCCAGTCAAATAATGTCTCCAACCACTTTCTTACAAAAGGAAACAAAAATAATTTTGAACACATTAAAATAAGATTATGAAGGATTTAAATGCTAAAAATAGGGTTAAATTATGACACATCAAATTCTCCTACACTTAAATCTTTAATTGTCCATAAGCAAATGAAAAACTTACAAAACAAGATAGCTAAATAATTTTTACTAATATATTTTTCACGAGATTAAACCATTAATGCTTCACGAGATTAAATCATTAATGCTTTTTAAGATGTAGACAGAAAAAAAGCTAAGCATCATCACACATCAAACTTGATTTTCACCAGAAAATATAAACAAAGATAATTAAAGACAATCTCAATAAAAAACATGCATAAAGCATTGGTAAGTTTCCTTACAGTGTTTCCTCTTTCACATAAGTATTTCAGCTTAAGTATTTACTCTCAAACCCTTATCACATTGAATATTACTATATATTTCCATAGACACCATATATCTCTCGTAATGAGCATATGAACACATAAATTAGAACGAATTTTATTAATTGGTTATAATGGGGCTTGGATTAAGGGTTGGAATGAGAGAATTATAGGCTAAAAACACACATATTTAATAAGGAATTTAAATAAAACATAAAAGAAATTTAACCATAACAATGTACTCAATTATCAATGCAAATATAATATAGCAATAATTGTTCTCTCTATTTTATTTTATATTTTTTAAAGCAGAAAATAAGTCATCAATGCAAAAATGGGTAGCTATGATACAAAGTTAAACTAAATACAAAATGAGCAGCTTGGAAAAAACAATTTAAGCAAAGTCACTATAATTCCCCAAATAGCTCAAGAGTACCTTACTAAAACGTATAGGTGGGTGACTAGATATATTATCTATTAGGCTTGTGATATTGGTTTTAAAAAAAGAAAGGGATTTAAAATGGCTCAAAGGGGCTAAACTAAGGATAATTAAGGTGGCTCTTAAGCGGAGTGACTAAAACAAGGAAGGCCTCTATCATATTCATGCTTACATGTATCACAACAATTCAAATTGGTTCAATATAAGTTATAAGGGTATTCAAATAACACAGAATCACATTCCAAAGAAATCCTTTGAGGCTCAAATTCTCACATGTTTTAACAAATTCACCTAATTTTTATATAATACTTAATCAATCAATTGCTGCACTTTCTTTAAGTGCATATCTTAATTATTTCAACTTGTCAATGTGTTAGCCTTCGTCTTAATCAGTTTTAGTCCTAGTTTTACACACATTGTCCAATTTATTCAAATTAGTTTATCAAACATTTCTTTAGCATATCTTATTTTATAAACTTCCAAAATCATTGGGCATAAATAAGAAATTAGAATAAAGTTTTCAAATAGCCTAAAAATACGCAAAACCAAAACAAAGAAAAATATCCTTACTCCCACACCTATTTAAAACAGTGTCCCTAATGTTTAACAATAAAGCATAATAGAAAACAAAAGTAGAAAATGAAAGAGAAAAGAAAAAGAAACTGCCCTATTTTTCTCTTTATTTATGATTGGAATTTAGCGAGATTGTATGGTGGGTGGGTTTGCTACAAGTGCTAGGCATTGCTGGGTGGCTCTTTAGGACGTGTCTTATACAACATGTGGAGAATATGTTTGGTAGCTCAAGGAAAAGAGGGGGATATTAGGTTTTTCTCCCTTTTACTTCTTTTTGGAACCATACATTTACCCAGATGCCATGTCTAATACCCACATAGGCATGTCTAATACCTATAGGGCCGTGTCGTGTAGAGAAGGCACATGTCAATCGAAAACTATATGGAAGTAGTGAACAAATGGACAAGAAGGCGTCAAATCTTATTCGGAAGGCTAGGGTTCTACATGCGATTCTTTTTCACTGTATTCTACCAAGAACAGGATTAAAGAACGTTGTTATGACGATAGATGAACAATGCCTATTCTATTTACTCAATCAGGAGGCTATAAATCTTGCACACCTGATTTTGAGGTATATGATGAAGACGAAGAGGGATTCTAATGCCTTAACATATGGCATTTTGCTAACAAGAATCTTCAGAGATTATGGAATTCTTCTTGATAGAGGAAACAGAATGAAGATGAATATCAAAAGCATTATTATTGCGTTAACTATATGTGGAATGGGTTTGACAACTCAAGAAAAGGAGGATACAGCTTCCATGGCAAAAGCAAGGACTGAGGGGGAGTGCACTGTCAGACGCAGCGTGAGGGGAAATGTTACACCCACAGAGAAGAAGAAACCTCAATCCTCAGGAAGAGTGTCTATAGAAGAGAAGCAGAATAAATCGTCAGAGGTAGCAATTAAGGATAAGACGTTCTCACAAAGAGAAGAATGTTAGGTGCATCTATCGGAGAAACAAGTGTCGTTGAAAAGAAAGGAGGAGATACCTGATTTTGAGATACTCAAAAAATCAAGTAGATCACCCAGGTTATTAGCTTTGCATCAACAAGAACAAAAGAGAGGGAGAGGATTGACTCTTGGTGAAGATTATGAAAAGGTAGAAAAAGCACCACAGATTACTAGGTCATTAGTCTCAATTTTGCAAGAACAACTAGCAAAGTTGACTAAAGAAATAGAAATTAAGAGGAAGTTGGAGTTTGAAAAAAAGAAACCTCAACTACAACCACCTTTTAGACTGGTAGAAGAAAGTAAGAAGTTAAAGTCAATTAGAAAGAGATTACTTCAACTGGTGGTCAACAAAAAGAAAAATCAGTTGAATACAGATCAGTATCTCATAGTCCTATTAGAAAACAGGACTTGAGAATGAAGGTGATAGAAGAAATGGTACCTGTTAAAAGCAGAAGCTCAATTATCATAAGAGAACCTATGAAAAGGTTAATCAAGGTACAAGTTGAACCAATCTTGATCAATAATCGATCAATACATCTTCTGAATCTTGAAGAAAGAAGATTATATGGGATTCTGAGAGATGAAAAGTCAGAACCATATTCGTTAAAGATGACTAAAGATCGATGTACTATCTACCTAGTCACAAGTAGAACATTGATCAAGATTGTACCTGATGTATAACCTAGAGCTTCAAACATTGTACGTAATGTAGAAAAAGGGAAAAAGAAGATGTACCCTAAAGGAAAAACAGGTGACCTTACAGAAGAGCAGATACAAGAAGCTGTGAGAAGAATGGATGAATCATGTAATGCAGAATAATCAAGAGGAATCTATGTTTCACATCACATTTCAAAAGCATCAGGAAGTCATTGTGGATGCTTCACCACAGATGCAACTTCTCAGGTAGTTGGAAGAGTGACAAAAGGATTGTACAGAACTATCATGGTTGAAGGTATTAGTTTCAACTCTGAGACTCTTGTGCACCTAATCATGCACCTTAGACCTTTAAGTTCTATATCTTCAATTAAAGATGTCCTTCACCTTCTTGGAAAACCTGTTCCAAAACTGCATAGATCTGATGACCTTGATCTCCCTGAAGGAAAACAATCTTTCAAACCTCCTGTGATTAAAATCATTGAATTAAGTGTTTTGCCTTCAGAAATACTTGTTGCTACAAGCTTCCATCCATCAAGGGCACCTTAACAAGTTACTACTATTGGGATGGAAGAAGTTAGTCACTCTTAGCAGTGAAGTCAGGAAGTCTTAATGAAGGAGATCAAAGAAATTCATACTAAGGTTAATGATCTGAGTGACTCAGTTGGTGATCTATATGAGGAAGTAGCATATCTACGAGTGTCAATAGAAGAAGAACTCAAGTTGATCAGAACTAATATGCAACGCATGTTTTTTGAAATCATAAAGCATCTGAGATAAAATTTTGATTAATAACAAATAGGAGAGAAGAAAGAAAGGGGAAGAAAAGTAGAAGGAAGAAGAAAGAAGAGAAGAATAGGGAGGAGAAGAGCAGAAGCAAAAGCAGAAGAAAGAAGAGAAGAAAAGATATAAGAAAAGAAGATAGCAGATGTGTATATTGCTTGATGTCTTCTTATTCATTATCTAAATAATATTAGGTCATTCACTTTTATCTTTCTAAAATTATGATTATTTGTTATTATCACAAAGGGGGAGATTGTTAAGTCAAGAGGACTTCACGATGATTAATTTTGATGATAATCAAATAATAATAATGTTAGAAATAAATGAACTATTTCGATGAGTGTGTTAAGTGTGCAGAAGTACAAAACACAGAAGAAGTAAAAACACAGAAGAAGCAGAAAATACAGAAGAAGTAAAAACACAAAAGAAGTAGAAGATAAAGAAGAAGCATAAAACACAAAAGAAGCAGAAGATACAAAAGAAGTGAGAATATAGAAGATGTAGAAAATACAGAAGAAGTAAAAACATATAAGAAGCAGAAGATACAGAAGAAGTGAAAATATAGAAGAAGCAGAAAATACAGAAGAACTAAAAACACAGAAGAAGCAGAAGATACAGAAGAAGCGCAAAGCACAGAAGAGGCAGGAGATTACAAAAGTGAGAATACAAAAGAAGTAGAAAATACAAAAGAAGAAGAAAATAAAGAAGAAATAAAAGCACAGAAGAAGCAGAAGATACAGAATAAGTAAAAACACAGAAGAAGAGAAAAACACAAATGATACAAAGAAGAAGATACGCTAGTATGTCGGGCAGTTAGTTAGTTGGAGTTAGTTACAAAACTTAACTAAATAGTGGTTATCAAGATTCAAGAAGTAGTTATCAAGAATCAAGAAGCAGTTGAAGACTTAGACTATAAATACTAGTCGTAGTCGAAGATTGAACAACTTTTTCGAAAACCTTTAAACTATTGATCTTTTAAGCTTTCAAGTGTATACTTACAAAGAAAAATTATGTAGAGCGATACTAAGAGAGCAAACCCTACTGTAATAAAAGGTCACAATATCTTTCTAGTGAGAGAAAGAGAAGGCTAAGAGTCTGGAGAGGCTAAGATAGCAGAAAGAATACTTAGTGTAAGAGACCTGAAGAGGCTCTGGAAGGGAAGAAAGAATAGAAGTAAATTTGTCGAAGTATAGTGAAAAATCAAACAAATTCTGAGGATTGGACGTAGCCTACAATTTGGGGTGAGCCAGTATAAAAATCGCAGCGTCTATCTTCTATCTTTCAACTTATTCTATTTTGTTTTTAAACAAGTATATAGAAGTTATTTGTGATTTAACTACATAAAAATTGTCGTATAACTCTTGTGGTATTCTTTTAACAAGTTAGAGAAGTTCTTAAAAAGAAATATTAAAGATTTTGTATTCATGAAAAGAATACACAATTCAACCCCCCTTCTTGTGTATATCATATATTGTACGTGAATTCTATATTAACGTGTGATTTACTTCAGGTTACAGTTTTATAATTAAGTAATATGCCATTAATGTTTTCTTTCAATTGATGGAAATAAATGATTTCAACTATTTTATGAATGTACATTATAACTCTTGAATGTTTAGAAAAAGTGTTATGTAATTGTATGAGCATATTGTGTTGATGAATTATGAAATGAATGTGAAAATGATTTTTGAAGAGATACTATGGTTGTAAAATCAAGTTTTGAAAATGTGCCTTTTTGGGCAACAAGTTTGTAAGATATGAAATACATGTTATATGGGTTTGTGGTGGTCCCCTAAGTTAATTCAAGTGCACTTTGATAAAAGGCTTCTCCCGCCTGCCCGCTAGTGGCATGGAGCTCCTTCATAGACTCCCATAAGTTAACGGTTATGCAAGACCATTAAGTGGGATTATGTTAGTACATTCTGTTCACGGCTACACATGACCCATATGGGAAATGTGTAGTACGTTTTATTTTGGATCCACCCAAAATATTTTGGTTGTGCCTATATGTTTATGATTTTTTATATGCTATATGTTGACCAACTTGTTTAATATATGATTTATATTGCTTACAAATTTCTTGATGAATGAGAATTTGAAAAATATGTGCTTTATGATTCCATGTGAATTTTTACAATGATTTTGCTTGTTACTAGTTGTAAAATTGTTACCCACACGCTTTAAGCTCACCCCCTCCCAATTTTGTCCCATCTTCAGGTGAGGAGCAAGAGATTGAGTAGTCAAGGGTTATGGCCTTACTCTGAATTTACCTACTTTTGAATTAGGTTTTGGGAATTTAAAGGTTCAGCTGCATTTCAAGTATCTTTTGTATTTTGGATTATAAAGTACATGATGTATTGTGGCTTGAAATGCCATTAAACCTTTATAAAACTCTTACTTTTGATATTAATGAAATATATGTTTGGTTTTTTCTATGATTTTTCATGTTTTGCAAAGTATTCAATTATGGAAATGAGATTAAGATTTTGGGAAACTGTTTTTAGTTATGTTCTTATCCATTTGTTTTTGGGTTGAATTGATGAATGTGGCTGAAGGATTTTAAATTTGCATTTTAATAAGTAGTTTGGGTTATGGATTCTATCAAAGAGGTTTTCACCGCGTGAACCAAATGTCACCGCTGCATAATTCACCTAAAGGAAATTCTTATTTTCTCATGGAGACTTTGCCGCGGTGAAGTTATACGTGTCGTCGCGGCGTAATTCCCCCAAAGGTTCAGTGAGGTTTACTTATATATGTTTGCCACGGCGAAGCCAGTTTACTCACATATGTTCGCCGCAGCGAAGCCCGCCTTTGCTTCCAAAGGATTCTTCTTTCAAATATCCAAATTCTAAGCCTCCCTCCACGCTCAAGCTTCATGACCCCATGTTCGATGTTGAGCTCCAGAAATTGGGTCCAACATTTTGATTGAAAACTTAACAACAGGTAAAAATAAAAAAATTCAAAAACACCATGCATATAAGAGACAAATGCAAAAATTTAAAGAAAAGAAATTAATTCCCTTGGATTGCCTCCCACGAAGTGCCTTTGTCTACAGTCACTGGCTCGACTCCATACTCTCCTTATGTGAAAAATGTAGTACATTTTGAGCCACTTCTATGTAAGGTAGTTCACGATAAGGCCTTGGTTGATAATCCTTCATATTCAACATATGCCCTATCTTTAGATTCTCAATCTTTACTGGGGGGAATATCTTAAATGTCTCTTCAACTTATTCCTCCTCATTTAATTTCTCTGATATGCTAGGCAAAGGCAAAGAGTTAGTTATAACAATATATTGGATCTTAATATTTTCCTCTGAGCTAAACGATGTATCCTTTTCGGTTTCAATCTCCTCCTCAACTTCTTCAACACAAACAATCCCTTGAGTAGTCCACTTAATATTCTCAAGCTCCTCTTCATTCTATAAGGCCTTTGTGCTAATGACCCTTGGCAGTTTAAAGAGTGGACATGTGTTCTATTTGTTTTCTTGACAAGTTTCCTTCAATTAATCTTACACCTACACCCACATAGACACTTTCAGCTTCATCTTCATGTTTCTTTTGTTTTCTTTCCCTCTCCTTCCTCTCACTGCTGAAATTCACTTCTCCCTCACATCTTGAGTTTTTTTTTAAAATTATGTCCGTTACCACCTCAAAACCTTTTTCAATTTCTTCTTAAAGATAGGTATATTCTGTTGTCTTCTTCTTGTCTCTGCTAGAAATCATCATATTCCCTCATAGTTCCTGAGATGATCTTGAATGCTTGTTAGGCAAAGTAGGATTAAAACATTGAGATGACATTTAATTTGAATAAGTAAGTGAAATATTGATCTTTGTGGCTTATATTAGTAGAATTTATGATGAATGATTAGAGATAGATTGAATGTGGTATTGGTGTTAAGATTATGCTGGAAAGTGATGAATGAAATGGGTATCTTCTGTTATGTTTTTAAATGCATGACAATAGTATTTTATGGTTGTTATATGGATGATTTAAGTTAGAATTTGAAGTATAATTAATAATGAATTCATGCTAAAGATAGGTGTTAATTAAATGTTTTCAAATCTAGAAAAGTTAGGACTATATGTATGATGATATAAAGTGAATGGTAATTAAGCAAATGAGTAGATTTTTGTGAGTTTTAATGTAACCAAGTTGGAAGCTAGACTAGCATAAAATGACACAGCTTTAAAGGACATGAATTTTGTAAAATTTCTAGTAGTAATGTCTCTAAGTATGTGAAATTTATGGAGATTTAAGGAAGAAAGACTGTGCATGATTGTGGCCCTCAATGCACGATCGTGGCCTATTGCACAAGCTTCTGTCATGATCGTGGCAAGTCCCCTATGATCGTGGGCCTAGTTCTGGATTAATAATTTTTGTTTTGTGTACTGCTGAGGAAAAGTCACTCTAAATTGGTGTATTTGGTATTGATTAAGGCTTGGAATGAACCTAAATTGTCGCTTTATTAATTGGTTAAGAGCATGATAAGTTTAGGTTAATTGATGTCATAACTTAAAGAATGTACTGTTTTGGTGTCAATGTAACCAAATCTAGAAAATTATGATGTGATAAAGGAATAAAGGCATTCTTATAAATGCAAACATGATCTTAACGATATGAGTAATGTGTATTAGGTATGAATGAATGAGAATTAAAGAACATAAGGTAATTATGAATGAGAATTGGGTAATTGTAAGAATATATATTGCTAGAAAAGTTTTGTGAAGGTATGATTGATGAATTTAGAGTAAATCAATCTTACTTAAGGTATAGAATTGATTGCAAACTAATTATATACAAGTTATAATGTTTGAATGGTCAAGATATTTGTATAAAAATATATACCTGGAAAGTCAATTGAGCATGCATTTAAACATGACACACGTACATGTGCATGATTGTATATTCATATGGTTAAACAAATGATTGATTTGTTAATTATGTATGTATTGCATGATGATAGACGTGCAAAGTGATTATCAACATCCAGACATTATCGAAACATTGAGGCAACAACTTTTCTGAAGCGTACTGTGAGTTATCCTAGATGTGTAAACTCAATTATATGTGCTTCTATATGAATTGAATATTAAATCTAAAATGTGTGTACAATTGATTGATAAATTCTAGGTTTAGATCTGAGGGGCTTGATATACGACATGTGTATACTGAAATGAAAACATGGAGTATGAAATGATACATCTCATCACATTAAAATGCATGATCAGATAAAGGAGTAATAACCAGAGTGACCAATGTGGGCAAACAGCTTTGAGCTTAAGATTGTGAAAAAGAGCCTCAAGCTCAGATGACATGGACTTGATATTCACAATGGATGCAGGACAAAAATGATCTCAATGTCCACAACAGATACGAGACAGTAAATTGGGTTGATAGGCACTTGGTCAAAACAAAACAAAAAAAAATGAGAATGGAAACACATGTGCATTTGCATATACATCACTGCATATATCAAATGAGTGAATTGAAATATATTATTGAATTGATTTGAAATAGTGAATTACAGTTGAAGTTAATGGAAAATGTGTTATGATATGCTTGTGAAAGTATGATAAACTTGATGTACTCATTGAAGTATGATGAAATGTGATTTGGTATCCAATACTAGATTATATGATATACTTATTTTTGTGATCTGACTAGAGTGAATACATCGATGATGGTTCACTTACTAAGTTTGTAAACTCATCAAAATTACAATATTGTTTTTCAGGTTCAAGGGAGTTCTAGCTACTGAGGTTATATAATAGAAGTCTAGTACTTGCATTTTAGGGATAAGAATGGCTCAAAGGTCTGATTAGCTGAATCTAAAAAGTCTATTTAGAGTCTTGTGTATTAGCATCCCATTTTATGTTATATTTTGGGTACTGAGATTGAACTCAAATAAATGTTATGTAATGTATATGTGGATTGTGAATTGTAATGACATGTGACTTTTATGTTTGTGAATGAAATGGGAAGAATTAAACATTTAGAATGCTTATGATATGTTTGATGTCTTTAATGAGCCAGTTTGATTGTCCTAATGTACCATTTTCATATAGTATTTTTTCGAATATCCTCTTGTATGTTGGGGCATATTCTCTTTGTGAGTGGTATGTTATAACCAAGGTTCCGGAAATAAGCACCTCCACATAAAAAGACCAATTTGGAAGAGATGATCTTAAGATTTATTTAAGAATAATATATGAGACATTAGAGAACAAAGGCTTCCATATGTAACTTGGAGCTTTAGATCAACTGGTGACAATATTAGCTTAAGGTTAAAGGGGAATTTTCCTAGTACCACTAAAACAAAGCCTAAAAAACATGTGAAGGTAGTCACCCTTATGAGTGGAAGGGAATTTTAAGTAGATAATAAAATCCAAAGTGAGGAAGAACATAGCAAGAAGAGTCAAGAGAAGATAAAAGATATACGACATCCTCCAAAAGCTAAGGAAAGATCATATAGATAAGCAATTTGATAAATTCCTTAAACTACTCAAACAACTTCATATTAACTTACCTTTTGTTGAAGCTATTATATAGATGCCTAAAATATACCAAATTTTTGAAGGAGCTATTATCTAATAAGAGGAAGTTGGAGGAGTTAGCCACTATACAACTAAGTGAGAAATGCTTGGCAATCTTGCAATACAAGTTACTAGAAAAGCTTAAATAGCAAAGGAGTTTCACTATCCCCTATTTTATTGGTAATTTCTCAGTAAAACAGGCTTTAGCTAATTTAGCTGCTAGTATTAATTTGATGCCCTATAAATTATTTAATGACTATAATTACAGGAACCTAAACCCACTAGGATGAGCATTCAATTGTTTGATAGATATATTAAAGATCATAGGGGTATTATTAAAGTTGTACTAGTAAAATTTGATAGATTCATCTTCCTAGTTAATTTCATAATACTTGATATGGATTAGGATATAAAAGTACCTTTGATTTTAGGTTGACCCTTCCTAGATATAGTTAGAGCCATTATTGATGTTAGTAATGGAAAACTAATTTTTACAGTGGGGGAAAAGAGGTCACTTTTAAGATATTTAATGCCATGAGACATGCCCTTAAGTGTGATGATTCTTGTTATTTTATTGATATTAATGATTTTATAACTTCAGACATTATGCATGAAGTTATGTACAAAGACATGCAGGAGTTATTTATGAATCAAGATGAGAATGACAGTGAGGCTACTAAGCCTCTTATGAGGAAGAAAGAGTTTGAAGGAATAAACATAATTGAAGAGATCAAGTTTTAACCCTTCATTGAAGAAGGAGTTGAAGAAACTCCTGGATCACCTCAAATATGTGTTTCCTGAGAAGGATTCAAATTACCAATAACTATTGTGTCAACTCTAGAGGTAGATTAAAAAGAAAAGATGTTGAATGTGCTTAAGGAGCATAAAAGGGACATTTCGTATAAGATCTATGATATTAGGGGAATTAATCCGTCCTATTACACAAACAAACTTTTAATGGAGGATGAGTTCAAATCATTGGTACAACCTCAAAGAAGGCTGAACCCTAATATAAAGGAAGTGGTAAAGGCGGAGGTAATTAAACTCTTGGATGTTGGAGTGATTTACTCTATTTTTTTATAGTTTTTGGATTGATCCTGTGTAGGTAGTTATAAATAAAGGAGGAATGATAGTGTTATCTAATGAAAAGAATGAGTTTATTCCTACAAGAACCATCAATGGATGGAGAGTATACATCGACTATAGAAAGTTGAACGATGCAACTAGAAAGGACCATTTTTTTTCTTTTATAGATCAAATGTTGGAACAGCTAGCTAGACACATGTACTACTACTTTTTGGATGGACTTTTGGGTTACGTTCAAATCCTAATTACTTCAAAGGATTAAGAAAAAACAACCTTAAGATGTCCCTATGATATCTTCACTTACAAATGGATAGCTTTTGGATTACGCATGGCACTTGCCAAATTTCAGAGGTGTATGATGGCAATCTTTGATGATCTAGTCGAGGACATAATGGAGGTATTAATGGATGATTTTTTCTTGATTCATTTGATTTATGCCTCTATAATTTAGAAAAACTATTAGAAAGATGTGAGAAGATGAATAAAGTGTTAAACTGGGAAAATTGTCACTTTATTGTACAAAAAGGTATAGTTTTAGGCCATAAAATTTCTCACAAGGGTATTAAGATAGATAAAGATAAATTTGAAGTTACAGAGAAACTACCACATCTTCCTTGATTAAGGTTATAAGAAGTTTCTTAGGACATGCAGACTTTTATAGAATATTTATTAAAGATTATTCTAAAATTGATAAGCCTTTAACTATGTTATTAGAGAAAGACATGTCTTTCACATTTAATCAAGAATTTTTAGATGCCTTAAACTTTCGTAAACTAAGGTCCCATTTATGGTTGCACTGGATTGGAATTTACCATTTGAACTAATATGTGAAGCGAGTGATTTTACGGTAGGTGCAGCACTTTGATAGCAAAGGATAAAAACTTTCAACCAATTTACCATGCTAGTAAGACTTTGACGGAGCTCAAGAAAATTACACTACGATAGAGAATGAGTTGCTAGCAATGGTTTTTGAGTTTAATAAATTTAGATCATATCCAGTTTGGTCTAAAGTTATTGTTTTTATTGACTATTTTGTATTGAAATACTTGTTGAATAAACCAGATGCCAAACCTCAATTATTTTGATAGATTTTGCTATTATAGGAAATTGATTTAGAGATTACAAACAACAAAAGGGTTAAAAACCTAGTAGCAAACCATCTATCTCACCTTGAAAACCCAAATTTAGAAAAGATGAATAAGGAAGGCATTGAAGACTCATTCCTAAAAGAGCACCTAATTTGGAGGAGTTAAGTGAGGTCAAAACCCCTTTGTTTACAAATATCGCAAATTATCTAGTAGCTAAGATCTTATCAAAAGCTTTATCTTATCGTAAAAGAAGAAATTATTTACTTATTTAAGAGACTATTTTTAGGAAGATCTATACTTTTCTATATCTGTTCATATCAAATACTGAGAAGATGTGTAGCTTACTCTAAGGGGTGGAAGATCTTGCAGCACTGTCATGTTGGACCTATCAGAGGGCACCATAGTGCAAATAGGACACTCAAAAAAACATTTAGGTTTTTATTGGTCTTTAATTTTTAAAGAAGCCTAAAGGTACGTAGCTTTATGTGATAGATGCCAACGATCAGGTAATGTCTCTTACCAGGATAAGATGCCCCAAAATTTTATTTTCATTTGTGAAGTATTTGATATTTGGCGTATTGATTTTATGGATCTGTTCCCAACTTCATTAGGTAATAGATATATCCTACTAGCTATTGATTATAATTCTAAATAGGTGGAAGTGAAATCTTTACCAACAAATGACGCTAGGGTTGTCATAAAATTCTTTAAAAGCTTGTTTTCTCATTTTGGTAATGCACAATTCAAAAAAATGTTTAATAAGTATGGATTCACTCATAGGGTTGTCACCCCATACCACCCTCAAACTAGTTGTTGTGTCTAGTTTCTATTTCTTTTAATTGCCTTCATATCTTGATTTTGGTTGCAAATTCTTGTGATTTGATCCAAATGAGAGATAAATTGAATGAAAATGGTGTGAATATTGCATACATGTTGATTGGATTATTTTGTGAATTTTGTATGAAAAAATTAAAGTTCGCGTAACTTTGCATGAAAAAAAGAAGAATATAAAAATATGAAAGGTGGTGACTAAAGTGTCACCACCATGCATAAGGTGTCACCACTTACACGGTGGTGGATAAAATGTCACCACTTTTAATTGCCTTTATATCTTAATTTTGGTTACAAATTCTTGTGATTTGAAAGAAAAAAAAGAAGAATATAATTATAAAAAGGTGGTGACTAAAATGTTACCACCGTGCATAAGGTGGTGACAAATGTGTCACCACCATGCATAAACTTGCACAACGGTGACTAAAGTGTCACCACTATGTAAGCTTATGCACAGGGTGACCAGCCCTTATGGGGGTGACAAATATAGTTACCCCTATGCCAATTCTTACACTCTCCTTTAATTCGTCTGTTTTATTACGTGGTAGTTATAGGTTAAAGGGGCACGAAAACGTAAAAGTAGATAAGGCTACAAATAGAAAGGATAGGAGGTGGGTGGCGACATCTTACATTCCATTCTTCATTCTTCACTCAACACACACTCGAGGCAAATGGAGAGAAAGAAGTCTAAGAAGATAGAAAGGAAGCAGAGACTAGTCAACTGAGGGGAAGAAGAGAGAAACATAGCAGAGAGGGGAAGGCAGTGCAAGCATCTGGTTAAGAACAAGCTAAAGCAAAAGACAAGAGCTAATACGGAAAGCTTGAGAGGGGCAAGAGACCACTGCCTTCACACTTACCCGATCCTTGTTTACTTATTCTGTTCATCTGTTGCTTTGTTTCTTGTTGTTACTGAACTAGATACTATCATAGCTTAGCCGACTGTTATTTCTTTTTTTTTCATAGTTCATTCAGTTATTTAATTGGTTTACTTCTTAAATACTTCTCTCACATTATTTAATTGTTTTACTTCTTAAATACTTCTCTTACACTGATAAAGATGGGATTGAAGTATTTGAATATGATGAATCTTATTATTTTCTTGATGGGTTGATCTGTTTTTCTTGAGGATTAATGTAGCTATTTCAGATAAATATGTATGATTGAGAGACTGTGTTGTTGTCTGATGTTGCTATAGTTTCTGAACTGAATAGATGTAACAGTATGATCAAACTTTGCCTCATTTTGGTATTAAACGAAGGATCGAGAGAAGAAGTTTAATATGGAATGAGAAACTATGGACGCTTAGGTTAAGAATTAGAACCATATTAACTTATGTGGTAATTAATAGTCGAGTTTCATAATTAATTCAGATGATAACTTGTTGAATAAGAAAGTTAGTTTATTATTCCAGTTGATCTTAGAACCCAATTATTAATTTTAGTAAGGCAACAATCCAATCATTTCCCCTTAGTCATATATAGGAGATTAAATTAGTGAAATTAATTCTCAAGAGTTTTCCACTTCAATTAATCTATTCATTTTTTCTCCCATTTAACTTCATTTACTTGTCAATTTAATTTTATAATTTTCCTTAAAAGCCTTTGCTCAACAAATCGGGATAGAATGTTTAGGATTGCATTTGTTTTATTTTTTGTTTACGATTAAGTTGAGTGGATCAATTTTACCTTCCTGGGAGACAACCTAGGTAATCACTACAACTACAACTACCTCATATACTTGCAAGTAGGATAGCCTAGGTACTTTTAGAACTTATTTGGGCACAAAACTAGTGGCCAAGTCGAGATATCTAGTAGGGATTTAAAATGAATTTTAGAGAAGAATGTAGAGCATTAGAGAAAAGACTAGTCAATTAAGTTAGAGATGCTCTATGGACTTATAGGACAGTTATTAAGCTCATGGATTTTGATCTTAAATGTTCAGGTGAAAAAAGAAACTTCCAAATTAGTGAACAAGATGAATGGCAATTGATGACTTATGAAAATTCCAAAATTTACATAGAGATAGCCAAAAATTATCATGATCAAATGATTAAGCAATCACGACAATTTAACAAAGGAGATAAAGTTGTCTTATACAATTCCCTCCTAAAATTGTTTCCTCGTAAGCTTCAATCAAGATGGTCTAGACCCTTCATTATGGAAAAAGTATTTCCATATGTGGTTATCGAGGTAAGTCATCTATATAAGGGTAATCTTAAGGTTAATGGCTATCGTGTGAAGTCATATCTTTGAGGTGTCTTAATACTAGTACATAAAATATTAATTTGACTAAGTCACCTTAAGCATAAAAGATACATCGAGCTAAAGACATTAACCAAGTAACCCAAGAATTGGGATTTATTTTCATTTATTTTATTTTTATTTTAATATTTTGTATTCATTTTCATTTTTGTTATTTTTATCTCCTTTTATCATTTTATCCCTTTCATTTATAGTTTGCAAGGATTATAGTATCTAGTATTGAATAGGTAGTCTCAAATTTATCTAAATCAAAAATAAAAAATTCTTATTACTTAGGGAAGTACCAAACTCCACTTTCTCACTTTTTATTCACCTATGCTTATAATATGTACATTGGGGACAACGAACAATTTAAGTGTAGGGAAGGGGTTAATAATTTTCTTGAGTTTATAATAATCTTTGTTATTACAATTTAAGAACTAATATTTTAAATTAGTTTAAATATGTTCATAAATACTTCATTCTATTATTGATTATTGATTTGAATTAGTATGAAAAGGGGTGATACAGAGAATAAACTTACTCATATAAGTCATATTTGTAGTAATCGTTGAAATAGTTAAGTTGAATGAAAATTTAATATCATTTACAAATGTATAACCATATTTTTTGTAAACTTTTGAGCCTAAGAGCAAAATTTCACAAAATTTTAAGCTCTTTTATTTCTTTCATATCTGTTATCATATATAATTGAAGGATTCTGAACTTGTTTTTATTTTGTATCTTAAGACCACATTTGTTAAATTAGAAGCATTGAAGTGAAAAGGATACTTAGATTCAACAACTGTTTAAGTCTATTTCTTTGATAATTACCATACCATATTTTATCTCTTAGGAGTAACCAAGTTTGAGCCTTAACTTTTTCATTAAGTACCCAATTATTAATCTTTTCCTATTTTTTCTTGAAACCTTTTTATTAATTTGTACCCTTAAGGTTATTTACAATACTTGATTATTTGAAACTTGAAAATTTGAAAGGTCCACTATTTCTTTAATTTTGGTATATGATGTACGCTTAAATATATTTATTTATTAAAAAAAAGTATGTTGCGAGCATAGAAAAAAATGTATAGTACCAATGGATTTATAATGCAAGGACCTATGTATTGTGAAGTAATAAGTTTCTTGTAATGTTTCCTTTGTAAATAGCCTTCAAATTTGTCACACTTTTGTTATCCCAATCATACCTTACCTGTAGCACCCTACTCTCATAGGGCATATCCCCGAATGTGCTGACAATATTCGAGAACGTACTCTACGAGAGTGGCACATTACGACAGTCAATCAAACTCATTACTAATTTTTTATACATTACATGCACTTTCAAAGAACAAAGAATCATTTTCGGCCCATTGTATCTATAAATGACACCAATCACTAAAGTCATTACAAATTCACATTTGATCTGAGTCCAAGCAACAACACATTTTTATTACAACTAAAGCTCGATTTGGCTCGTTACATTTATAAATATACCCAATCATGACTATCATTACACTTTACAATCTGCAAATATAATAAACAATAGTTGTGGAATACAAATCTTAATATAAAATAAATGAAAACATGTGCCAACGCAAACTTATCCTAACCTCTCACTCTTATCCGATTGTAGTGGCTATTCCGTAATTAATCTTACTAGATAACCCCTAAACTTGAAAAGTCAACGTTGCAATTTTGGTGAGTTTTGTGAACTCAGTGAGCGAACAATCCTCGATGGTCTCACTCATAGCAACATAGAACATTTCAAATATTTATATTCATAGACAATTTACATATTCAGAATTTGCACGTCATTTCACACTTCAATTTCGAAGTAGTACATAGATCTCCATTCAATTATTAATTTAATACACATCAATTTATTTATATGCAATGCACATGTTCTCACTTTCAATTGTTACTTTGTTACGATAGAGTACCTTTTTACTTATTTCGTATCCATTATGGATACCGGGATTATTGATAACTGTCCCGTATTCGTTGGAGATATCAGGCCCCTATACATAGTGAACCTTTAGCTTTTCATCACATTCGGAGCTTTAAGCTCTTTTTTGGTGGCTACTCTAGTCACTACTACCTTTATCTGATCATGCATATCACGTGATGAAATGTATGAATTCACATATATGCAGTCAATCACATTTATTCAATACAAATTCATTTTTTCACATTATCTTTGGATCTATGTCCGGCATTTAATGAAACGTTGAGAACACTTATTTCTTTCTCATTCACTTTCAATGAAGCACTTCCAATGCATTCACATATATAAAACTCCTTGGACTATTAAGCTCCAAAATTATTTCAATCACATCATAATCAGTTCAATACAGAAATTTAAGTAGAAACAATCAAATAATGTGAGACCATCTAGGTTGACTCATAGTATGCTCCAGATTAGCATTTGCTTCCATGATCTGGAAATGTCCGGACACTGACATTCAATCTTGTGTATCAACTTCATGCAATACACATATTATACACGCATTGATAACTTTGATCAGTCATATAAGTATCAATCATATACACACATGTATTTATGTATATATATATGTTATGTACAATGCATGCTTAATTTGACTATTCTGGGTATGTTTCTTTATTCACCTCTCTTGATCATTTAAACATCATCATTTGTGTTTATCAAGCTTGCACTTAGGTTCATAGCGCAAAGAACTTGATTATTCTAAAATCATAATTCAATCATTCACCATTTATTTTCTAGCATCATATGATCACATAATATTCAAGTTCTCATTCATTCATACTTAATACACATTAGTCATCTTCTTTGAATGACATTAGCATTCATAGGGTCATTTTCATTCTTATAACATCTCTAAATTTCTAGAATTTGGGTACTTGATATCATCAAGTCATTCTTATGTTATTTCATTAAAGTTCAACTTAACATATCCAACACTTTGTTCACATAGTCCACATCAAACTAAGTTCATTTCAAGCTTCATTCAAGCCTAAACACACCATAGGGAAGAACCTTATCATTGATTATTTCAAACATCATGTAAAAGATAACATCTCATGTTTTATGCTAGCCCACAATCATGGTGGACCTTCCCAAGATCGTGACAGAAGCCATTGCAACTGGCCACGGTCGTGGGATGGGTGCAATGATTGTGATAGAACCCAATTCTCCAAGCCATGATCGTGGGGTGAGGGCCACGATCGTGCCCTGCATTGTCTTTCTCATTTCTTCCATGAATTTTCATATTTATAACCATCATTAACACTCCAAATTTTTCAGAATTCATATCCATTTATGCGACCTCATTTCATGCAAATATAACTTTCATATTGGTCACATTAAAATTCATAAGGCTTTACTCAATTTATTTATTATCATTCACTTAAACCCATTCATTCATGAAATCCTAACTTTTCCAGATTTTATCTCTTTCATAACATATCAAACAAATCTTCTCCATAGTTCATCATTCTCACCTCATTTCCAACTCAAAAAAAATTCTTGAAACACATCATAAATCATTGTTCATCTTTTATACAAAAAACAGGAAATCCAAGTATCATACATTCATAGATGTTTCAGTACATATTCAACTTCATTATCAACTTCACTTTATCTTTAAACTATTATCTTATTTATTCTCTTTTCAAAACATTACACTTCCTTCTTTTTCTTTAACTTCAAACTCACTCTGATTCATCTTTATATAGCAACTTATAACTCATATTTCTTATATACCCAAAGCAGAACATATTTAAACCACTCCTTCATTTACATTTCTACACTCATCCACTAATGCAAAATAGGTCATATATATATATATATATATATATATATATCTTTATTCATCATAAATGATAATGAAAATGGAGTTGATTTTATACTACATCATAGGTGAATAAATGGATATATTCATGTCATATTTTTG
>JANZXR010000008.1:32818755-32842217 GCA_027575705.1 Erythroxylum echinodendron
GATTTTCCACATATAGGTACATTGTTTCAAACAATTTGCAATGAGTTTTAACCGATGATTGTTTTAGCATGCCACTCATGTAGGCTTTGTACTCAGATATCACTTAGGATGTCGAGTACATGTCCTATGAGAGTGGGGTGTTACAGTATTCCTACCAACACGAAGGGATTATTACAACTAATATGAGAGAGAAGAAGAAGATAAGTTTCTAACTTTTCTTCTCCACAAACAACTCTTAAAGCTTAAACTTTAATTTTAAGTGCATTATAATTTAAAGAAGTAGTTTATAATATGGATATGGTAATAACTAGATGGTGGTATAATACAGGTGTGTCATTTAATGCTATTCAATCTTATTATTACTAGCTTATAGTAGATGTTATTGCCTATTATGGTCCAAGATATAAAGTTCCTTCAATTGATGACTTAAAAGATAATATTTTGAGTAGGTTTTTTAGTGAAATAAAAAGATATTTGAGTGATAGAGAATGACTTAGGCAACCTTTGGGTGTTCAATCATGTGTGATGAACGGACAATTAGGATACAATAGACCATTATCAATTTTTGGTTTATTATCCTAAGGGGGTGATGTTTTTAAAGTCCATTGATACATCTGGTCTTGTAAAGGATGTTAATACTCTATTTGAGATATTTGATGAAGTTATGAATGAAGTTGGACTTGAAAATACTATAAAGTTCATCACTAAAAATGAAGCTGCTTATAAGGCAACTAGAAAGAGGTTGCAAAGCAGGTGTAATTTTTTCTATTAGACTCTTTGTGATGTACATTTTATTGACCTGATACTGAAAAATATACGAAATGATAACTACTTTTCTATCATTGGTGAAGCTATCGAGAAAGTGAGAAAAATGACTAAAAGTTATCTAGAAAGTGAGAAAATGACTAAGTTCATTTATAATCATACATGACTTCTGAATTTGATGAGAAAAAATTTCACTAATGGTATAAATTTATGTCCTTTTGTAAGATTTGTAACTATTTTCTATCACTTTAATGTTTTGTTCAAATGAAGAAGGAACTGAGAAAAATATTTACAAGTGATAAATAGACTGCATCTTGGTACGCTAGGTCTAATGATAGAATAGAAGTTTCTAGAATTATAATTAAAGATCACAAATTTTGGTCCCGATGTTAGTTTGTCATCCAAGTTTGTGAACTGACATATGCTCAATTGATTTTATAATTATTCCATAACGCTTAGTGATTATTGTTGGGAAAGTGCTTAAGATACTCACTTTGACTCATATGTAGTTTTAGGCACAATTCGAAAGCGGAAAGGCTAATGTGAGTGGAAAGCAATAAATTTGAGACGTTTATGAAGATTCACAATCCTTTGTCTTCATAAAGGAAGAAGAAGAGGATTAAAAGCAAGAGATGATAATTAAATGCCAAGAAAGATGAGACATGTGCTGTGAATACAAAGAAGAAGAAGATTAGAGCAAGAAGAAGACAAGAAAATAAAAAGAAATAAAGAATGAACCATTAAAATAACTCACACCTATGTAAAGTGACAAGTTGCCATTCCATTGTGTGTGACATGAGTGAAAGCAAAGAATGGGAGGCTTAAGCAAGAAAGTGAATTTCATGGGACTAGTGAGACACCACATATAATCAAGTTGTTTCATTCCAATACCAGTTGTCCATTTATCACAATTTAAACTAGCTCTTTAAGGTATAAAGAATGTGAGGGCAACTAAAAATGGAAACATGTCCATTCCAATTAAAAACCTAGCATTTGGATGAAGTGGAGGGTGTGAGGTGTGCGATTAAAGGAGGGATCAAGGACACCTATCCATTTTTTCCTTAAAAACCTAGCTACTTCATCTTTTGTTAGGTATTTCCTTGTATTTGTTATTTTCTCTCTTTAGAAATTGATTATGTTATCCTATGTGTATGGATTTGGGTATTGTGATAAGTGTTGGATCAAAAATTTAAACAATGCAAGATTTGGCTAAAACGTTAGATTTGAAAACTTTTTTTTAGAAATCAAATTTCAAGGGAAGCAATGTAACCAAATCAACATGCCAAGCCATACATGATACAGTATAAGGAAAATATTTAACATAAGAACAAGATGGTAGAATTATACCGACACCTTTGCTACAGCTTTAACTCATCGTTGTGCTATCTTATCCTTGGCAATGTATCCATTCCTAGGTGATGTATCCTCTTCTCATTTTTATATCCTCGACCAATCCTATATACCACTTATTCTCCTTGGATAACTTGGTTAACAAGATCCTTTGGTGGGAAAGGAGAAGAAAACTTGTAGAGATTTTGACTTAGAAAAAGAAGCCAAAGAAGAGACACATCTCATGGAAATTTCGACTATCTCATGCAAGATAGGAGAGAGAGATAAACATTCAGCAACCCCTTGTATTCTTTTTCTCAATTTCAGGTAAGCCTCAAAGAAAGAACTGAAGTGCATCCAATGCATCACATCCTCCTCAATCAATCATAAAGAAGCCAATGAATAAGACTCTTCTCATTTGTTTTAAGATGGCTATATGAAAAGACTAATAACGTAAAATGATACATCTCATTTTTGGTTTTATGATGAATGAAGGAAAAGGGTCCATTAAATGCACCTCTTTCTTCTTTAATCCAATGAATGTTAAATGGTTACATGCTATCATTAAAAGACAACCATTAAACCATTTAATGATAAGGTTATAACTCTATTTAATGATAACAAAACATGTTAAAATCCATCTTAAATGTAGCAAACCAATGATAAATATATAACTACACATTTAGCCCATTAAAACTGAATATCCACCTCCTTTTATCTTTACTAACTTTGATTTAATTCAATTAATCAAATTAATCAAATTAAACCAAAGTCTAGCCCATTTCTAAATGTTCATTTGGGCTTCAAGTTAAAGTAAGCCCAACATTGCCCAACATTCAATCATAGGCTTTAAAATCTATATTTGTATTTCTTACTTTGCTTGATAACATTCCTAGAAGCCAAAGGGGGAATCTAATTGGACTTATATAATTCAAGCTCCAATAAGCCCAGAATTAATTCAATCTCATCAGAATTAATTCCAGTTTATTAACTAAATGTCATTCCACTAAAGAAAATTAGTTGAACCTTTAAATTACTAAATATTATGAGAACACATGTTTCAGATAAGATGTCTAATTGCAAACTATAATATGAACCATATTACAGTCATCCGTAGGGTAAAATTACCATTTTGCCATTATGTTGATTTTTCCTGCTAGATCTCCCGTTTTACTCTATATGGTGATCAACACATAAGATCACATGTTGGTGTTAAGACTTGATAGGTAGTTAGTCCATCAAACTACTGACGTCAGTTTAATCACCAATCTCTATAAAACATCTAGAAGTGATGATATCACTATAAACTCTTTATTTGAGTGAATGTTTACTGATACATGTTTCAATTAATAATTCCAACATGCAGATACTGGATTGATACTCTGTAAAAATTCATTCCGCTCATATCAAGAATTATAATGAAACATATATGAGTTCACCACTCGTCAAGATTATGGTCCATAATAAATGAATGCTTAAGTGTATATTTTAAGATTAAGTAATGGCCTACTTTATACTTTAAAACATACATGATTCCATATTCATTTAATAGTGCCATTATCGATAGTCAACTACTATCATGACATGAAACTCATCATTCCCTTGAAGTAAACATTTTTACTTACATGGAGATAAATCGTAACACTATAATCTAAACCATGATCAATTGACTAACTTGATTATTCAACTGTGAATCAATTATTTTAAATTCTAATAATATACATGTTTCCCATACATCTCTATGTATATGTATGTTACTTACAAAAGAATCTCGGTATCTTATGACTAGTTTATTATGCTCATACATATAAAACCAAACTCTTTTATTTTATTAATAATAAATTTTTTCATTACAAAAAGTAACCGGAAGAAAATTAAGTTATAAGTAAATATACTTGCTTTCCAAGGCATTATATTTACATAACTCCAACAATCTCTCACTTTCCCTAAAGCAAGTTTGACATATCCCTCATTCCCATCCCTGCTAGGTGACCCTTAAAACTCTTTTGAGACAGCGTCTTCATAAATGGATCAGTAAGATTTTGCTCTGTGGGAATCTTTACCACATTCATCTCACCACGTTGTATTATCTCCTTTATGAGATGATACTTTCTCTCAATATGTTTGGCAGCTTCATTGTTCCGAGGTTTTTTAGAATTAGTCATTGCCCCATTATTATCACATTAAAGTGTAATGGCCTTCTCTACCTCAGGAACTACCTCTAAATCATTCAGGAACTTGTGGAGCCAGACTACTTCTTTTGCTGCTTCACAAGCAACAACATAATCAGCCTTCATAGTCGCATTAGCAACATAAGATTGCTTAATACTCCTCTAGACTATGGCTCCACCTCCTAAAACAAATATAGAACCAGAAGTTGATTTCCTTGAATCAACATTTGATTGGAAATCGGAATCCGTATATCCTATTAGAATAAGATTACTTCCAGAGTAAACAAGCATTAAGTTCTTTGTCTTATGAAAATACTTCAGTATGCACTTAACCGCAATCCAATGCTCCGTTCCTGGATTGGACTAGAATCTACTTACCAGTCCCACTGCGTAGTAGATATCTGGTTTAGTGCAAAGCATAGCATACATTAAACTTCCAACTGCCAAAGCATATGGAATGTTATGCATGCGTTTGACCTCCTTTTAGGTCTTAGGTGCTTGCTCCTTTGAAAGTTTGATTCTGTGTCTAGTAGGTGTGAAACCCCTCTTGGAATCTTGCATGGCAAACTTATTGAGCATGTTCTCAATGTAGGTTATTTGAGACAAGGCTATCAGTTTTTTCTTACGATCCCTTATAAGTTTGATCCTTAGAACATAGCTAGCCTCTCCTAAATCCTTCATTGAGAACTGTTTATTCATCCATCCCTTAACCTTAGATAGCATTCCTACATCCTTCCTAATGAGTAGAATGTCATCAACATATAGGATTACGAAAATAACCATGCCATCTTGTATGAACTCATAAGTTTTAATAAACTTATCAAACCTAATGTTCCAAGGCCTAGACGTTTGCTTAAGCTCATAAATAGACCTCTGCAATTTGCATACCTTATGTTCATTATCTGGCTCAATTAATCCTTCTTGTTGGGATATATAAATGGTCTCCTCAAGATCCCCATTAAGAAATGCAATCTTGACATCCATTTGTCATATTTCATAATCGAAATAGGCTGCTATGGCTAAAAGAATTTTGACCGACTTAAGCTTGGCAACTGGAGAAAAAGTCTCCTCATACTCTATACCCTCCTTTTGAGTTTAGCCTTTAGCTACCAATCGAGATTTAAAGCTCTCTACCTTTCCATCTGATCCTCTTTTCCTTTTGTAGATCCATTTACACCCTATGGCTTTTACATCTAGTGGTGGATCTACAAAGATGCAGACTTTATTGGCGTACATGGAATCTATTTTTGATCCCATCTCCTTGAGCCATTTTTCTGCATCAACATCATTAATAGCCTGTGTATAAGTAATAGGATCCATTTCTTCTTAATCTAAGATGGCTATAATGCCTTCTCCTATACCTAGATACCTATCGGGTTGTATCACAACCCTCCCACTACGTCTAGGCACAAGTTAATGTTCAGGTTGCTCTTTCGATTCAACTCTTGAATCCATTTCGACATCTTGTTCTGCTATACCCAATTCAACTCTTAGTTTAGACGAAATAGCTAACTCTTTGAGTACTACTTCTCTTATTCCTTTATGATTTCTTACAAACTCTTCCTCTTGGAAAGTTGCAATTGTTGACATAAATACCTTCCTATCCTGAGGACTGTAAAAATAGTACCCTCGAGTTCTTGTAGTATATCCTACAAACAAACATACTTCTGACCTTGGTTCCATCTTTGTGGATTCAGGCCTTAGGATATGGGCTGGGCAGCCCCAAGTCCTTAAATGTCATAATGAAGGCACTCGGCCAATCCACAACTCCCTAAGTGTTTTAGACACTGATTTAGATGGAGCAAAGTTAAGAAGATAAGTTGTCGTTTGTATAGCATATCCCTAGAACAATTCTAGAACGCTAGCGTAGGACATCATTGATCTTATCATTTCCAACAGAATCCTATTTCTCTTCTCAGCTACACCATTCTATTGAGGTGTTCAAGGAGCTGACAAGTTGGAAACAATTCCGTTGTCAATTAAATATTGTTGGAACTCTCTAGATAAGTACTCACTACCTCGATCTGATCGAAGTTGTTTTAATGGCTTGCCTAGCTGCTTCTCAGCTTCAGCTTTGAATTCTTTGAACTTTTCAAAAGACTCACTCTTTTTATGCATCAAATACAAATAGCCATATCTAGACTAATCATTTATAAAGGTTATGAAGTATTCATAACCTCCTCTAGCTTGTACATTCATAGGCCCACACACATTAGCATGCACCAGGTCCAACGTAGATTTAGATTTGTTTCCTTTAGAACGAAATGAGGCCTTGGCCATTTTTCCTTCAATACAAGATTCACAGGTGGGTAATGGATCATTATCCAGGCCTATAAGGATCCCATCCTTTACTAACCTGTCAAGTCTTTTCTGATTGATATGACCTATTCTTAAGTGCCACAGATATTTTGAATTAATGCTAGAGACATTGGATTATCTTAGTTTTATCAATTATGTGATGTCTAGTGACCCTGTAATAGGTTCAACAATACCTGATTAATTATTGCATTACAAATAAAATTATATTCTCATATATTGAAACAAAATATTTGAAATATAAGGAATAACCAGATTTTATGAAACAAAAAACAGAAATCATTTTCCTTACAACCATTGGAATGTAATATACATCCTCCAAATATATAACCTATGACCACAAGGAAAATCCAAGATAACTACTCCTAGTGATTCTGCTGAAGGATCCATCTGTTATCTTGACTTGAAATTGGCCTTTATGTAGTCTTTTCCTTTGTCGGAACCCCTACAAAGAATTGCAAACATGGTTAGTGGCTCCTGAATTTATTATCCAAGAATCAGAATCTGCCATATTTCTAGTTCCTAACAAACTTGGGAAACCCATACGTTGTTTTCTTTTGAGAGACTCAAGGTAGACTGCACAATTTCTTTTCCAGTAACCTTGCTCACCATATTGGAAACACTTTCCCTTGGTGTCCGCTTTGGCCTTCTTTTTCATAGGTTGGGCCTTGACCCCTGTTTGGGCCTTTTTTCATTGGACCCTTCTTCTTTTGTTTTCCCTTACCCTTAGGCTTAGAAGAAGATGCTACATTAGCTTCTGGCCCATGAGCTTTGATATTTAATATCTCCTCCGTACTCTGGAGGGTATTCATCAACTCACTCAAGATATAATCCTCGCTGTTAAGCTCATAATCCAACTTAAACTGTTGAAAAGAAGAGTTTTATTTATTGATGATAATAATCATCTACGTGTCCGTATCCATGTCCGCCCTAAGCATCTCAGCCTCAGTGATTGCAGGGATTACCTTAAGCATGTAATCCCGCACTGGTTCACCAGGTTTTTGTCTCAGATTATGAAAGGTTTGGATAGCCTTCACCCTTGTAGACCTAGTCCTCACTCCAAACATCTCATGTAAGTGATGAAGCATTGCACTAGCAGTTTTCATACAAGCAATTTGATTTTGCAACATGCTGTTGACAGAAGCTAGAATATAGCACTTAGTAGTCTTATCAGCATTCTGTCATCGCTCATATTGTTGGACGTGCTTAGGAGTTAAATCTCCACCCAGAGGTGCAGGGTCATTTTCAGTTAATACCTATGAAATTCGTTCATATTGAAGAACAATGTCGAGGTTTCGTCTCCATTCATTAAAATTCTCTCCGTTTTTCAATTTTTTATTTGTCAAGAGCAAAACGAGTGGATTCATTTTTGTGGTTGATTATGTGTGAAAATATAAATTATTAAAGAATACGCATACTAGTCAACAATATTGGAACTTTGTACTAAGTGACAGTGGGCCATCTTATCCATTAAAAGAAAAACTAGGACCCTCCCACTCAAAAAATTACCAAGCATCTTCATGCCTAAACTTTTAAGAAGCGCCATGATTTGGTCCATACTTTTACCAACAGAGCTACGGTGGGTAGGATATTGATAAAATATGTGGAGTGTTTAACCATTTAAGTCATCCACTAAAGATACTTGTAAACCATGCCTTAGTGGGAGGTCACATTCGCTATCAATAAGTGGACTTATCCTTTAGAAGACCCAAACCATGCAAGTCTAGGATTCATGCCCTCCGGTGGGGAGTAACACTTCACCACATGTAAATGGGCAATCATATAGAGACCGTGGACTCTTATAGGGCATCCTCTCCCACTCAATCTTTTTGGGCTTTAAGTTTTAATAAATACCATCTTGTCTAGATGCAATTTATTATCCATCCTATATTGTTTCATTACATATCTCATACATAATCAATGTATGGCAAAGCCTAAGGTTGGCAATTTTCTAAATGACATGGAATGAAATAATATCATATATTATTTGCATTCATTTATCCATTCATCACATGAACTAATAAGCCACTTTTGATTGTCCGTCCTAAAAACATAAATACAATTACAAGGCTTTTAGGCCTAACAAAATCTTCTTGGACTTAGGTCTTCCGCTTCGAACTCTTCGCTTACATGACCCGGCCTATTTGGTAAAAAGTGTGTAATGGCCTTTTTTTTCCAACAAAAATTTGATTTTCAAAAACTGAAATTTGTCCAATAGAAAACAAAAATCTGCACTTGTTTTTCACAAAAACCAAAGCTTATGACATAAAAAATTCAAGCACTTGTAAAAACTGAAACTTTGGATTTTTATAGAACCGAAAAATTTGTTAAAACAAAATTCTAGCCCTTTGGCTTTCACAAAACTGAAATTTAGCCAAGACGCCATAATCAAAACTGATACTTTACCTTTTCATTTCTTCAATTTATGACTTCTTCATCTTCATCATTACATGATTTTGTACATTACATAATCAAAGAAAACAGAAAATTGAAGCAAAGGAGGAAACATGACGATGAAAGGCCACCCTCCTTGTTACAAACCAAATGAAGAAAACTTGCATGGTAACTTTATAATCTATGGACAACCAAAAGAGCAAAACACACACCATAAATATTTCTATCACATAAAAATATGCATCATACAAAATTGCCAACCCATGCATCACATATACGAACAGAAATCATTCATAAGAAAATGGCTCTGATACCAATTGTTGGATCGAAAACTTAAGCATGCAAGATTTAGCTAAAACGGTAGATTTCATAACTATTTTTTAGAAATCAAATTTCAGAGGAAGCAATATAACCAAATCAATATGCCAAGCCATACATGATACGGTATAAGGAAAATACTTAACATAAGAACAAGATGGTAGAATTATATCAACTCCTTTACTACATCTTTAACTCCTTACTGTGCTATCCTATCGTCGGCAATGTATCCTTTCCTAGGTGATGTATCCTCTTCTCGTTATTGTATCCTCGACCAATCCGATCAACTACTTGTTCTCCTTGGATAACTTGGTTAAAAAGATCCTTTGGTGGGAAAGGAGAAGAAAACTTGAAGAGATTTTGCCTTGTAAAAGAAACCAAAGATGAGACACCTCTCATGGAAATTTCGGATATCTCATGCAAGATAGGAGAGAGAGAGAGAGAGAGAGAGATAAACATTCAACAACCCCTTATATTCTTTTTCTCAATTTTGGTTAAGCCTCAAAGAAAGAAGTGAAGTGCATCCAATGCATTACATCCTTCCTTAATCAATCATAAAGAAGCCAATAAATGAGACTCTTCTCATTTATTTTAAAATGGATATATGAAAAGACAAATAACCTAAAATGATACATCTCATTTTCAGTTTTGTGATGAAAGAAGGAAAAGGGTCCATCAAATACACCTCTTTCTTATTTAATCCAATGAATGCTAAATGGTGACATGCTATCATTAAAAGACAACTATTAAACTGTTTAATGATAAGGTTGTAACTCCATTTGATGATAATAAAGCACGTTAAAAACCATCTTAAATGTAGCAAACCAATGCTAAATGTGCAGCTGCTCATTTATCCCATTAAAACCAAAAATTCACCACCTTTTATCTTTAATAACTTTTATTGGATTTAATTAATCAAATTAAACCAAAGTCTAGCCCATTTCTAGATGTTCATTTGGGCTTCTAATTAAAGTAACCCCAACATTCAATCATAGGCTTTAAAATCTATATTTGTATTTCTTACTTTTTTTGATAACCGTCCTAGAAGCTAAATGGAAAATCTAATTAGTCTTATATAATTCAAGCTCAATAAGCTCGGAATTAATTCGATCTCATTATAATTAATTCCAATTTATTAACTAAATGTCATTACACTAAAGACAATTAGTTGAACTTTTAAATTACTAAATATTATGAGAACACATGCTTCAAATAAGATGTCCAATTGCAAACTCAAATATAAACCATATTATAGTCATTCACACAATAAAGGATAAAATTACTGTTTTGCCCTTATGTTGATTTTCCTTCTAGATCTCCCGTTTTACTCTATATGGTGACTAACACCCAAGATCTCATCTTGGTATTAAGACTTGATAGATAGCTAGTCCATCAAACTAATGGCGCCAGTTTAATCACCAATCTCCATAAAGGATTTAGAAGTGATGATATCACTATAAACTCTTTATTTGAGTGAATGTTCCCTGATACATGTTTCAATTAATAATTTCAACATGCAAACACTAGATTGATACTCTGTAAAAATCCATTCCAATCATATCAAGAATTATAATGAAACACATATGAGTTCACCACTCATCGAGATTGTGGTTCATAATAAACGAATACTTAAGTGTATATATGTTTTAAGATTAAAGTAATGACGTACTTTATTCTTTAAAACATACGTGATTACAGATTCATTTAACAGTGCCATTATCGATAGTCAACTACTATCATGATATGAAACTTATCATTCCCTTGAAGTAAACTCTTTTACTTACATAGAGATAAATCGCAACACCACACTCTAAACTATAATCAAGCAACTAACTTGATTATTCAACTTTGAATCAATTATTTTAGATTCTAATAATATACATGTTTCCCATACATCTCTATGTATATGTATATGTATATTACTTACAAAAGAATCTCAGTACCTTATAACTAGTTTTATTATGCTCATACATATAAAACCAAACTCTTTTGTTTTATTAATAATAAATATTTTCATTACAAAATGTAGCTGGGAGAAATTTAAGTTATAAGTAAATACACTTGCTTTCTAGGGCACTATATTTATATAACTCCAATAATAAGATGATTTGAATGCATTCATTAGATCATTTTATTACAAACCCATTGATAGAATATTCAATGTAATCCGTAATTGTTATGTTGAATTTCATTTGTAACAACTAATGGTTTGTAATCATTAGGGATAACGTAACCTAGTTTAAATAATTCGAGCTTATGTGATTATTGCTTAGATTGATCTGTTTTTCTAATTCGTAAAGTGACTGTTCGATTAAATTTAAAGAGCGTCTCCTAAGTTATCCAATAGCTAGGGTTAATTAACAAGTTCTTCTTAATTAACTATGACCTAAGGAAAAATCGGGATTAATAGAGCTAGTTATTAATCTACGACCAATAGTTCAAAGAGATATCTGAAGACAACAATTCAATGAAATATGATTAATAGGTTGTAGGCTGAGATTGAACCAAAGAACTGGACTCCTAACGAATTCACCACTTTCATCATTTTTACATATTTTCTTTAATTTGCTTTTGCTAGTTTAGCTTCATTTTATTTTCTTGTTTGATAAACCATCCAAGCCCCCCACCCCCCCAATACTAAACATTATTTAATTTAATTTCAAAAGCTTTACACACACTCTCTATGGGATCGACCTAGACTCACCACTATTATAGTAGTAGGTCTAGTTTATTTTATGTAATGTTACGACATGCTACTAATTTTGGTGTTGTTGGTCCTAATGTTAGTTTTTCATCCAAGTTTGTAAGCCTTTAGTGATAGTATTTCCTCTTGCTAATAGTTATAAGAAGGCAAAAATGGGTTACTTTTGTGATACCATGGAAAGGAGAAAGGAAGCACTTAATGCTAATATTTAAAAAAATGTCTTTCTTATACACATCTTATCTTGCAACCATCAACGAAACACAAGAAAGACAACTTTACTCCCTTTTGTTTACTATTGAGGCATTTTTGAATATGAGTGCCTATTTTAGACTTAGTTTTATAAAGAAATTTGAAGTTAATAAAGGGATGATATTAACTGTCACAATAATTGTTTCACACAAGACGATGTAAGACCTCATTAGCTCACAAATGAAGTTATACAAGGATATATGTGTGGATTTTGGGATATCTATTGCAATTTGTCAAAGAGACAAATTCAATTTAGTTATATACTTCTTCATTTCTGTTAATTATTGAAAATCAATTATCACTTTATTTTATTTATAAAATTACTTTCATTGTCTTATACTTGCTTGGACTAATTTGAAAGTAGAGTTCCATAATTGCAAAGGTTTACGATTTGAATTCTTATTAAATGTGTGAGTGCAACTGGATGTGACATGATTGGAAAATAATTTAATTCATCTATTCTAAAAATATATATATTGGAATACAAAAAAATAAATAATTTGGTCTTTGTTTAATACAACTAAAAGTTTCGAGAAAGGTACATTACTATCATTATTAAGTTAAATATAATTTCTCATAATCTTTTATTTTTTATTTTTTATTTTTTTTACTATGACAACTAATAGAACAATTAATTCCATAGATCTAATATTTTTTGGAAGATTTCTATAAACTTAACTTGCCTGGACCGTATTAACATTTTAACTACTGGGGTTTCTGAAGAACCAAGTTTTATAGATAAGAATGACTTGGAAGATCATCTTGGATGAGAAAGTATTAAAATGTCATTTGGTGCAATGAGTTTAAATTATGGTAATGATCTCTCCTTAATAATGAGTATTTCGTACTAAATGAAAATTAGAGTTAATACAGTTGGAATGGATAAGTCATTAAATGAAGTTTCAGGTTTTTCATTTTTTTTCTCTTTTCTTTCAATTTCACTTGTATTTAATGTATTTATTAAATTCTTTATATGGAATATAAATATAAAAATTTTAACAATAAGTATTTTTATTTCAAGCTTCACTTTTACTTTGCTATGTTCTTCAATGTGAACTTTTGTTATGATGCTTATGGACTAGTATTATTCTTATCATTTGATGTTTTGATGTAATCAAATGTAACATTTTAAAATAGTACTCTATAGCATTCTTAATTTGAATCTATATAAGAATTAAATGATCTTTTTGATATATTAATTGTGGTTATTGTTTATATAAAAAAAATGTGAAAGGTAATATTAATAAGAATAAGGAGATAGTTGTTATATTAAATTTATATTATTATGTTTTTTATATAAGGTTGAATTAAAGTTAAAAATTACATATCACAACATATTGAGAGATTATTTTACAATTTTATAAAATTTAGAAAATATTTTATATTTAAAAAATTATCTGAAATAATACCAAATATTGACCAATGTTAATACCGTACCATACTATTACAAAACTAATATTAGGTTTGGTACGATATTCGTAACACTAGTGGGTACATGTTTATGTTGACTTTGAGACTTCTAGTTTCACTATTGGGTTAGGCTATTGTTGGTTACCACTTTGGGTGAGTCAATTCGGATTCACTCTTGAGGGCCCAAAATGTCTACAAGTATATTGGTGAATAGAGAAAGCCTCGTCTACAGCTCCTCGAGTAACTCCAAGATAGGTCCACTCTCAACATACAATTGAGATCTTTCTTTCCTAAAATAAACCATTTCCCTTGAAGTCAAGTCTTTCTTCTTCTTCTCTTCTTTAAAGCCTGGAGCTAGACTGATTATTCTTCCTACCTCAGTTCACAATTTAATCACACTAAGCTAGAACCCAACTAAGGGGAGAGAGAGGTTTGCCTTGACCATATCAATATTTTAGCAGATAAAGTTTCTAAAGAACTAAGTTTTATATATAAGAATGACTTGAAAGATTGTCTTTGATGAGAAAGTATTAAAATGTCATTTGATGCAATGAATTTAAACGACAGTAATGATGAGATTCTCCTCAATAACGAGTATTTCGTACTAAATGAAAATCGAAGTTAATGTGATTTAACTGAATAATTCATCTAGTGAAGTTTTACTTTTTTATTTTTTCTCTTTTCTTTTAATTTCACTTGTATTTGATGTATATATTAAATTTTATATATGGAATATAAATAAAAAACTTTTAATTATAAGTATTTTAATTTCAAATTTCACTTTTACTTTGTTGTGTTCCTCAGTGTGAACTCTTATTATTATGCTTATTGACCTATATTATTCTTATCATTTAATGCTTCGATATCATCAAATGTAACATTTTAAAATATTCGATATCATTCTTAATTATATATTTTTATGAGAATTAAATGATCTTTTTGATATATTAATTGTAGTTATTGTTTATATAAAAATATGTGAAAAATAATATTAAGAGGCATAAGGAGATAGTTGTTATATCAAATTTATATTATCATGTTTTTTTTATATAAGATTGAAGTAAAGTTAAAAAATTATCTATTACAATATTTTTGAAGACTGTTTTGTTATTTTATAAAATTTATATATTATTTTATATTTTAAAATTTTATCTAAAATAGTATTAGATATTAATCTATTGTACCGTACCATAACTAAATTTAATATAATTATTGATGTACACGTAACATGCTTATGTTGACTTTGAGACTTCTTAGTTTCACTATTGGGTTAGGCTCTTGTTGATTACCTCTTTAGGTGGGTCAAGTCGGATTCACTCTTGATGGCCCAATATGTCTTCAAGTATATTGGTAATTAATTGGGAGACGGAGAAGATTTCATTGAAGAGGAAGATATTGCTGTTGCCGACATCTCCTGAAGATTCGGAATCATATGGCCCAATATGTCTTCAAGTATATCGGCAATTAATTGGGGGAGGGAGAAGATTTCATCAAAGAGGAAGATATTACTGTTGCCGACATAACTTCTCCTGAAGATTCGGAATCATAGACATTAAACTCATGTCTATACGCTCTTAGTAACCAAAGCGAGTTATGGTAAGGATGTGGAAGACAACTCCAACTTAATCTTCAACTTTTTGAGAGTTTCTAATCTTTCACCAACAGATGTTAGAATCAAGTATTCTACTAGAATAACAATTTTGTTACGGAACTCATTTTATCAATTGATGCGACACTCTTTTTTATTTCTTTTACATATTACCTATCCACCCTACCTTCACAAGAGAAAAGAAATCACTTAATTCAATCTGGATATGGTGGTAATATTGTCATTTGCTCATTTATTCCATGCGTACTTTAAACAAGAACCAAAAAAAAAAAGGGAACACTGCGGCTCCGGTTCTGAAAATGCCGTTCCAGGAAGTAAACAAATAAAACCCTAACCCGTCACTCGATTGTTAAATGGCTTATGCTAAATGAAGTCATCGGAAACAGCGACTGTTTCAGATTTCTATTATGATTCCCACTTGAAAGAAATCAAAAGACACAAACTTGCATAAAAGAAAATTTCAAAGCCACACTATTATAGACATAACATCCTCATTAACAAAGCCGATTCATATCCCACGTAATCGTCTAAAGCTACGAGCTATCAACACAACATCCAGAGGGAAAATTAAAATGGAAAGAGAAAACAAGAGCAACATAATGGATTATAGAGCAATATATATATATATAACTTTGTAGGATCACCCAAAAGCTAGGCCAGTACTCCCATAAGCACCTCAAGTAGTTCTTGGTGTGCGGTTATGTGTGGAAAATGACCATCCGTCTCCACAACCTCCACGGTAGTCTTCCCTTTGATCTTCTCCTGCATGTAAAGCGCAACCGAGTTTGGTACGACCATGTCACTTCTGGTTTGCACTATGGTGCATGGAGTTGTAACCTTATCAAGAATGTCCCTTTCGTCGCTGTAAAACACCGTTTTGGCCACGGAAACTGCAACTTCTGGTTTCATCCGTTGCAGGCTTTTGGTGAACTTCTCCACTGATGAAGGATCACTGGCATCCACCACAAGCGAAGCAAAACCTGAGGCCCAGTTGTAGAAGTTGGATTCTATGTTGGAGATGATATCATCTATTTCTGAGCTCTTAAATCCTCCTTCATAACCATCACAACTTATATACCTGTGCATACAGATTTACATCATATATTTAACTGACTCAACTTCGTAAACTAGTACCTGATTAAATAACAAAACTTGGTGTTATAGTAAGCATACATTTCTAAATTCACTTGCTTTCCGTAAGAGTTTATACATATCCGGATATGTAGATAGGCCAACCAATCAGTCGGCTACAGTTTCTAATTTGATCTCTGGGCCGCAAATTGTAGGAGTAATCTAAATCGTTGCAAAATGACTTATACATTTTTTGAATTACTTTATACTCTTAAATTGGGTAATTCAACGCTAGCCCTTGGGAATAGAATTGCTAATCAACCAATTGCGCTGTCCAAAGTCATGACCAGTGAATGACGTCCACGTGTACTTCTTGCAAGACAGCGATAATTGGAAGTGTGAAACTCGTCGTACCCGTAATTGGCGATGGCCGGAAATAGTAATATGCATATATCACAAATGAAGTTTAATTCGTTGACTTGGTCAAGATATATGACCACCTCATAGTATTAGTGTGTAGCTCTTAGATATGGAAATAATTATATCCATGGCAATGATACAAAAGAAATCACATACTACCGTGAAATTTCTTTCCCAAATTATTACCAATTTGGTAAAGAGAGAGGATAGATTTATGTGCTGGAACTCTATATTTAACTAATTGTGAACTGTCTAAAGTTTTGAGTATCCGTTCAGAGGCCTTAAGTATATGTTACAAAACAGAACTAATCAGATGCTAGAAAACCGTGAAGTTCGATTACCTGGGAGAAGATCCAACAAGTACGAGTCTCTTGAAAAGCTCAGGCCTTTTAACAGAGGCAATGCATCCGATCATACCAGACATGGAGTGGCCAACAAAAACTGTTGATTCCAGTTCCATTTCTACCAAGAGAGCTATCAGGTCGTCTGCGAAAGCATCGTATGAGGAGTAATTCTCAGCCCGAAAGAGGTTTGGATCTTTCATAGTACCGGAAAAGCCCCAGTCGAAAACAAGAACCCTGTAACGCTCAGACAAGCAAGGAAGGATCTTGTCCCAGACTGACTGGTCCCCTCCATAGCCATGAGCAAGAACAATCGCTTCGCTACCAGAACCAATTATTCTTGCGTTCAAGGCTTCTGAGAGACCGTTTTCAAGCATCACCATGTTTTTTGTCTAGGAGAAGTAGAAGAGAGAGGCGGAGAGAGACAGAGAGATGTTGCTTGCTCTTGGTTCGATTTCCCTCCGTTATATAGGAAATAAAGGAAGGCTTGTTGACTAAGAAGAGATGCTACTGTCCTTAATAATTGATCCTAAACAGGGTGTAAACAGTACAGGGTAATTTATTACTTTTTCTTTCATCAATATATAGTACTGAGCTTTTGGCAATCCATTGATTATTCTGAAGTTCGTAACTATGCTCAGGCAAGCAGGTTGGAACCTTTTCACTTTAAAAGCTCGCATAGTACTTATCCAAGGAAACAAATTAAATTAAGAAATGAACTCAAAAACTTGTACGATACTTCCCAGTTCTAGGACTCCTCGTGGGAGCTACATCTACTGGACAGGATATGTATTCGAGTGCGTTCAAAACCAAAAAGTCCTTACTTGACTCTGACTTTTGTAAAAAGTTTTAAGTTCAAGTTATTTTTATGATCCTCTAGTCTTTTAAGAATCCTCTTTTATCGAATTAATTGTAGAAATCTCGTTTCTAATGATAATATAAGAGTGTAGATTTACGAAGAATTGGGATTGATGAGAACCTAATGGTAATTGAGAAAGTAGTAATTAATCAACAATCGATTAATCAGTATGCGAGGACTCTTGTGCAAAAAGGTACAGTCTACATAAAAAGCTGAGAGACTTTAATATTTCAAATTTACCTCTTCTAAAACTCTAGGATGAATTTTTAATAACTTAAGATTAATTCGAAAAAACTGAAATAACTAATATATATCATAAACTCAATAATCAGGAATCAACGGGAGGGATATTTGACACTACACTATGTTGCTGCTCCAGTTATTATATTAAATGCTTCGAACCAACTCCAAAGAAAAATATGTTCCAGAAATGTTGAAACCAGTGTGTTTTATTGGTCAAAAGAGAGTGCAAGTACGCGTGAGCCGTTGGAAATTTATAGCAAAGAACTTGTTTTAAACTGAAAAAACACGAAAACAAAGCCAATAGAACGCGGAGGAGGCATTTCTGAAGCGAATAAAAAGTGAAAGGAGCCCATCTCGGCATATGATTTGCAGAATCAAGGTAATATTTATCGTGGCTGTTGGGTTCATTTAGCAGCATTGACTTTCTACTAGGAGGTTTAAAATGACTTTCTATTACAACTTTCATTCTAATTCTCAACAATATCTTTAGTCCCTTTCTTTCAAATTCCGACTGACGAAATTAAAAGAAAAGAAAGGAAAGGAAAGCTATGGTAATTCATTTTGATTTTAATTTCCATTTTGTCAAATAAATCATTTATTTTGATCACAATTTACCAAATAGGGATCGGATACTGGGGCATTATTCATTAAATTGTAGTCATAATTTCTTTGAAACACTTTGCTTGCACAAGCCAAATATCTTGGTCAATTATACACTAATTTCAAAAACTCACATATGATACCGCACGTTAAATGCAAATAAACAACCAATAAATATAAAATAAAACTGGCTAAATAAAGCATGTATTTTAGTAGGATCTTTGAGAAAATATTTACCTAAACCATCTGTTCAGCGTAGAGTTGGGGGTGGTGGCCAAAGGAAAGGTTGAAAGGAGAGGGAGGCGCAGGACGATGGTGACAGGTGGGGTGGACGCGTTCTTCAGACACAAAAGGACCTATTTGTCGTTTAGCGATTACTGTCGTGATGCCGAGATTTGTGAGATAAGTCCAAGCCCTACCTTTTCCGCTATTAAAGGTTGTGAGCCCCACCATGTTCGCATCCCAAGGCGAAGGCGTGCATCGCCCATTAACTTTAAATATTGACCCCCTTTTTTTTTAATGTTTTTGCTACTTCCACTTTCCATTTAACTGATTTAAGCACAAAACAATTGACTACCCAGTACACCACTGAGCCGCTAGTCTAGTCATCCTCATCCAGAGGCCACCGTCCATGGATTTGAAGTGAGTAGATACTTTCGAATTGAATTCATTATCGAATTAGATTCAATTATATTAATGAGATTGATTTGAATTCAATTTACACTGTTTGGAACAAATCCAGTGATATTATAATTGAATTCAATTGCACTATTTGAAACACAATCAAAATGAATTCAATTATTTCATATGACACATTTACTCCTGACTAAAAAATAATCTTATTAACTAATAAACATTCACACTTACATAGAGTAACTTATAAACATCAATTTCATTATAAGTAATAAATATATAGTAATCTCTATCTTCAGTAATGAAAATGTTATCACCTAAGAATCTACCCCAAATGAAAGAAGATAAGAGGAATTGATATTAAGGTTAAGCGAGGTTTGTATAATTATGTTGACTAAGATTTTGGAGGTTAATGTAGAAACAATATTACAACAAAAATTTTGTTTATAATCAAAGATGGAGGAAGGATGGATATTTAAGGGAGAAGAGTGAAAAAGATACAATTGATCTCTTTGAAAATTTTACGCCCTAAAAAGAAACTCTAAACAATAATACATAGATTGCTTTAATAATATGCTGTGATTATTGAAGAATTGGGTTGTAAAAATCATCAAGACCTAAGCACTTCATAAAGTGGAAGCGGAATAGAATTTTGATTTCTGAACTCTAATTAGATCCACAGCTTATGTTAATGAAGATCATGATTAAGAATGTTTTCATTCTTAGAAATTCTAAGCACTGTGTTTTTGAAATTAAGCATGCATTAGGAGGTGCATGGGTCTGCCATTGGGAGAAGAGAGAAGAGTGGCGTGAGAAGGGTTATTGTGTTGAAATCATGGGTATTATTGGATTTCAGCGTTAAAAAAGAAGACTTGCAGCTTATGGAGTTGAATTCACGTGACTTATAGCATGAATTGAATTTACAAAGGATGTGGGTTTTAAACCCACGTGTGAATTCAATTCATAGCTTTTTTTAGTTCCAAACAGGTAAATTTGAATTCAATTACAAGATTGAATTCAATTCACCATGTTCCAAATAGGGTGTAATTGGGTACAGAATCAGAAGACCTCTCTCGACACTGCTACCTTCTTATCTTTTTTTTTATGAGCATTTATTTATTTATTTTTATAATTTTTATTTATTAAATAGATAAATGTTTATAAAATAAGATAAGAACAAAATAATAAAATAAGTGATTTATTCCAAGATTAATTATATATATAATTTGGAGACATAAACATATCATTTTGCAAAATAATAAACAATCTTTATATATTTAAGAAACAACGCAATTATATCGGCTCTTAAAAAAGTCAAATTTGATATTTTGTTATTTTATTTTCTTTTCAAATTTGAATTTGATTTTAGAGCCATTAAAAGTTTGATATTTTTAAGCTTAAAGATATTGATGAATTTCAATATACAATCACCATTGTAAAATTTGACTAGACTCCAATTTTAAAGTAACGTAATACTTTTTGCAAAAAATCAAGGCAAGCTCGTCAAAAAAAGGTAACAAAATAATGATGTATTCACGAGTAAGAGGCACAAATTTTTAGGGATGATATATGTTGTGTCCATTAACTAATTTCAACTATGTACCAACCGATCGAATATTGAGTGATAATTATATACCAAAGAATTCAACTTGTCTCCATAATCTAAAAATACGTAGTTTAACGCGGCACGGGAAATTTTTTTCCCGAAAATCTAATTCTAAAGTGATTACGTTTGTAATCACATCCTCCGTCTTCCTCTTTATTAGAGCTATAAATGAATCGGTTCATTGATTACAAAATATATGCCAATACCAACTTGAACGAAACTTATAGTAAACAACATAAGTATTTTACAGTTAATTTAATTAACAAGTCAAATCAATATCATATCATACTTGGTATAATTTATAAATATTTAGATTCATTACTTCCTTTTTTATATGCTGGGATCTTCTATCTAATGCACAAAGGAATATTAATAGTAACAAAAATTTTTTTATAGAAAATGTAATGAATTAAGCCTTAAAGGCAATCAAGAGTTTTACATAACCTATATAAGGAGCTTGACAGAGTTTCTAGAATAATCTATGTAATATCCCGTCTCTCAAATGGTTGAGGGATAGAGGTTTAGAAGATTAAGCGCATGTTTAGAAGATTAAGCGCATGCATATTGTATTAATCAATTGACATATTCTGAGATGCTTAGATATGATTTTGATAAATTAGAATTAAATTAGAAATTGATGGATTTAAATTAGTAATTTGTAGTTAATTGTTAAAAATCAGAAGTTTGAGGAGTCAATGTGTAAATTGGCTTAGTAAAATTCCTAAATGGTAAAACTGAAGACAAGTGACACTTTATATTTGTGACAAGTGACACTTTATATTTACGAGAAGTGGCCCTTTAAATTTGTGACAAATGACACTTTAGACTTGTGACATGTGGAGTTTTAGAATGGTGACATGTGTAGCTTTACAAATGGTGACATATGTAACCTTGCAATTGGTGACATGTGTAGCCTTACAAGTAGTGACATATGGAGGCTTAAATGAGTAACATGTGGAGGCTAAAGTTAGTCACACATGGACCAACAGAATAGTAAAATATGGATCAATATAATAGTAACATATGGACCAATGGAATGGTGACACATAGACCAATGAAATGGCGACACATAGATTAGTTTAACCTTTAAACTTTCTAGAGAAAATAGATGTAAAAGGCAACATAAGGGAGAGTGAAGGTCTTCCATGAGTTTAGAAGAGGGAGAAAAACATAAACGAGAGAGAAAGGAGGAAAGAAAAAGGGGAAGGAAAGAAGTTACCAAGGTAAGCTGAAATTCTGGTTTCAATTTCATCTTTCTCTTTCGATCTATTTTACATATCTTTAGAGCATGAATTTAAAAAAACTCAAAGAACAAAAGTTGTAGATATAGGTCTTAGGTTTACCTATGTGAAAGTTTCTTGATAAAATAGTGATTGGATCTTGAGTTATGCTTATTTCCTTAATACTGCCCGTGACAGACCCCTATACAGGAACCTTATATTATTTCCTAATTTTTGAGGGCGTTAGAACCCGAACTAGTCAAAGTATACAACATGAAAATGATTATTGATGTATTATTAATGCTTATGTGAAACTTTTTGTCTAGAAGATGTCTTGATAATGATTTATTATTATTTGAGCATTAGTTGTCAGCCTGTTTCTTACTAGAAAACAAGACAACATTTGGATGGGAATTGTATTCTAAAGGGAGATTCTGTTCATGTAGTTTTTAGGTATATTAAAACTAATCGAAGTTTAGTTTTAGGGGGCACAAGAATCATGATAATTGGATTCTTGTAGAGAGAGTTATGATTAAAATAAGACAGGTTATTCATAAAGGAATATTAGGAAGAAAATCATATAAACATTGCATTTAAGAATTGCATACATATTCTCACTATTCATTATCAATGACCAATGTTCATATGCATGTCTAATAGGCTCTCAAAGTGATTTTCAATACCTAGATATTGTCAGGACATCGAGGCAATAGGTCGTTGGAGTGTTCTGTGAGTTAACCTAGATGTTTTCTCACTATGATTAATTGGTTCTGTTTATTGTGATGTTATTGATATCATTGTGATAATTCTGAACATTGACAATTCAAAGAGTTTGATATTTGGGATTGTATTGGGAGTGTTTCTAAATTATATATGAATATGGAAATATGTGTACTCAACTAAATGTTGAATGTTGGACTTAGATCAGATGAATATGATGAATGACTATGCACATTGACTGAAAGTGATTGTTAACATATCATGTGAATTGATGCATTCCATTACATTGCTATGCATGATCAGATAAAGGAGTCATGACCGGATTGACCAATTTGAAAAAGAGCTTAAAGCTCATAAATGCGCATAAAAGCCATAGATTCAGTTATTAATAAACCCGGTATCCACAATAGGTATGAGAAAATAAATGAAATGATCTCAGTATCCCACAAGGGATATGAGACAGTAAAACGACGCTTGGTCACAA
>JANZXR010000008.1:32842317-32880866 GCA_027575705.1 Erythroxylum echinodendron
GAACTATTGTGAGGTATTTCTATATTGTGTTCATATCAAGATATGCAATGTTTTTGTATGTGATGATGATATGAATGATTGAAATAAATGAATATATAAAATGTCTGAAATTTATGATGTGGTATTGAGATATGAGGCATATTGTGAATTTGGTTGATATTTATGATTCTTGTGTTTTGACATGAGTGAGCACATCGATAATGGTTCACTCATTGAGTTTGCAAACTCATCAAAATTGCAACGTTGATTTTCAGGTCCAGGAGAGATATAGCTGGTCTAGTTGGAGTATAACTTCTACATTTAGACATGAGTTAGTGGTCGGGATTAGTTGTACCTGTAAATGTCTTCAGTTATTTTGTAACAAAAATTGTATTTCTCAATTATTGTACAATGTTTGTATAAATTCTGAAATGTAATGACATTTATGAATGGATATATTTATAAATGGAATAAGCCAAAAGGAATATTGGTTCGCTTAAGATGTGTTTGATGCTTAAAAATTAGTAATGAACTGATTTGACCGTCTTAACTTTCCATTCTCTAAAGTATGTTCTCGAATAATCATTGATACATTCGAGATATGCTCTATGAGAGTGGTATGTTACAATCTAAGTGCTAAAATAAACGACTGTGTTGCTAGTGAGTCAGTTTAACGTGCTTAAACTTTCCATATACTAGACCAGTACTCAAGGAGTTGAGCTTGTGAAGACTAAAGTATTATCTAAGCCTTAAATGTAGACGTTGAAGGAACTATTCCATGATGGAGCCCTTATTATGAAAATTTTAAAGGTTCCTCTCATTCGAAATAGCCTTGACAAGTAAGAATATTGCTATGCAAAAGCTCCATCTTTCAGGATCGTCCTTATGTACAAATTGGTTAAACCAAGAAATAAACGAGCTTCAGTTGCTAGGCACATTCAGTATATGACAATGATGAAGGATGATGTTCCAGTGAGGCTTTACAAAAGCACACTGGAAAAATAGGTGATCATGGCTTTCCTCCTCCCTTCGACATAGTATGCATCGGTTTGGTATGTATAGGAAAATCTTCAGTTGGTCGATCATAGATAGACGATGTTGCATAGCTAACCACAAAGTAAGGGCAACCCTCGAGTGGTAACGACAGACATTACTAGAGAAACTCCCATTCCGATAAGAATTCTCTTAGAATTTGTACTTGACTTCTTTTTGAATATGTAAGTGAGCTTTAAAAATTTTAAAATTAAAAGTTTAAACTACTAAAATACTAAAGAGTGTTGAAACAAAATTCAAGCTAAAGAGTTTATTTGTTTTAGGCAAAAGAAAAGTATATGCTATAAAGAAAATTTGAGATGATGATTGGATAAGTACATAATGCAAAGAAAATTTGAAATAACACGGTGTTTTTGTTGTAGTAGTATGATATTCTATGTTTATGCTTCTGTGTCCCTTTGTGTTGTGATGCTGGTGAATTTATATAATGTGAGGGAAGCATTGCACTAGTTCTTAATGTAACATCCCATTACCCATGTTGAGGCTAGAATAGTAAATATGAGAGATTTGTAAGAAATTAGAAAATGAATTTCATACTAATGCATCATATGATATACTTATACGCATGAATATTGAATTTTTGTACATAAAAATAATTGTACATGCATTCATAGACATTTCGGGTATAATTGATTTATAATGAATTGTGAATGTGATTTTTTGGAGAATTGTGGTTTTTATATGTTGAAAAATTGATTTGGAGAGTGTATTTAGTAATTTAGAATTTTTAGATAATTTTGGGAAAAATTTGGAAAAATTTTGAACTAGGAAAAATGTCAAGTGGCAAGACAATTGGCAAAAAACAGTAGAATTAAAAATCAAAGGGCAGTGAAAATTTTTATAAATGACATTTGGGTTTAATGACATATGTCATTGAAATTTGGAGACAATTGGAGTAGAAATTGGAGTTAATTGGACAAATAGAATGAGAAAATCCTAAGTGAACCTATAAGAAGATGACATGTGGCAAGTGATTGCCAAGTCATGTCTTCAGATCACTATTCTTTTAATTGTAAAGACCCTCCTTTTTTTGTTTCTCACGATGCTTTCTAATTGAAGGGTATTTTGTTCTTGTTTTCTTATTCTTCTATGTGACCTTCGCTTCTCCTTCTTCAAAAATTTTGTTGCCAACCTTCACCAACTTTGAACCTAGCCCTCTTATCTTTCATTTGCTACTTTTATCTTGTTCTCTTCTTCATTTCTTACCAAAGACCCAACCTCCAAACCTCCATGATGATGTACGTGGGTTGTATGAGGAGCTAGGGTTGTTCTTTTGAAGGATTTAAAGAGAAATCAAGTAATTTATATGTTGATCTTCATGGGTTAGTGTAAATAGAACTTGTATGTTGAATAATTGAGATTGATGTATAGGTCATGAATTTGTATGTATGTGTTATGGATCAAGAATAACTATTGTTGCTATCTTGTTTTGAGTATATGATTTGTTGATATTGATAAGTTGTTGTTGAGATGATCTTTGAGATAGAAAGTTTATTATGATGAATGTGTGTATGAAGCTTTTTGTTTTTGGTGTATATGATCAAGCATGGATTTTGAATTATGTATAGATGATCATGAACTATAATTGGAGTACTATTGAAGAAGAAATGATGTGGATATAAGTTAGAAGTAATAGATTAAGCAAAAGGGATGAATTAGGAAGAGATTGATGAGGAAGTGTGCTGGAAATGTGTTAGATGTAGTGTTTCTACTGAACATGCATCGGTTTTTTGACATATCTTATTCTACAGCTATCCAAATAGGATGATTGTTGATTTATATTAAACTAGAGATGAATGTCTACAAATTTCATGATGAAATCGAGTTTGAATTCTATCTCTAATCATGTTGAAAATTGTCTTGAAGTTAAGTTTCAGATTTTGTCTCTATTTCTGAACAGTATGGAGTAAATCGTGTATAACTTTTAGAATACTGAGCCAAATTGTATGGACTTAAGTTCTTTAGAATCACATAGATGAATAATTTTTTAGAAGAAGACTTTGTCTAGAAACCTCATTTTTTAGGTGTTAAATGGAAGTAAAGTTTAGAAAAAATAGAAGACAAAAGAAGGAGTGTGTCGACCTAGAAATAGGTCACGTCACGATCGTGACTCTGCATGGGCGACCGCGGAAGTCACGATCTCGACCTCGATGGTTGTACGCGGGTGATGTTTTATTGAACATGTGTTGGTTTTTTGATGATATCTTGAGTTGTAGATGTCCAAATAAGGTAATTCTTAATTAAGATTAAACTAGAGACAGAATTCTACAATTTCTTAAAGAATTCTAAATTTAATTCTATCTTTAAGACTTTCAAAATCTGGTGAGAAATTGAGTCTTGATTGAGGTTGGAGTACTACCCAAGACAGAAATTATATCTTGATGTTTTCATAAAACTAAATGGATATAGGCTGAATCAGACAAAAGTGTCTTCATAAAAGTTGTAATTCATTCTATTATCTTTCAATTGGTATTAAGTTTGTAATTTTTAGATATCTGAGATAAAAGTTATGAGTTGTAAAATTTGAGGGTATGATCATGAACTAGCTAAAAGTTCAATTATACATAGTCTGTGGTATTGTGAGCATAACTCATATGATACTGAACCAAATTGAATGATCTTAGTGTCATTAGAAACTTAAGAGATAGATGAACAATTATTTAGAATAAATTATTCTCAAATTACTTCATTTTCATTATTATATTGATCATGGAAAGTTGACCCGAAAGTGTGTCTTAGGAAAAATCTGAATTGAAGAAATGAGTTATGAATTTTGATTTTTATGGTTTTATTGAGGTATAAACCATAATTATAAATGACATTATGTGAGTTTGGAAATATGTATGATTATGTGATTAGAATAATGGAAAGATACCCGGGATTGTCATGAACATGCGTTGTACATATTTCATATACATTCATGTGCATAAATGAATACTTATAATTGTGCTAAAGTGTGATGTGTGTATATTGCTTGTTTTAGAGGAGCAATTAGAACGTCAACGTCCAAACATTACCAGAACTTCGAGGCAATAACTTCAGAAGCTAGTGTGAGTAATCTAGATGATCTCACTCAATTATTGTTGTGTTTAATTCTGTTTTGACTTATCCTATGAATGTGTAATGTTGTGTACTAAAAGCTGGACACAAAGGTCCGATGATTGTGATGTATGAATGAAATATTAAAGTGCTACTTGTATGTGAATGGGAAGAACTAATTGTTTCTTGAATTGAGTGATTGATTATGAGATGCATTCCATACATGAATGCATGATTAGATAATGAGAGTTGTGACCTTAGTAGCCACCGAAAACGAGCTCAAAGCTCTGAATGTGATTAAGAGCCAAAGGCTCACTATGTAAAATGAGCCCTATATCTCCAACAGATAAGGGACAGTATAAATGAGCCCAGTATCCATAATAGATATGGGATAGTTTAAGCACTCGGTCACAACAACGTAATAATTAGAAAAGAGTCACATGTGCATTCCATATAATTTTTATTAAGTATGTTTGATTGATTGAAATGCAATTGTCTTACTTTTAAATAAGAATGTGATATGTAATATTGTATGTAAAAATGCAATGATGTGAATTATATGTTATGTGAAATAATATGTTGCATGAATTGAGTGAACTATCGATGATGATTACCTCAACTGAGTTCGCAAAACTCATCCAAAATTACAGGTTGACATTTTAGGACGGAGAGAGGATTCTAGCTACTGAGAGACCGTACATGAAGCTTAATGCTTGTACTTTTGCGAAGAAGATATGGTTCAAAGGTCGGTCAGTCGGACTGAAGGATTTAGTTAGCTCTTTTGTATTTCCTCTTTCATGTAGTATATTTTGTATTAGGATATGTTGATGTACATGTACAGATTTTTGAAAGCTACAATGTATGTACATTCAGATTTGTGAAATGAAAAAGGAAATTGGTTTTTTTTTTAATAAAGATTTGGTGACTTTCTTGTATGATAGTAGATGCCATGATTAAGTGGGATAACTTACCATGTGATAAAGCGAAAGTATGATAGTTAACACGCCGTTGTTATAAGGTATGTACTAGAATGTCATAAAGATGTTCCAGTATGTACCTTATAGCAGTGGGGGTGTTACACTTAATCCTCTTTGGAATTCTTACAATTAGGGAAATAAAATCCATATAAGATGGCCTTTTTTGCAAAATAGGAACTCCAATGTAATTAAATAAAGTTGTTTTATATGAATTCACATTTAAATTAAATATCTAGTTAGATAAATGTGAAGTAATAAAAGAGGCATATTTATGGCTTATATCTTTCTTCTCATTATTTTATAACCTAAGCTTAGAGAAGGAAGAGACAAGAGGGCCTTATGGCGGATTTGGTCAGAAATCCATAATAGAGTCCAACCTCAACCACCAATTCGTGGCCAAACTAAAGAGCTTCTTGAAGGTGCTAATGACATTCATAAGAGCACTTATAAAATGGGATTCAACTCCTAAAAGAAGGATCAACTCATCATCAAAAGTTAATTAATATATAGCAAATTTCATATATTTTTTATGGTACTTAAAAATCCTTTCTTGAATGATAACATAATTAATCAATCTAGTCAAAACTTCTATGTTAAAGGTGAAGAGGTAAGGGGCTAAAAAATCCTTTTGCCTCATTCCCTTAGCCTTTTAATAAGATTTGTAGGAGCTTTATTGGAAAGGATGCCAAAGGAAATAGTTTTAATACATTACTCAATCCAATTAACAAAAGGTGGAGGAAAACTAATGTTGAATTTCCAATTAATAGAATCAAAGGCCTTTTAAAAATCCACTTTGATAGCATAACTTTTCAATAAGCTTTTCTTTGTAGTTCTTGAAAATTTCTTGAGTAAGGAGATTGTTATCTCTAACTTTTCTTCCATCTATAAAAGCTCTTTGGGTAATGTTACTAAGAGGCTTAAGAACTAGTCCAAGCCTTGATTCTAAAAGCTTAAAGATGATTTTATAAGCGATGTTACATCATGAAATTGGTCTTAACTCCTTCATGGAAGTAAGATTGGCCAGCTTAAGGGTAAGACTAGTAAAAGTCTTATTGAACACTTTTAACATGCAACTTGTATTAAAGAAATCTAATATGGCATTAGTCACCATATGCTCGATTAAGTGAATTGTTTTTGGAAAAAATAAGGAATTAAGCTTATTAGGGCATAGGGCCTTGATTGGTTTAAGGCTAGCATTGCTCTCTCCACATTTAAGGGACTAAATAGTAAGATGAGAGCAGCTGCATCTAAGATAGGGATTCTATCAATGATAAAAGAGCTAAGAAGATGAAAGATGAAGAAGAGGTATCATCGTTACATCTTCTTAACGATGTAATTAATGAATACTTCATACCTGCCTATGAGAATAAGTTTTGTTTTAGATTCACAAGTCAATTCTATTGTACTTTTTTGTGATCATAAGTCTTTAATTTGCTAAAACTATCTCCTCTGATTTATAAACAAGATCCAAATAGGCATGACGAGATAGAAACAAAGGAGATAAACGAAACAAAGACAATGTGCCAAGTTCTTTCTCCATTTCCAATCTTGTGTTTAATTCAAGGATAAACCAAGTCACGCAGCTTCATCATTTAGATAAGAATCTAGGTGAACTCCTTAGTACAAGAAATTTGTTAGAAAAAAATAGCTTGAGCAAAGTTAAGATTAACTCAATTCCTATTCTTTAAATTGACTAATACTAGGTATCAATGTTTTAGTCCAAACTTACTTAGGCCTTTGGCTCATGTAGACGATGAGACATGCCAAGCTAATTATAACTTTTCAATAATTTCATTTGAACAAACTAGTAAATACTATGCCCATAATGGATTATTTGTTTGTCAAGAATTGCACAAGGATTCTGTTTAGGTAGGCGAAATCTCCACTAAGTAGAGACAAGAACAAATATTATAAACATAAACTAATAAACAAAAAAAAGTATAAACATTAAACATACAGTATATACAATCCAAGGTTCTATTACAAATAAAAAAGTCTAAAATCCGTAACACAAATAGAGGATCAAACACATGGCAATCAAAAATATATATAATAGGCAAAACTCATAATAGAAAACCCAAAATCCAATTTACGTCAACTCCTTTTTCACCAAATCTGAAACAAGTAAATCGAATAATAAATTACCTTTTTATTGATCTCGACACCAACAGCTTGCTTGGTGATATTCCAGACGCGACTAGTACAGCTATGGTATAACTTGTGACACATGTTCTTGTGAATGGCATCATTAACCTTGAAGTTAACGTAGTCACTGATCTTGTAGGTCCTGAGATATGTAGTCAAAAGGATATAACCCTTCTTCCTAAAGAGTCTAGCGAACATCTTTGGTTCTCTTGGGAAATCTGCATGACAAACTTCCTATATGCTACATCAAGCCTACTCCTCCAAAAATTGCATATATGAAATGTACAACTTTCACAATCATCACTGCATACTGCATTAGTCAAATTTCAGGCATTGACGATATTCCATTCCACAACTTCTCGATTGCCGATTGACAAGATATTTCCTAAAGTTTATTATACCTCTGATGCCTATAATCCTAATGCACTTTCAAACTCCTTTTGCTATTATTTCCCTGTCTTATTTGCTATTTGTTGATTTTTAGTGCTTAGATGATTGTAATCTTAATGCACATACAAACTATTCTTGTTGTTGTTTCGTTGTCTTTTTTTCCTATTTACTAATAACTATTGTTGAATTGTATTTCTCTTATATTTTGTCTTGTATTGTTGGTCTTTTGTTCTCGTTCTATTTGTTCAGTCAGTAATTTCTTTTTAATTCATATACCTATTGGTTGTTTTCTACCTTGTCAAGATTTTAAAATTTTTTTTCATTGATTTACTTTAATTCATATCAAATTTTGCAATTGCTATATTCTTTACTAAAATATTATAACGAATTTTACTTCACCTTTTTGGATTATCAGTTTTTCCTTTCCATTTTTATTAATCCAATTTAAATATTCACCTGTTATATCTTTTCCTCTTTCCCCTTACAAAATTCTGTCTTGCATCATATATTTTTAATTTTTCCCTCCAAATTTTAACTTTAACAATATTCATTTACACATCTTAACCATTCATAACTAACCCTATATGTACATACTTTTTAATTTTCAAAAATAAGTACTAGGAATTATTACTGCGCATTTGCACAGTCTCTATCTGCTAGTCCATATTAAAAGGGTGGTGGTATAAATTAAAATTATTATTTACATCATGTAATGCATTTATCCTCGTAAATAAGAGCTTTTATTAAAAAGAAAAGTTTACAAACAAGTTGAATGAATAAGATATAAGTTTATAATTTTTTTGAATGAAAGATTTTTCCCTTGAGTTGTAGTAGTCACCCCGTCATTATGACGCCACAGTTAGGTCCCATGTCTACTCGAAAATCAAACACCTTAGGTATAATAACGACTTATCTTTAGATTGTTGCGTGTAAATAGCTTTTCAAAATAAAGTTCTCGTGCGACTCTGCTCCAAAAGCCGAAGCTTCTTTTTCTGTTTGGTATATAGGGAAACCAAATCTTCATCCGATCTGAAGGCACTATAGTCTCAATCTCTTTCTTGTCGTTCATGGCATCCTTTAAAAAAAAAAATCTTTTTCAGCTACATGTATGGCAAGAGAAGAATAGAGAACAAAAGACAAGCAGGAGTCAACCACGTAGAGAAATGTGAATCAGAACCACAGTATTCGTTACGTTTACATTTGTGTTGGATGATATTTCTCACTTGTAAAAGGTTAATCTTTTTGAACAATACAATTCAACTCGATAATAGAACAAATGGAAGACTTAAAGGAGAATTTTTTATTAATCAAACCTTGACACAATTATAGGTTGACGGAGTTATACATACTCATTTCCATATAAAAATAGTTTAGCATCATTGTCTGAAATATGAAACAGGGTCACTAGAGTAAGAGTATGGTCATTTTTAAAGATAGAATCGTAATAACTAGGGAGAGAGTGAGACAGAGAAATATTGAAACGTCGCAGTCAACTTGGTGTCACGCATCTACTGTTCAAAGGCCATTTATCGTGTGGTTGGTGTAGCATTAACATTCGTTATCCCTTTCCTCAGCATTCCTCCAAGATACAACGGACAACCAGAATTGGCCTTAACTATGCTTTCCACCTATTTTGTTTGTTCCACTTTACAGGTAACAAGCATCTTCTTCTTTGGACCTGTCTATCAGTGGGGTTTATTATGCCAATTGCCAAGTCTTTCTAATTAAGTTAACCACCAGACTTCCCCTAGTAACTGAACTAGTCCTATCCAATTAAAGGCTTGCATATCAGATATCTATTTGTTTTCGTATGTTAGGAATTATGTACGTTGGGACAAAGGGGTTGGAGTAATGAAAGAGTCTAATGTGTGAGTAGTAGTAAATTAATCATTTCCAGAGTAACAATCGTACTTTAATATTGGACTTCGACATCAAATAACGGCCCTTCCCTAGTTTCATGCATTTCCATCTGTAGTGATGCTGTGCGTTCCGTATAACAATAATATCAAATAACATTAACAGCCATACTTTTGCTTTTCCGTATCTTGATTGATAGGGCAGGCGTACACGTCACATTTATTGATTCTGAAAAAAAAAAAGGTTCTCTCCTTCACCCAATGTTATGAATACCGTACTGAATTTAGTATCAAATTGAGTTCTGATACAGTATTATACCGGAAGTTGAAGAAAAGTACAGTGCCATTATAGAAATTAATAAGCAGAAAGATGATTCTAGTACAAAACCAGTTTTGTAGTAAAAATTTTAGTTTTCATTAATAACATTCACTATAAGTATTATTTTCCACTGTACTCTTAATCAATATAACTAACAATATATTTTATGAAATATTTTATTTATTAAAATTTTTATTTATATTTTCTTAATTTAATTTAATATTTTATTATTTATAATTTTAAATTTATATGACTAATAATATATTTTTTATTTTTATACAACAATTAACAGTTTATTAAATCAATGAGTTTTTTAGTCATTTAATCTCTTTTCAGCATCCGCAATCGCACTTGCCAAACATCTATTTTCATATTTCAGCAGTTACCAAAATAACAATTTCAAACACATAAGTATTTACTAAAAATAAATCTTTATAATTTCAGCACGTTAATTTTAGCAAGTTACCAAAAACTACGCATTTCCAAACTAAGCCTAAATCCTTCGGCAGTAGTGTATTTAGTTGGTTCTTTATTATGAATTGGTTCTTCTTTTCAATTTGCCGGCAGCTTGCCAGAATTATGTTTCCTATGTTGCTTCCAACAACTTTAGGACATTAACTTCGCGAATCCCGCCCAAAAAACTGACAGCATTAAACTATTGCCGCTCACGTTCTTGTCTGAGGTAATGAACCTTTTGAATTATTTAAGGTTGTAAATAATTAATTTCTCTTTTTATATGTAGAGAGGATAAGTTGTGACCCTTTTAAAAAGAAAACATGATAGCGACATCAAATTATCAGATTATCTTACTAGAATAAAGTATTTATTTCGAATTTCAGCTGCCACTAAAAAATATTGAACTAATTCTAACTGTATAAGCATTAAGGACAAAAGTTATATTTTGATTCTGCATTTCTTTTCTTGATTTTGGCATAATTATATTTTTACTCTTCATGTTATTTAGTTTTCTAAGTGAGTTTTAATTAATTTTTAAATTAAATTATCTAATATTAGATATTTTCTGATCAAATAGTTTTCATTAATAAAATAAATAAATAATACAAATATAACATATATCACGTTAGCATAATAAAAATAATAACATGACAGCAATAAAGGAACCACATCAGCAACACATTAATAACACATATGACATACGGGGCCTACAAGACTACAAGGACGTGTCATTTTGTTATGATGTTGACATGTCATCTAATAGATATTATATTAAATTTTAAATTAATATATTAACAATACAATATCATGTTCTGACAATATCGTACCCATTAAATTTTCTTATTTTAGTTCGTTGGAAAATTACTAATAATACGAAAACTTTAATTGAGAAGGCGTCAAAATCATTCCAATTACTTGTTCTTATAGATAAGGAACCAGGCTGATTTTAATAAATTATCAATTAAATTCTTTATATCATTAATAAATTTTCAATTAACTCTTTTTGGGAAAGTGGAAGGACTTATTAAAGGAGACAAGTGAGTTTTAATACAGTTAGTATTATAAGATCCACAATGCCTTATGAACTATTTACATAAATGCCATGTTAATATCATGGTGACATAATATGTTCACATGACATTTTACAGCTCACACTGTCTTGTGTATTAATATATGCTAACGTGTATCCTATATGCCTACCAAATCGTTGTTGTGCACGTTCATAGTTTTTGTTAACTCCATTAATGAAAAGTATTTGATTACACTGCACAAAATTATGTTTTTAGTGAAAACAAAAGTGGTTGCTAAGATAAGTAATATTAGTCACTATTATTTAAAGTGTCTAATTATTAAAGTCGTCACCTTTCCTTACAAATACTCCGTCACTAATGAAATAGTGACTAATTTAGGAAAATAGTCATAATTATGCAACATTTTTGCGACAAAAGAACTAACACTAAAAATTATAAAATGTGTGATAAAATTATATGTACAAAGTAACTTTACATATTTATGATAAGTTTGTCGACACAAACAATATAAAGTAGTGACGAATAAAGTCGTAATAATACTTCATTTTATTGTGACAACATCTTGGCCACTAAAATAATTGAAAATAGTGATAAAATATTTGTCACTTGTGTTTTTTTATGAGTTTTAATTACTTCTTAGTCACTAATATTTTAAGGAAAAAGTGTCAACATCATTTTGTCATAAAAATGAAAATTTGATAATGTCACTAATGTGTTTACTATTGTTACAAATAAAACTATTAATTCAACAATAGAATTGCATTAGTGGTAAAATTTTTTTACATAAGTGACTATATTGTTTAACAGATTTCATCATAAGTATGAAAGTTATAAGTTACAATAATGTTCTCACTAAATAAAGATTATATGTTACAATAAATTTATCTCTAATGTGTTCGTGTTTGTCACAAATAATATTATTAAATTTAACAATTTAATTGCTTAATCGATAAAACATTTTGGTTTGGTGGCCATAAAATAGAAGTCACAAATGATAAGGATTTTTAATGCCAATATATTGTCACAGAATTAAATAAAAATTATTAATGCATATACAAAATATATACAAATCATCAAAATGTACAAAATTTTAATTTCCAATATATAGAATTGGAAAAATTAATATTCTTGACAATTATATTTATTACAATTATCCTAAACTACTAAGTACTAATTCAAGCTAAAACTCTCCGATGTAAAATTTCCTGGCTATTTTTACAGATGAAGTTTACCATTGATTTGTTTCTTATAAAATAAATAAAAATAGAATCAATTAATTAGTTTATAAATTATTAAGCTATAAATTTAGTACTAACATTTTATAATAATATAATGATAATGATAAGAAGTAATACTAACTATCTTAGATTTTATAAATTTATAAACTCACATAATTAGTTGGAGTATTTGATGTTGTGGTAATTGATGGATCTCCATTTAAGGCAGAAGCATTAACAAACTAGGAAATACTCTAATATTTACCAGATGCGCAAAAACAACTAAAATTTTTTTCATTTCCTTGACTTGCTCTCAATAATTGCATTTTGAGCTTGAATCTTCTCATTTTAAGTTTAAATCTTTTCATTTTGCGCTTTTGTGATTTCAGTAAGTCTTACAACTTTATGATCTAAATCACTTGCACGTTTCTTTGCAACCTCAGCTTCAATTAAAATTTGACTTTTTCTCAGGACTTAGATGTTATCTCTTTAACACCTAAAGCATGTGAAAGAAGTCCTATATGAAAGACCTTTAAGTTAGGAGTCAAGTGTGTAGTACAAAAATGCATCCCAAAACAACTTCCCTTAATCATTAATTTATTATTTTTGGATCCTATTAGTGGAAATGGAAACCAGTATAGTATTACATATCATATGTAACATGAAAAGGCACAAACTAATCTGCAACTTATGGTTATCACCAATAAAAAGTGGTTGTTGATTTACCCCAAGAAAGAACACACATTCACGACAATTGGCAATGTAGACTCATTTTGCCACTGTAATCACACGAATTCGTTCACAATGTTCAATTCTTCATTTTCATCATCATCATCATCATCATCATCATCATTATCATCATCATCATCATCACCTAGTCTGAAATCTCGCAATGAAGCGGGATCTGGGGAGGTCCTGTAGTACGCAGCCTTATCCCTACACAGTTGAGAGGCTATTTTCGGTGGACCCACATTTAAATGAGACAATATACGAATGATGTAGATTACAGAAAAATCAACAGAAAATAGATGAAAAAAAGGATGGGGAATACCTGAAGGGGGTCAGGCTGCGCGAGTCGAATAGGCTACCCAATCCTATCCCTCCTTGTCTCGCAGTAGATAGGGTGGCCATCCTTAGAACCCCTAACGAGGTGACCCCTTAGTGTCCCTCTGCACCTGTCTTGTAAACTGCACAACGTGCCCCATCAACTCCTAGGAACTACTGTACTGCTTTTGATTATCTGGTACGGTTAATCATCACAATGTTCAATTCTTACAGCCTGTAAAGACATCAACAACATATAAGAAAAATACATTTGGGTCATATTTAATCATGACAAACTACATTTCCAAATCTAAGATACAAGTTATAAATAAAATCATCGTAAGAAAGCAAGGAATTTTGTTACAAACATATGAACAGATATTTGCACTTCACAACAAAATATACAATGCAGATGTTCCTTCTTAAAGTAGTTCCAGGAGTCAGTATGAAAAAATAAAAAATATAAACAAATATCATACAAAGAAAATAGCACAAATGAAAGAAAAACATACAGAAAATGAAAAGTGGTCATCAGAACTATCCATTGTCACTACATGCAACAGGACATCGTAACTATCTGTCGAGAGTAGATACAAGGCTCATTCTTCGATGGCGTATGAAAGAGAGAAGAGGATTAGGATGAGGAGAGATTTTGTTTCGTTTGGAAGAGAATAAGAATTCGAGGGAAGACTTAATAGCCCGAGACCTTGGAATCTTTGCGCAGGCTTAAATATGGAAGTAAAGATATCGAGAGTGAGAGGATGACTTATGATGTGTGAGTGGCGGGAAATGAGGCCATGGTTACCCAATTTTTATGCTCAGAGTTTGATATTTGGGCCTACTTCTAGTCGATTGTTGTTTGTGTTAGGGTGTGGTTAATGTGCTTGTCAAAATGATAATCTGATGAATTTTTGATTAAGATGTTGGGAGTTATAATTATCTTGTTTGCATTCCATTGTTTATATATGGTTTTTCTTAGTTATTTGACGTCTAAGGCTCGATGGTTGTCTGCACATAGTTGACCATGACTCTAGAAAGTTCCTGTATTGGCTATAAATATATTAATACGTTACCATTTTGATTGAAACCTTGGGTTCTCATCTTTTTCCCATGATACTGGCTTTTGATTGGTCAATTTCAAATTTAAAATTTTGATCAAGCTTCCTTACCTTTTCTTGGTTGTTGTCTACAATTTTAAGACATTAATGTTGGATTGTTTAAGAACTTTCCTTCAAAATTCTATGAATCACATATTTAATATACATTTAATTTATTACATATTTAAAATAAATAACTTAAAAATAAATTCAATTTATAAATTCTAATGTATTTTTCCCCTTTCAAAAGGATAGCATCTCTAACACTTGCGATTTTTCTTCTTATAAAAATTATTCCTGTATTAAAAGAAAACATTTTAGCATACTATCATACGAAAGACATTTAAATTATGAAATGTAAATTATATTCCAATTGCAAATAATAGTAATTATTATTATGAACAATACAATTACAATTATGATTATATTTACAATAAGAAACTACATTCACAATATAGTGTAACCTAAACCTAAACATGATATAACGAATTTAAAACCATGACTAATTGACAGATGATAAAGGCTTGACTTGATAGTCTAGTTTTGATATAATCAAAATTTTAATAAATCAATATTATTTATTTATTTGTTTTTATAAATGATTATGAGACAAATTCAGTAAGTGAAGATGAGGAAGGCGATAATGACAATTATTGAGCATTGACAAGAACTTTGCTTTTAAATTTTGAATAGCTTAAGAGTTTTTTTTAATATTTTGGAATATGAATTTCATTATATTTAAACATTTATTTATTTTGATTTTTATTTTGATGAAAATTCAAAGTTATGTTTAGCAAATATCTATTGATATGTAATTCTATTTGTGGATTATCAATATATGTAGATTGATCATTTTATAAGAAAATATTTAAATTTGTTTGCAAATGATAATATTAAAGAAAAAACCTTGAGAAGTAGTTTCTAGTCCCTAAAATTCGTACAATAATGAGAAAATTAATCATTAGAGTGGTTAATTTTAATATTTTGTTATAACAAGAAATAGTTATCATTAATTTGTACGTTTATATTGACAATAACCTTTGTAACAAAAAGTTGATGATTAAATGACAACAAAATTTCTTGTCACAAAAATTACGAATAGTAGTGATCATATTGATAGTTATGTTTTTCTGACAATGTTAAGTAGACACTAACTAATTGAATTTTTATTGATAAAAGTTTTCGTCACAAAAAATAAAATATCACATGACGGTAAACTATTTGGTCACAGCAAGAGAAAAATATTAGTAACCAATCTATGTTTTGTCACAACAAATAGAAAATATTAGTAACCAACATATGTTTTATCACAATTACAATTAATTCCCAAAAAAATGACTTTGACACCAAATTGCATATGCTTTTAGTGACAGAACTTACTGATAAAAGAAATTTTGGCACTTGTCATTATTAATGCATTAATAGTGATAATTTAATTATGAAAGATACAAGATTGTCACAATTACCATTGTACTAGTGACAAAATAAATAAATCATCACAATTAATCTAAATAATAGTGTCAATAAATTATTTTGTCACAAAAAACCTCATATCTATGACAAAATGATAGTTAGTCATAAAAAAGTTGTTACTAAATTATGAATAGTAGTGACCATAGTGATAGTTAGATTTTTATGACAATATTAAGTAGACAACAACTTATTGAATTTTTATTGATAAAAGTTTTTGTCATAAAAAATAAAATATCGTGTGACAGTAAACTGTTTGGTTACATAAACAGAAAATATTAGTGACCAACATATGTTTTGTCACAATTACAATTTATTCTCACCAAAATTACTTTGACGCTAAATTGCATATACTTTTAGTGACAGAACTTACTAGTAAAAGAAATTTTGGCACTTGTAACTATTAATGTATTAATAGTGATAATTTAATTGTGAAAGATACAACATTGTCATAATTACCATTGTATTAGTGAAAAATAAATAAATCATTATAGTTAATCCAAACAATAATGCCAATAAATTATTTTGTCACAAAAGTATCAACCTATGAAAATTTTCCCTTTTCATAGATAAACAGACTTCTAGGACTTAAGAAAAACCTCTCCACTAAAGTTTTACTAGTAGGAAGGTCAAAATTTGTAATCTACCTATAAATATAACCTAAATAACCTATGAACAAGATTGAAATCTTACAAAAAAAGTTAAACATCAATTTTTAAGTAACTAACCCATCGATTAAAAAGAATAAAGAATCAAGTTCATGAAGTATTTTGAATGTCCCAAAGAAGAAATTCTTTGATAAGTTTTGAAGTTTAATGAAGAATAAAAGATAAAACACCCCTGACTCTTAATATTTTGTCACTTAAATAGTTCTTTATCAATTAGAAACAACCCTTTCATATAGGATAAACATAAAAATGTGACAACCATCCTAATTATAAGTGTAACAATGTTTCCTATTTAAATTAAAATATTAACTACTATTACTACTTGAATTGGAATTCTATAGTTCATATTCTAGTAGAAAACTAACTAATAGTTCCATTATTCTTAGGACTCTAGTAAAATGCTTTACCTAAGACTCTAGGAATCCCAATCCAATTTAGATCCCTACTATCACAAGAAAAGTACTATTGGTAGAGTTTTTCTAATGATATTATAATTTAACCACATAATAAGTTACAATTAAAAAAAACTAATAATTAATAATAAAACCACATTAACACATTTTAGGATTTATAATTAAGTACATTGTAGAACATTTGTACTAAAATAAATATTAAGAGACCAACTAAGAAAAGATCTAATAAACTAACCATAATGCCATGATCTTGTGTCTACATATATTTTCCAACCTAGTTTGGATCATGTTAACTAGTACTTGATCTTCCTTTTAGGTCTAATAAGCTTCCCAAAATGCTATTAGTCTGTACAGATATATAAAATAATGAAAAACTACTAATGAGAAGTTAGATACTAATGAGAATTTAGATAGGAATTCCAATAAGAATAAAATAAAAGCCATTCATTTTCTTTCGGAATTATGAATTAAATATGGAATAAATAGATTCAATTAAGGAAAAGAACGAATAGTTCGAATTCAAAGAACGCTTCAACACAAAGAAGAAATGGAAAAACAAAAAAGTGCATCTTTAGGCATCTTACTCCTAAATCTTGTAATTGGTCCATTCGGCATATACAATGGATCCTTTGATTAATTTTTAAAACTCTCCTTATAAGAAATTGAATTTGAATTTTCACCTATGTCAAAAGGATAAGAATTAGAAACAACAAAAATATCATTTATATTATATTCACCAAGAAGCTCTAGCTTAAAATTATTATCATTTATCCTCTTAATGAATTGAAATGGACCATCCCCTCTTAGTAACAATTTGGAATATCTTTTCAATATAAATTTTTTCATTCATATATACACCCAAACATAACCATTATGATCAAAGACAATAAGGTTCTTCCCTAATTAGCTTTGGTTAAGTATTGCTTATTTTCCCTCTCCTTTTGATGTTTTATATGTTCATTAAGTTTTATCACCATATCAGCTTTCTTTAAGAGCGTTATCCTTTTGTTCCACTACTTCACCATTTGATATAGTAGTTGAGTTGGTATTCATAAGAATACCATCCTTAACTTCATTCCTCATTGAATCTAGATTTATAAGCTCTATATAGTTACCTTTAATAAACTTTTTTCTATTTACTTTCCACTATTTCTTTTGGTGTTTCACCAATGGCTTCCAAAGGTAGGAACCCTAATTGAGTCATCACGTATAACTTCATCCTTACCTAACTTTATAATTAGATTGCAATTTGGCATTTCCTTCATTAATTTGACATTTACACACCTTACAAAACCAATCCTTCTTAAGGTAGTAATTTTGTCTATGCAAATTGGTTTACTACATAACTTGCAAGCATGCTCAATCCTTTAATGGACTAGTACTTCGACGGTAGGCTATGAAAGTTAATCCATATTGGAATGATCTCCTACTTTACATTTTCCAAAAAATCCTATATCTCCCTAGTTGAAGGAATAAAGGGAGGTTTTGAAATATGCAATGATCTAACTTTTAAGACACTTTTAGGACTTATCTTCGAATAGAACCTAAATATGACTAGATTTTCCTTGGAGAGTAGGACTTTTGACATTCCCATACATTTCCACAACTTGGTAGCCTAACTATTAACTAGAGGGAAAGGAAGGCATTTGCCTACAAAGAACCCTAATAGAGCTGAAGTCTTGTATTTTGCAACCTCTTTTAAAATCTAAATGTTTGGGGCAACAATGGGATGATCCTTTACGAAAAAAGGTGGAAACGACTATACTGAGTTACCATCACTCTACCTTACAACTTCCTTTCGACTTCGGTAGTAATTGGGTAGGTTGAATCGAATCTCAAGTTTTATAAGGTATAGTGGTAGATTGATCTAATTCTGCAAGATTCTAGAGAGGGGACACAATGGGAGTAGAAAAGGAGCATTAGATGGCATAGGTTTCATAGGGAATTAGCTAGGAAGTGGTAGAAAGGTAAGATCTAATGGTTCAAGAATAATGATCTATATGCCATAAGCTAAGATCAATTACTTCTTTTTCTCCCACTCTAAAAAAAGCTTATAAATTGTTTCTATCTTAAAAGGAGAATATTTTAATCTTTATGTTACAAAATTCGTACCCATGCCATCTCACTCTCTAGGCTACTTCTTATGCTTCCATTAGAAATGTCTAACTCCTTTCTTAGGCCTAAATCTATCCCTTTTAATCTTAGATGTTGATTAAATTTATCAATATTTAAATTATCATTCTCATCATTAATTTACATTTACGGTATTGGATTACATAGTATGCCTCCTTTAATTAAGGATATGAGGTTGTTTTCTCCTTTAAAATTAAACAATTTGATAGAAATGCTTCTCCAATATGGAATTTATATCATTACACATCATATTCTCTTAAACTGTTATATAGCCTATAAAAAAAACATGTTTTTCTTTTCTTTCTTTGGTATTAAGCGACCTTTAGAAGAAATATTCAAAGGCTACAAGAAAAAGATAATAAAAAGTCTTCACACACTCCTTTACGTGTTTATTCCCAAAATATATCAAAAAACATATGTTGTACTATTTACTTAGCTTTTCTTAATGCTATCACACACTCCTACATTTATTACTCTGTGCTTCCTTCCCAAATCCTTTAAAGAATGCTCAACCAAATAAGTTACCCTTGTAAACGTCCAAAAGTAAGAGAACTAATGGTCAAGGATGTGAGATTGATTCTGAAAATAATAAATAAAAGTATGTTAAACAGTTTTTGTTCCAAAATAAATGTTTGATAGTAAGTTTATCGATTAATAAATGATAGTTCTCATTAAATTTCATTAGTACTATCCATTGAAGACAACTTAATCTTTTACTTACCTTTCCTTTTCAATTAATTTTTTTGTAAAAAATTCATGGGTTAAGTAAGAAGAAAGGGAACTGAATGAGATAAAGAAAAAATAGTAGTAATTCAATTTGACCAAATATTCAATAATTAATATATAGATAGAATAGCTAAAATTCATTACACAATTACACAATATGATTTGGATTAACATCTCGATAAACTATGTTTGTATGACCTATTTTATTTTTAAAAACATCAAACTAATTAACTAAGAATGAAATTAAGAATGCATTCAGACAACACTAAGGTTGCACCAATTTTAACTTATGCATCAAATTAGATTTTTATATCACTGCCACATGAGATTGATTAAATAAGTCTATAAAACAATTATTGTATGGAAACAAGAATAACTTCGCCTAAAAGGGACTACATAAATAATTAAGGAAAGAAGAAACCGATCATAAAAAGAAAAGATAGAAAAACTCTAAATAAGAAGATGACATTAATTAATTTGATTGAAATTTTATAAACAAGAACATTTAATATAAAATGAGTAGCCTTGAAAGTTTGGCTCGGGCTCGGTCCAAAGTCAGCAGGTCAAGCCTAATTTGACCGAGCCTTGGGTCAGCCTTGATTGCTAAAGTTCGTTCGGGCATGAGGCCCGATGAGTAATGACAAATCGACATGGTTTTGAAATTAAAAAAAAATAAGTCGGGTAAAAAAAAAGAAGACAGGGAAAAATGAAAATTTGAAGAATAAAATAGAATAGAAAGTAAAAGATAAGAAACAAAAGGATAACCAAACATTATTTAAGTCAAACCTTGATACCAACTAATTTGACCCACCTCAGAATAAAACCTAAAGAAGCCATAAAAAAGATTCAAATCTTACGAGCAAAACTAAAGTAGATTTTTGATAAACTGATCTATTGATTATAAAGAATAAGGAACAAAATTTATAAAGGATTTTGAATGCTACAAAGAAGGAATTATTTTAGAAGTTTAGAAGTTCAGTAAAGAATAAAAGATAAAATACTAATAACTCTCAATATTATATAACCCAAATATGTCGTTATTGATTAGAAAATTCAATTTATATAGGGTGAATATAAAAAATATGATAGATATCATAATTACAAGTGCAACAAGGATTTCTACTTAAATCAAAACACTAAGTATTACTACTAGTTGAATTGGAACTCTAATAGTCTTTATTCAAGTATAAAACTAATTACTAGTTCTACATTTTCTAGGATTCTAGTCGAATAATTTAAGTAAGAATATAAGAATATTATTTCAATTCATATTCCTAATTTCGTAAAGGAAGTACCACCTTTAGAGCTTTGTTATGATCAAATTAGAATTTAAAACTATAACAAGTCATTTTCCAAATATGAAACTAGAATAACTACAAAATTATATTAACATGCTCTAGAGTTTAAAATTAACTAAGGTATAATTTGATCATAATAAAATAAAGATTGAAATAACAAATAAGTAATGACATATAAAATTAACCCCAATGTAATAGGCTTATGCACCTCAATGTAATAGTTATGCATCATATTAACTATTATTTGATTTTCCTTTAGAACTAGTAAACTTTCCAAAATTCTATTTGAATAATTGAAGTACACTTTGAAGCTTAATCTACATATATGTTTTGAATCATCCCATTCAAAATTTCTTTAATCTTTTTACTCCTAAATCTTATATTTAGTCTATTCTCCACAAATCCTTTGATCAACCATTTTTACTCGCATTAACTTAACTTTTTTCCATTTCTATATATAATATACTTGAGTTCCTTTGAACATTATAAAATTATCAATTGCAAACCATGTGGTACTATGGATTTGATTCTATTGAATTAACATAAATAAAATACAAATAATAAATATAAATGAATTGACTGCAAGTCTCACATTCAAGCTTTAAATTTTAAGCTATTGATAAAAAGTTTATTATTAACTTTGTTTTCTAGTAGTTAAGTATTGATGAAACCAACTTATTCGGAAATAAAAACATCTTTTAGGATCAATCAAATTAAAAAGTTAATATTGAACTTAAGAAATTAAAATAAAAAACTCTCATCTTTCACTATGATATGAACTCATAATTGATTTAAAAATAAACTAAGTCAAATATTAGACCATAAATTATATATAGCGTATATGAAAACTGATAAGTTTTTTATTGAATAAAAGGTGTATGCTTTTTAATTCTTAAGTAAATATGAAAAAATGATTAATTTTAGATTTAATAAAAATGTTATGCTTTTTTATTCACACAATATTTAAGTTTCTCATTTATTCCTAAACTAAATAAAATTAAAAAATTTAAATAATGCCTCTTTTGATATAAAAATGAAAATAAAATATCTTCGGATAAATTTCTTCATACATTAATTTAACTTCTGAATATATAACAAGAGAAAGCTCCTTACTCAAATTAAGATACTTTAATAATTACTAAAGCCATTCATTACTCCTCTTCTTCATATTCATTTCTCTTATAGGATTTTTCAATCTTCCCTCTTTAAATATTTGATGTTCTTATTAAGGCTAAATTGATAATCAATAACCTCCCCTTATTAATTAAGGCTAAATTAATAATCAATAAATTAACAAAAGTCCCTATGGTAATTTTAGCTACCATTTCTCACTTCCCACCCTAATTTTCTATTGATAATATATTGATTTTTTCTACATTTAATTTCTCTGAATAATATAATCTTGATTGATAATAAAATGTAAAAATTATCCTGATTGGTAATATAATATAAAAATTATAATGTACAATAATAAGTATCTTGAAAATAACTGTAAATTAAGAATTCATTAAAAAAACTTAGACAGTAACAAAAGATCAAATACGTTCTCTTAAGTACTAAAATATTATAAATCTAAGCTATGCAGTAAGTGAAGGTGGATGATCTGACTGTTGCGATGAGGTGCTGCTCCTCGCCTTCAACTTATCCATCTCATTATGGAGCTAAGTTATGTACTCTATCGACTGTCATAACTGAGTTGCCAACATCTCCACTGTGCTCTCAAGCTAAACGACTTTCTCATTGGATATGGACCAGTACTAGATCCAACTATACTGGATCTGGAGGATTGCAAATAGCATGTGTTTGCAAATGAATCTATCCATGACAGTCCCTACTACCAACTGCATCAAGATATGTTTGACTATCATCAACAGTTTCAGAGTTCTGAGACTGTCGTTCAATGCTTTCTTATATTTAAACCTATCATGATAATTGTTTATGTTAATAAGTGATAATTTGTGACTAATATTATTTTTCAAATTAATATTAAACTATAAATTTTACATACATTAAGTTGTCTACATCAGGTATTAACAAAGGTCACACCATCATGCTTCTTAGTGTAGCTATGTAAAAAGAGTTGACGTAGTATAGGCTTCCTACGCATAGACTTTTCTTGCATCAGAATAAAGTGTTATACGTGAACTACAATTTACAAAAATTTCGCCAGAGTTTCCTCTATTTTTATGATATTTAACCACTATTAACACAACCAATAGACATTTATAAGCATTTATAAATTATCATTCTCCATAATACACATATATTTTCATTCTAAATTTCATACATCAAATTACATTGAAATCAAATTTCATACATTAAAGTACAAAAATCATAATATAAATGTAAAGTTTGGATGCTTACAAGTTTTTCTGCATATGAACCTTTGATCAACCATTTTTATTCACATTAACTTTGCTTTTTTCCATTTCTATATATAATATACTTGAGCTCCTTTTATCATTATAAAATTATCAACAATAAAACATGTGGTACTATGGATTTTATTCTATTAAATTAACATAAATAAACTACACATAATAAATATAAATGAATTGACTGCAAGTCTCACATTCAAGCTTTAAATTTTAAGTTTTAATAAAAATTTTATTAATAACTTTGTTTTCTAGCAATTAAGTATCGATTAAACCAATTTATCCTGACATAAATTTATCATTTAGGATCAATCAAATTAAGAAGTTAATATTGAACTTAAGAAATTAAAATGAAAAGCTCTTCTCTTTCACTATGATATGAACTCATAATTGATTTCAAGAATAAACTATGTCAAATATTAGACCACAAATTATATATAGCATATATGTAAAGTGATAAGTTTTGTGTTCAATCACAGGTGCTATGCTTTTAACTTCTTAAGTAAATATGAAAAATGATTAATTTTAGATTTAATAAAAATGTTATGCTTTTTTATTCAAAAAATATTTAAGTTTCTCACTTATTCCTCAACTATATAAAATTAAAAATTTTAAATAATGCCCCTTTCGATATAAAATGAAAATGAAATATTTTTGGATAAATTTCTTTATACATTAATTTACCTTCTGAATATATACCAAGAGAAAGCTCAAACTAAAACCTTACTCAAATTATGATACTTTAATAATTACTAAAGCCATTCATTACTCTTCTTTCAATGTGAGATGGTCATATTCATCGCTCCTATAGGATTTTACAATCTTCCCTCTTCAAATATTTGATGTTCTAATTAAGGCCAAATTAATAGTCAATAATCTCCCCTTATTTTTAATGTGAACTTGGGCTAAAAGCTTGTTAGGAACTATCCATTGCTCACAAACCTTATTGCCAATATCATTCTCTATCTTCATCTTTCCGCGAGCATCATAATGACAGAGATTTTGTTTTAATACCCTTTATGATTCTTAAAATATGGATTGGTCTAATAACAATTCTAATTCAAACTTAAAATAACTATATACCCAAAAATTTGTTAGCTAGAAAGCTTATTAGTAGTCTGTTTCATAATCTTATAATGATTTCCACCTTTGTTCTCATTTCGAATATGAGATTTTAATACCCACGTCCTAAATAGGATCTCACAATTTCCCTTGGTGTTATCATCAACCATAATCCATACTATCTCTTTCTCTTCTAATATTATAGCATCAAACTAGAAGACTTTCAGGAGTTGTCAGTCTCTCATGACCCTTTCATTGTTGCCTTTCCCATCCTCGTTATCTAGACCTAATATCATATGAATGGAAGTTTTGTTATGATAATATTTGTAATGCTCCTAGTCTAAACTGACCCAACAATAACTCTGTTTGGACTTAAGAGATAAAAATAATCATTTAGGAAATTGAATAGTAGTTTTTTCCATAAAATTAAAATAAATTTCAATATGCTTCTTCCGATATAGGATTTTAATGTTCGCCTTCGTTAGATTTTATATTAAATATAGTTATATTTATAATATAAGTAATGATATCAATTTTGACACTTATTATCATCGTGGTTTACTAATTCTTAATCACCATATTATATAGGGATTATTTAGATAGAAAATTTTTATCACATATGTGCTTTGTTAGTATTTTGAAGAAAAAATCAATAAGGAAAGTTTTGATAAAATTTTAAATAAATGTCAAGGCTTTCTTCAAAAATTTTAAAATATAAAGAATTTAGTAAAATTAATAAAACTATTAAGGAGGTTGATACTTATTTGTTCTCTTTTTTTTTTCTATTTCTTTAAAAAATTGATTGCTTTATAGAGAGGTTTGAATAAAAGACAACCTGACGACCAAAGGTTCCGACAATTCAATTTCTTTACAAAATCTTGTCACATAAAAAAGCCAGCACAAGGTTGAATGAAGTATTTAGTAATTTTCCAATCAGAAAAAGATAGAAAAGTAAGTGTGTTGCGCAAAAAGATGTTTGCCATTGTTAAGGCAAACGTAAAAATACAATACTTATTATACACATTACAACATACATATCCTTTCTCGAAGATTTCATTCGCGATGAAACGAAATTCATTGCCAAAAGATAACATATTACGACGATTAAAAGAATTTGTCACTAAAACTTACCGTTTAGTGACGCAACTAAAAAGCGTCGCACAAGTGAAAACTTTTAGCGACGTATAGGGAAAATCGTTGTCAAATGCTGAATATTTAGTGACGATTAAGAAAAATCATCACTAAATGATGGACAATGGGTGATAATTTCACATATTCGTCACTAAACATTAAAATGGTGATGATTTTTGAAATTGTCATTTTAACTTGTCAAACATTTGGTGACTAATTCCCAAAATCGTCATTAAAAGGTCAATATTTGGTGACGAAAGTTTCTTGATTCTTTATAGACTGTTGTGATATCAATCCTGCCTCCATGGCCATACATGTCACTTCGAGACTCAAGGAAACAACGTGTAGTGTAAACCATCAAATGTGAATATATATAACAACTTCATAAAAGGAAACGAGATGTACATAATAAGGAAAGTGACGTTGTTCGGATAATACTAAACACCTTAAAGTAGAAGATCGGCCAAGGAAGGCAAACGATGATTAGTATATGAAGTAGAAATTATTTCTACATTGTTGGTTTTCTCAATAGGGACAATTTTGTCACATTCCTCCCAACGGAATTATTTAGGGCCATCCGGAACTAGTCTCTATGTCGACATTCCTTCATTAATAATGTTAAGAGGTTAATTCTGTAAAAGCCAATTTAGAATAAAATAATGATATGTTTAACTCCAATTTCGATGATAATTGAAACTAGCCCAGTTTAGCACTTATACATCTTCAATGTGCCTAATGAAATGAAAGTTACCCTTAATAAATTTCAAAAATTTATTCTATAATTTGTATCTAATGTAAAATTTGGAATTTAAAGTATAATACACATTACTATGTTCTTTATGTACATAAATATAGTTTTTTTTATATGTCTCTATATTACTATTAATGGAAAAAAAAAGTAACATACTCTTGAAACAATTTCATCAATGCAGAAACAAAGCCTTCATGAAATTAAATGTTAAATGTCGATGGGAAGATAGACATTAAGAAATAACAAAGATAGGCATTAAATGATCTTCAAAATACAACCATAAACACAACTCATACATCAAATGCATAATTAAGAACTCACAATAAACACCTAAAGGGTTTAAGTGAATAATCACAATAGATAATCACAATAGGTACCGAATAATGCAACATTTCCAACATCAATCCCCCTAAATCTGGACAGTAAAACACAAAATAGTGGGCGTCTACCTATTTTGAGTTATCTAAGAAAATACTCGTGTGCTTCACAGGAGTATAGGAAAGCCCAAATTCACAAATGCTAGGTAGGATGTATTCAGATAAGTTCCTCAGTAGGCAAAATCCAAAAACAATTTGAGAAGATTCAATAACAGTGAGATCAACTAAAGCGATTTGACTCCGAAAACTAGCCAAGCAAAATCCAAACTCTTCAATGACAATTTGTAAATAACATAACACAAAGAAATCAAACAACAAGTACAAAACATAAAGAATTCAATTTTAACACTATAAAAAACACCCTATGTATATATCTACACAAAGAACGTCCAGATCTACCCTAAAAGGATAAAAATCACAACTTTATCATAGAAACAATAGTAAAATACTTGTTTTCTTTCTCCTGTTATCTCCAAGGCCAAATGTAAACATCACATGCAAACAGTAGAAAATCGATCGAAGAGATACTAAAACTTGTGACAACGTTCTAAGATTGACAAACAAAGAGCCGATCTTGTCAATAAAAGATGTAGAGATTAAAACTACAATTGACAATACAACATATAGTAAAAAAGAAGTGATAGGATTACAGATCATGTTTTGATCAAGTTAATGGCTTTGATATATGGGTAAGACGTCAGAGATCTCTAGTTTTATGAAGAATTGATGGAGACTATAGAGGAAGAACTGATCGAAAATAAAGGTAAAGCTTTAAATAATAAAGAAGTAAAGAAAATGCTTGGGTTTTCACAACGTTTTCCAAAATTTGTAGCTAGATTATACTTTTAGGAGACAAAAATATCCATCATCGATAAACAAATAATTTTTACGATGATTTAACAAATTGTTAGAAAAATGTTGTACATTTTACGATGTTAAAAAGTATTTTGTAGTAAAGCGTGGCATTTTGCGAAGAATATTAGTTTTGTCGCAAAATATGGGAGATCAGAATAATATAACTACATCATTTGAAACATATTGGCGACAATTATATGATATCGTAGCTAAAGGTTTGGCATTTTACGATGAATGTTGGTTTCGTCGTTGAATGTTGTAAAGATAAAAAAAAATTAGATGGGACGACATCATTTGTCTAAGGACAAACAACATTTTCCCACTTAATTAAGAATCAAAGCTGTAACCTTCCCCCCTCCTTCTCCTTCATTTCTATGTTTTCTCTCAAACCATAACGATTTTCTCTATCTTTCTTCAAGCATTCTTCTGCTATTCTTCTCGATTTTCTGTTCTTATCTTCCCCCTAACTATCATCTCATGAAGTTCAACTCAACCTGGTAAATTTTCTTTCATTTCTTGTGGGCTTGTTTTTTAATATCATGAATATACTGAGTCAAAAATTGATGTGGTTTCTTCGATTTGTTGAGTTGTTTGCATGGATTTAACCTTTATATTATTGGGTTTCTGTGTAATTGTGTTAATGATGGGGAAGAAAGGGAACAGAAGTTGTGAATGGTTGGTTGAGCGTTTGTTGTATGTTCTACTTGGAAGTTGTTCGATGAAACTCCTGTTCCACTAGAGAGTTTTCATTTTTTGTCTAAATGTCCTGTTCCAATGCGCATAAGTCAGTATTATAAGGTTAAAGGCAATATAAGGTCATTCAGCCTGTCATTTAAATGGACGGGAATTGTTTAGGCAAGAAGATTTACAGGACAAAAAGCTACCACAATATTGTTCCTTTTTACATTCATGCAAAGAACTGTAGAGAAGCAAACTTCCATTTCACCTAAAAATCTTTTTGTAAAAGTAAAATGAATTGAAGATTACTAAGAAACAAATGTGTTTGTCACAAATCTAATAGCTAGTTGAGTTTAAGCATATATAAGTACTCATAGATGTTATATACGAAGTGTATGATTGAAAAATAGTTATAAGAAACTCTTTTCTCGCAAGATACCCTTTTATTTGTGTTTTGTCTAGATGATAATTATTAATGGAAGAATTGATCATCTATCTCTTATATATAGAAAATGTCAAATTTGTTAACTATTCTTTAACAACTAAGAATCAAATGTCATAACCTAAATTTAATTATTAAGAACTATTCTTTAACAACTAAAAATCAAATCAAACATGATCTTCAGGTAACATTTTAAGGAAATAAACCTTAAATTAAATTATTAAGAACTAGACAAGAGTTCTAAGGATAAATTTTAAGGTTCTTTTAAACTCTATGGAGTCAGATGATGTAAATTGAGATGAGACTAGAGAAATTTGTTTCAATTAGTTTTCTCTAATCTTATCTCAAAGCTTTCTTTCATTGTAAACAAATTTTACAAACTAGGGTAATTTCTTGCACACCTTATTTTATGTCATTATAGGGTCAACTCATTTTTTTAATTTCTTTTGACTCTTTTTCAGATCATCCAATTAATGAGGATTATGTTTAAAAGTTTGTAATGAAAAACTGGATTATGTTTAAAAGTTTTTTGTATTTAATTTTTATTGCTTTTCTATTTGGATTATGGTTTTAGTTTTATCTTTAAATTTAAGATTGAGATAATTGAGTTAGAAGTCAAAATAGTGGGTTGTCTTTGAAGGATGTCATGATGATGAAATCATTGACTTCTACGGTATCATATATGAAATTATAAAGTTACACTATCAAGGATAAGAAGGTTTTTCTACTTAAATGCAAATAGTTTGATCTAACTAACATGAGAGTGAATGAGCATATTACTAGCATAAATATTAGTAAGACATATTATGATAATGATCCTTTTTCCTTGCAATTCAAGCTAAACAAGTTTTCTACGTTAACGATACTGTTTTGGGTAGCAATTGCAAGGTTGTTCAAAAGTCTCAACAAGGGAATGTCTTTGATTTTTTATGAAAGGGATATTGGTGAATTGGATAAAGATTCTGATGAAGTCTATCAAGATATTGGATTAGAGATCAATAACGAAGACAGTCCAGTAGAAGATGTAGAGATATCATCGTTCCATAAGAGAGATGTCATGCCCAATATAGTTCAACTGGATAAAGTCCAACCCCATCTTTCTTACAGACATATAGAGACTATACTCTGGATGACTTCAATGATAATGACGATACTTTGCTGGAATATATTAGTGATGAAGAATCAAATGATAATGTACTTAATGATGATGAATTTTCTTCATCTTGATCATGATGATTGAATGTAAGTTTCATTATTTGTATTGTTTCAAATGTTAATAAGACAATTGTAGGTCTTATGTTGTTGATATTGTAGTAATGTTAATTGACGATGACTATAAGCATATTTTTAATGTTTTAGTTATATTTTTGCAGATGTTGATGATTTTCAAATATCATGACTATTTTTGTAAATAAATTGTTTTTTTGTTTGAAATGTTAAGAAGATAATTGACTAATGTTGTTGATCTTTTACATAGGTTCATTATAATGGCACCTGGTCAAAATAAATAAAAGAGGGTGATAACGGGTGATGAAGTTTCTACCATAGAACAAAAAACAATTGCATCATCGAATGAGGAAAGTCAGCAACAACAACCTTTACCCTTATCGTTTGGTAGTCGTGAGGGATCTTCAGGTCTGTTATTGATAACCAAACATATTTATATTTATGCTCTCATTACATGTTTAGTGTGTATTTATCATTATGTTTTTTTAGGTTCTAATACTGGCCTCAGAAAACGAGGCAAAGGTAAGACAAAAGGAGCTAAGTTGTAATAGATGAATGTTGTAATAAATACCAAGTTATTAGTGATGATTCATCCCATGTAATGACATCCAGTGGATAAGATCCAAGCTCCAAATTGGCCAGTGAGTTGGGCGTCATAGTGAGGAATGATTTACCTTGCCTTCAACATCTCAGGCAGTTGAAGGAAGACAACTTGTTGCCAAATGCTTTGGATAAAGTTTCGGTAATATTTCAATTCATTTCATTATATGTATTACAATTTTAATTAACTAAAATAATAACTTATCTAATACGTATTTTCACAAATGAAACTCAACATCGTTGATATCGACACGCCTGAGGTTTCAAGCAGTGTTAGTTCATTGTTGAAACAAAGGGTGAAGGATCATTGATATCAACTTCATAAATATTATTAGTTTTTCTCTTCCGATGAAGAGGTAAAGAGCTATATTTCGGAACGGGTGATTGAAGAAAATTGGAATGAAATGTGTGATTATTGGGCTTTAGCGAAGGTTCAGGTTTGTTTTTTTCCTCTCCATATTCCTTCCAATAATTAAGTTTAAACATCTCATAACTACTTCTCTTAATTTAGGAAAAGTGTGAGAAAGCCAAGGCCAACAGAGCAAAAATGAAGACTCCTCATAACACCGGCTCTAGATCATTTGTCGTTGTCCAACAAGAATTTGTAAGTGTAACATTTTCAATTTATTATTCTATTTTAATACAATAAATTCTAATTGGTTATATTTTTTAAATTCATATTATAGAGTCAAACACAACTTCAAGGGCAATAGTGTGATAGGATCACATTGTACAAGCATACACACTACAAGGAAGGTCAAGGCTAGACGTCTGAAGAGGCACAAAGTAATTATGTAAGTACAAATAAATTAATATTACAATTTATTTTTCTATATAATATTAAGTAATAATTTCTTAGTTAACTCGATTTTCTACTTTAAATTGTAGGACAAGATGCAGGAGTTGTTACAGACATCATTGGCTGAGGGGAATGAGCCCAATGTCGATGGCATTTGCAACAATATTCTTGGTACACGATCGAGCTATATCAAAGGTCTTGGGTATGGCCTTAAGCCTATTAGTGCATCTTCGTCATGACCAGCATATGTCACGGCACTTCAAGAGGAGAACCAAACACTAAAGACAAAATTACAATATACAGAAGACAAGTTAAATCGTAGACTAAAAGAAGTTAACAAACTTAAAAAGATGGTAAAATAATTACCAGACCCAGCATATGTCAGTAGTAGTGAGGACGATGAGGAGTCATAGTTTGTGTTTGACTTGTAATTATTTTTTTAATGAAATACATTCCATTTTTAATGTTTGTTTAATTTCAATTTATTATTATTTTAAAAATATGTCACTAACATTAATTATAAAATAAATAATTTTAATATTTCAAAAAGTCTTAAAAATTGTAATAAATTAAAATAAAATCTTTTTTAACAATTATAATAATTATTAAATTCAAAATTAAAAATTTTCACTAAATAATATTAACTACAAAAAAAATTTCGTCACAAAAAGTCTTAAAAATTGTAATAAATTAAACTAAATTTGTTTTTAACAATTAAAATAATTATTAAATTGAAAATTAAATTTTGCCATTAAATACTATTAACGACCAATCCATATTCGTCATAAAAAGTCATTAACTACTTATACAACTAAGTCACTAAAAATGTTTTGCTACAACAACGTATTAGTAGCTAAAAGTATTTTGCTAACAAAACAAACTCGTAACAAAATCCTATTAGCTGCCAAAGTCTAATTCGTCACAAAATGTTTTTGTCTACGTTTACAGAAATGTCTCTAAAAATATTTCCCTACAATAAAAAATTATTAGCTAAAAGTATTCTGCTACCAAAATAAAATCATCACTAAACATAATTACACGCAAATAATGTTTAGTAGGAAAACCTTTTATCTACTAAAAGAAACGTCGTAAAAAACTACGTACGACGTTCCTCATTATCATCGTTTATATGTTTTAACAACCAATTATTTGTGTCGAAAACACTTTTTGGAAGTTGTTTTGCTCCTAGGATTCAACGATGATTTGGACGACGATATCTTTTCGTTGCAAATTAGTATTTGTGACGATTACTAATTTGCAACAATTTATTATTGTTCAGAGACGTTTATTTTCATCGCTAAATGCCTGTTTGTTGTAGTGACATGACATGCATCATTTTTATGGTTTAACTTATTTTCTATTTATATAATTAATATTTAAAAATCTTTATGCTTCTTTTAAATGAATACACACATGTTTTGGTTTTTTTTTTCCTTTTTTCACATCTCTCAAATTTTTAAATTAAACATGTCACATATAAGAAAAGGTAAATTACATTTTAAATTTAGAAATTTGTTAATTTACAATACTAATCATAACTACAAATTATATTAACTAAATGTGTAAAGTTTCAATTTATTGCAGATATAATTTACTGATTACTTTATTATTAATGTTGCAGTAAGACTTTTCAAGAAAACAAAGATGTTGTTAATAGGAACGCGAATAATAAGACAATATTCAACAAAAGCATACATCTGGAATATAATAAATAAAAATTTAACTAAAATAATTTAAATTTGGTTAAATGATTGAAGGGGTATCTCTTATTAATTACAAAATATTAATTTATCTTAAGTTTTTTAAATTTGTCATTTCATTTAGATATTTACTTATTCTTTTATTTATTTTTTACTATTAATGTGAATGAGATTTGATTACGTGAATCTCCATATCTTTAATGATAGAACAACAATGGACAATATTTACCATAAACATAAAATTTTGTATTTTATTATTATTATCTGTATTTTGTCAATCAAAAATTGATTGAAGTTGTTGATATAAAATGTAATTTTTCTTATGAAATATAAAGAAAAATTTATAAAAGAGTATGTTTCTAATTAAGTATGAGAATTTTCATAAGAATATTAAATTGTAAGAAGTTTTTAATGAATGAACTAAATAAGATATGTTGTCTTTTAAAGTAAAAAGAAATTGAAAAATACGCTAGAATGGATGAAGAAACGTTTTCATTTCATCACACCTTTTGTCTGTACAGAATGAAACATTTATACTGAAAGCTAAAGAAATCCTATTGGATACTGTTTCTACATTCTAGAAGGCTTGTAATAGAAATGACAGCTAAGGGATCGTTACAAGGATGTTTATGGAGTGTTTTACAAACCAGAGAGGAAATGGAATAAAAGAAAATAGGAATATTGTGTGTGTTGTGATGGAGTGAGTTTATTACATGATGGGTCAGCCTATGCCCATATGTTGTATTGGATCATTAACACCCCCTTCAAGTCAGAGCCCCGGAGAAACTCACGGATTCAAACTTGAGGAGTAAAGTAGTAAATGTGCGTGTGGTGAGTGGCTTCGTAAATAAGTCGGCTAACTAATGTTTACTTCGAACGTGTCTGAGGTTTAGGAACCTTAGATTCGCTACATCGTGCACCAGATGAAGGTCGATCTCCAGATGCTTTGTCCTCTCATGGAAGACGAGGTTCTTTGAGATGTGGATCGCTTCTTGGTTGTCGCAAAAGAGAGGTATGGCTTCTTGCATTTTGATTTGAAAATACCCTAAAAGTTGAACGATCCATTTTAACTCACACATAGTTAAAGCTAGGCTCCGGTATTTTGTTTCCGTCGAAGATCTACTGACTGTCAATTGTTTCTTTATTTTCCAAGAGATCGGAGATTTTCAAAGGAACACGCAATATCCAATTAAAGATCTCCTATTGAACACACAGCTTGCCCAATCTGAATTGGAGAAGGCGATGAGTTGTAGGTTTAAGTTGGATACGTAGAACAAACCTTGATTTTGTGTCCCTTTCAGATACTAGAGAACATGTTTTATAGCTTCCCAGTGAGGTTGTCTGGGCATTTTCATGAACTGATTGAGCTGTTGTGTGATGTAGGTAGATCAGGCCTTGTGAAGTTCAAGTACTGTAGTCTGCCAACGAGTTGTCTGTAGCGTTCTGGGTCTTTGAGTGGTTTACCATCATCAAGGGTAAGCTTTTCCCTAGAACTATAGGAGTTATGCATGGTTTGCAATTTAGTAAGTTTGTTTTGTGTAAGATGTCCCGTATATACTTGCCTTGGCTGAGAATCATTCCTTCATCTGACCTTGCTATTTCAACTTCTAGGAAGAATTTTGCATACCCTAGGTCTTTGATTGTGAATTCCTTATTTAGTGTAGGCAATGATCTACTTCTAATTTATTAAACCCCTATATCCTTTACTTTTGTAGTCAATTTCTTGTGCCACTGCCTACTTGCTTGTTTGAGTCTATAAATGGACTTCAGTATTTTGCAAACTTCTCCTATTTGTGCTTTCTTATAACCTTGTGGTGGTAGCATGTATAATTCGTCCTTCTAGATGACCATGTAAATAAGCATTATTTATGTCACACTGTAAGATAGGCCATTTCATGATAGTAACTATAGCTAGGAGTGTCCTAATTGTCATAACTCTAGCTATAAGAGAGAATACCTCCGAATATTCTACTCCTTCTCTATGGTTGAACCCCTTTGTTACTAACCTTGACTTCAATTTGTCAACTGTGCCATCTTGGTTGTCTTTTACTTTGTATACCCACTTTGATGCTATAGCCTGCTTCACTTTAGGTAATTGTGTCAAAACCCAAGTTTGGTTATCTTCTAAAGCTGCTAGTTGTGCATCTATAGAGTCCACCCACTTTTTTGCTTGATTTGCTGTTTCATAGGGTTCAAACGCAGTAGACACTTTGCCTATAAATTCCTTGTAGCCTTGCTTATGTGCAATATGCAAGCCTGACTCTTTTTCTTCTGTTGTTCCTGCAAGATCAAAAAACTAAAAATGTTTTTAGCATTGTCGGGGACAGAAGTGGAATGATGAGCAAAGGCTTGGAGGATGTAGTCATCGAGGTATTTGGGTGTGGTATGTATTCTCTGGCTCCTTCTTACATTGTTATTGGTTGTGGTTTCTTGGTTGATGGTATCGACTTGTGGCTATGTGTTTGAGGTTTCTGGTGTAATGTCTGTATTTTGTAAGTTTGATGAACCTAGCATATCATCTTATGTCATTGTTGCTGCATCATCTATGGTATTGTAAGGGAACACTGGTGGGTGTCTTTGTTTATGATATATTGGTGTTTTAGTATAAGGAAAAGTATGTTCATGGAAGGTTACATCTTTCGAGTTAAAAATGGGTTTTGTGTCTATATTCATAACTCGGTAAGCTTTGTAATCTGGCATGTATCTAAGAAAAATGCACCTAAGAGATCTAAGGTCCAACTTTGTCTTGTTAGGTGTCTTGTCTAGGGCAAAGCATAGGTATCTGAAGACTTTCAGATGTTCATAGCTTGGTTTCTTCTGTTGTAGCTTCTTATAGGGTGTTTTCTATTACAGGACTTTGGTTAGTATTCGATTCAAGAGGTAGGTGGTAGTCAGAAGTGCTTCCCCCCATAAATGTTTTGGTAGGTTTGTTATGAATATTATAGCTTTTGTCATTTTTAGTAAATGTTTGTGCTTGATTTCTACTACTCCATTTTGTTGTGGTATGTATGGGTAACTTTTCTGATGTATTATTCCCATTTTGGCAAAGAACTGTCTGCATTCATGGTTTATGAATTCTCTCTCTTTATCTGTTTGTATTTTCAGAACTTTGGCATCATATTATTTTTCAGTGGTGTTGACAAATTGTGTTATGGTGGGCTGTATTTGGTCTTTTTGTTTAAGTAAAAAGGTCCAAGTGGCTCTAGAGAAGTCATCCACAATAGTTAGAAAGAATTGTGACCCATTTGGGGTAGGTATTTTGTAAGGCCCCTATAGATCCATGTGTAGGATTTCGAAAGGTTTAGTGGTATATATTCTGTGTTTAGGAAAAGGTTTTCTATGTTGCTTTGCCCTAGGATAGATTTGGCAATTGGACAAGTCGTGATGGAGAAAAGTAATTTCATTGATATGATTCATTTTTTCCTTATAAACATGCCCTAATTTGCTATGCCCAGTATTAGGAGAAACAGAAGCATGACATACAACATTCTTAGTTTTGTAAAAATATAGGAAAGGATCTTTCAGTGTTCCTGTGGGGTAATAGGCTATCTTGTGTTAGCTCATATAGTCCACTTCTAGCCTTAATAACAACCATAACATCATTAGTTTGTAGGTCTTGCAAAACAGATCATTAGACACAAAAACTGCAGCAATATTGTTCTGTGTTGTGAGTTTATTCACTGAGAGTAGGTTCTTGAAAAAATTAGGGATGTGCATGATTTCATCGAGAGCAATTTTGTTGCCAATAGTAGCTTGACAGATGTGTTTCACATGTTGTTTTGTGCCATCTAAGGGTGTTACAGGCTCATACTTGTTTGTTTTAGTTTTATGGAAAAAATCAAGATTTGTTACCATGTGTGATAATGCACCTGAATCAACTAACCATATGCATTCATTTTCTACACTATCCGACTTGTACCATTACCTAAAAATTTGCAAGTCCACCAAACTTTACCTCACTCGTAGCATTTCCCTTTATTGTTTGGGATATCTCTTGTTGAATGAAGGTGGCTAAACGGTGTGGGATTTGCCCATTCCTCTTATTGTGCTCGTTTGATTCTGGTTGAGTGTTTGTAGGAGTGTCACTAATTGCAACAAGGTTTGCTTTGCTCTTCTGTCCAGTTAACTCTTTATACAAGTCGGGCACCCCATGGATTTTGAAGCAAGTCTCAATGGTATGTCCTGTTTTTTCACACTTCTCATAGTATTTGTCTTCTTTCTTTCTAAATTGTCTTTTGCTGTTGTTTCTGCCACCTTTCTTTGCATTGGGGTTGTTTTGTCTTGCCATCATAGCTACATTTAGGGTATTCTCGTTGTTAGCACTTACTGCCTTCTGTCTTTCCAAAGTTTGCATAATGGCAAACACTCTATTTACCATGGGCAAAGGTTCCATTAACATAACCTGGTTCACTACATACTCATAGTCCTCATTTAAACCCATTAAAAATTGCAAAAGTTTATAGGTGTTTTCCTTGGTATTGATAGCTTTAGCGACATTACAAGTGCATGTAGGTATAAGGCTGAGACTAGCTAAATCACCCCAGAGTTTTTTTAGCTTTGTGTAATAAGCAAAAATGGTAAGATTACTTTGCTTAGAAGAACTGATCTCCCTCTCTATCTGGTATAACAGCGAACCATTGCTCAGTTCTTCCCAAGGTTCCTTAGCTGTGGAGAAAGATAAGAAAGCATTGCTTAGTTCCTTGGTCATGGAGTTAAGAATCCATGACTTGACCATGGAATCTGCCCTTCTCCATCTGGCAAGAAGATGTCTTCTTTTGGCTATATGCACGTCCCATCGATGAAGGAGAGCTTGTCTTTAGCACATAGGGCAATCATCATTGATTTGCTCCAAGTCAGGTAATTGTTTCCATTAAAGAGAGTGGTGACGAGAATAGCTTCAGGGTTCTCTGTATTTGTGATGGAATATTTTTCTAGATCTGGGTTTTGTGTGGGGTTAGAGTAGCTGGTTTCACTGTCGTCAGCTGTGTTTGACATTTTTGGTGGGTAGGGTAAGGTGGATCAGAAGTTGTCTATATCAGACCCCGTTTCTGGTGTCTAACTCAGACTGGCTTGCATGCTCTGATACCACATTTGTTAGGCCCCATTTTCGAAGCCTAACTCCTCATACATGATTATTCATGCTTGCTTTGATACCAACACCTGCTACTTTCATGCATGCAGAATATCTTACTACGTAAGTTATCTTCCAGAGATAACACCTTGATCACTTTCGGATTATCT
>JANZXR010000008.1:32880966-32896690 GCA_027575705.1 Erythroxylum echinodendron
AAATCATTGAAGACAAACATTTTTGGCTTATTGCTTCATTATAAAACTGTAACCTACCTTAAGATCCTTGCTTGCTTTTGTATCCGACTTATGGATGCCTTTCTTCTTGATTTCCTTGCCTCTTTTGAACCCCTCCTTGATTTCCTTCATAAAAGAAATACAACTCCTATTTAACCAAAATATTCAAATTCGGCTAGCCTTAAAGCACATTCACTAAATGACTTACTTTAAATCTTCACCAAGTAATGAGATTCTTGGTTCTAAGGAAAACTCTTTCCTCCTTCTTTCTTTTTCCCCTCTTGAATACACTCGTATTCTCTCTTTAAGCTTTACAGAAATTCCAACTTAGCTCACCATTCTCTTCTTCCCACTCTCATCTGAAGCCTCTCTTTTTCTTCTGTTCTTGCCTTCATTTACGCTGCCATTCTGCTACGAAGACAAGTCCATTATGCCTCTCCCAAAAGTTCACTTTACCCTTGGTACTTAAGCTATATACCAAAAATACCCTCAATTTCTTCTCATGCATTTATTCCATTAGCTAGTATGTTTAAATTAATGAAAAAAATTTTAGAGGGCTGACAGTCTATGATACCATGAAAAATACGCTAGAATGGATGAAGAAACGTTTTCATTTCATCACACCCTTTGTCTGTACAGAATGAAACATTTATACTGAAAGCTAAAGAAATGCTATTGGCTATTGTTTCTATGTTCTAGAAGGCTTGTCACAGAAATGACAGCTAAGGGATCGTTACAATGATGTTTCTGGAGTGTTGTACAAAACAGAGAGGAAATGGCATAAAACAAAACATGAATATTGTGTGTTGTGATGGAGTGGGTTCATTACGTGATGGGTCAGCCCATGCCCATATGTTGTCTTGGATCTTTAACAGAAACTGCAAAACAGCTAGCTAGAGGCATGTTGAAGTGCAGTCGATAAACCTAGAGCAACTTATACATGTGAGTCTGATGCTTAAAACCCGTATGGTATGATACAAAAGGAAACCTGGACACCCGTTCAATTGTCTTCCAATGTGTATATAGAGCAAAATAAACGTGTATGGACAGAAACACATAACCACATTAACGTGTATATAGGCAACTGAGAGCTACTGGTGCATGAACCACATCGAAAAGTTAGCCTCAAATGGTGTGATGGAATAGACACACAACCAAATGGTGGTCAATATGTACTTGACAATATTTAAAGCCAAAAGGCAAAATTAATTGGGATAGCTTTGTTTGTGTGGGACATCTTGCAAATGGGCCCTTTTCCAATTGAGACTTCTCATCTCTTGCTCGCGCTCTCTGAGCTTGGCAGTTCCTTGTGGTGGCAGATAATTGTTTCCTAGCAAAAATATCTTAACCGCTTAGCAAAAGACTATTGTCTCCAGCATTTAAAGGCCGGTTCCTAACATCGTTTATTGTTAGAGTAAATTCATAGACCTAATGTCTTAACTTTCTCGCTTCTTTTTCCCGCGACTATTTATGACTCTTTCTAGGTCAAAAACCTATGCCTGTCTTCGTCTCTTTGATTTGTTACGTATTATTATTATTAAGAATGCTTTTCTTATCATTATTTAAGTTCTTTTCATCAAGCTTATATATGAAAATGAAGGGCTCTATTTTGTCACTGGTTAACCTGTGAAATTTTGATGAAGTTGGGAAATTAATAAACCTACACTACAGCTTTACGTGGATTTCAACTGCTGTATCTAATTGCCCGCAAAGAGCACAGCTAGACTAAGTTGCGTAAGCTTTCTTCTTTTGAAGTATAAAAAGCCATGGATTCGAGTTATCTATTCAAGATTAAGAAAATTTCAGTAAAACTCCTAGTTCTTCAGTCTCAATCTCTAGATATGGTAAAATGAAAAAGCGAATCATATACTTTTTAGTATTAGAAAATGTTTAACAAGATCCTAATACAATGGCATGCCGTCATTGGAGTTGAATAACCTGCCGTTCCGCTCATTCTCTCCAACTTACGTGAAATGTCAATGGAAACCAAATTGTTAATATCGTAGCACATACACCAGAAGAATTGAATATGCGCTATAGAGTATAATCATGGCCCATCTATAAATGGTTTTTCAAGAAGTAAAAAAGAAAAATAGTCAGCTAGTCATTTTACAATATTACGACTTTATCATTTCTTTTATTAATACCATTTATCTTTTCGAAAAAAAAAATATTACGACTTTAAGAAATTATTGAAGAACGTGGCTCAGTTTTCTATCCAGATAATAACGTTTGTTTGCTCTATAGCACGTGTAGCTTGTAGGATTTTCTTGCAGCTTAATTCTTAATTCAATCCACTTGTTAATTACTCTGCACAGTTTCAGCAAAGGCTTGATGCAACGAGTCAAAATGACAATTAAGATGAGGGTGATAATCTCAGAATGTATTATCATTCCATTTGTAATGTTATAGTTGTGCAGAACAATACATTTGTGAGAATTGGTATATGGTATATACGAAAATAGTAATGCAACTGTTTCCTGTTGCTTATGAAGTATTTGATTTATTTAATTTTTGTTTTTCTTCTATATCATGGTTATGGTGTTTCGTCATATGTCAAGATGAGTTGACATTCTTTTGAATGCCTCCAGTAAATTTTAGTTTCATGCGTCACAAGGTTAATTAATAGCTTATATCCGCAGCAATGAGAATGAAATAAGCCTAAAAGGAGCCGCAGGAGTCGGCTTTTGAGCCGAAAAGAGAGCTATTTAAAGTCTAAAGAAATAATTGGGCCATTGGCTAAGGACCACATGGATTTATGCGATCCTTAAAACATTTTCTTATTCGCAATAGACGCAGGCATGATAAAGGAAAGGAAGTTGCCTTCAATAATCAAAACATTACTAGGAGTAACACAAAAAGCCTTAATTTTCAAAGTCAAACCATCTCTTTGCAACAAGCAACCATAAAATGGCAGAGGATGTCTGTAGAAGGTATGAATCGGATGCTTAATCTCCCAGCTATCTGTCTGTTGTGGTATAATGAAAGAAATAGCAGAATTTTCAAACAACAAAATAAGAAAATGTTTCAAATTTGCATTATAAATCGGACTAGAGACGCTTACCTAATCAAAAGTGCTACTAGTCCAACAAGCACCATTGTACAATGTAAATGGAGATTTTGATAATAGTTGCTTCAATCATACAAGAAGAGAGGAACCTACGAGAGGCTCTATCAAATTATGAGAATAGACTTCATAGTTTAATCCCTCCTCGTGTTTCTTCTAATCTTTTACCTTAGCACTCAGTTGGTCTTTCTTTCGGTTTATTTTCCCTTCCAAACTTTGCTTCCTTCCTCATTGTCCAAAAAAAAAAAGAACTAGGAATCACATTTAAGCATGTTAGTGTATGCTCTGCAGCTAATATGTTTGTTATAATTTAGCAATATAATTATTTAAAGGTAGTCTGTATCTTATAAATATTAAAATGTATATGATAAAATCTATGAGATAAATATACATTACAAATAAAATTATAATAAGATTGTAATTATAAAATTCATATTGCATTTATGTATTATCTATCGATTATTTCTAATTATTGTTCTATTGAGACTAGACATTAATAGAGCGTAAAAAGACTAGCATACGATATGTTTTTTTCTTATGAAGGAAGTAGTCGATCTCATAGGTTAAAGCATGAAGATGCTTGAAAAAATGTGCAAGTGCTTATCAGAGAACAAGTTCATTGAACTGACCCTAAATGAGAAATCTATTTGGATTATTACTTGTATGCATATGGAAATTTTCATTGTGATGATTATATATATATATATAAATGATCAATTGACTTGAGATCTCCAAAGTATCTCGTATAAAGATTGCTTTGCTTTGGTACTACTTATCACCTGTTCCAGTCAAAGGTAGCTCAGTCGGTAGTCATTGGATATAACATGAACTGTATGGAGGTAGTTAAGAGATCGATATAAGATTTATCATGCTAAAGTACTAGAGAGAAAGTTTCGTTGTTCTTGATAAGTATTGATTCGGAAAATTCTTGGTAAAGATGAGATGACACTTTGAAAATAGTTTTCAAATGTTATTAATTGAGTCGATTACTAATAGTGGAGAACTAATATGATTGGACTCAGATAGAGTAGTCATTATTTCCATGTTCTATGCTTAATCAAAACATTATATAATGAAAGGATTTAATTATAAAATAAAATCATGTATGGAGAGGTTATTTAAAATCACTTTGACATTCTTAAATATTTAGGTGGCCATGATGCGTTGCTAAATACCAATCTTGATCTATAGATGTAAATTGTTTAATTAGAGGATTGAAAAAATTAAAGGACTTTAATTTATCTAACTATAAATATAATGTAGGGTTAGAATTTATATTTATTTTCAATATATTTGAAAATCTAATGGGTCACACATAAAGAACATATTGAAGAGAGAAAAGGTCTTTAAATCAGGCTAAACTTAATTGTAAAATTTAAGAAACTTTATGATTAAATATGGTATATTTAATAAATAAGGATTAATATGAGATATTGTATCTTATTTAGGCATAAATTTTATTTAATTAAAACTAATTGTAATTCTAGTTAAAGTTTAATTGAAATCAAACTTTAATTTTAAATTACTAAAATGCCGAAAGCCTATTATAAATATGCTTGGACTGCAAGGGAGTTAGCATCTATACAACAATTGTAGAATTCTCTCAGTTTGTTTTATAGATATCGTTAGAGATCAAACATTTGTGTGATTGTGGTGGTTAAGATGAGATGATTTTAGAAATGGTTCAAGGAAAATGATAACAAAAATGATCAAGCTTTAAAATAAAGTATGAATTATGATTTAGGCTTTATTATATTTATGTGTTAATCATGTTATAGAATTGAAATGATCTTATCTTTATGAAATCAATCTAAAAATGTTTCATGGTTACCTTGTTATACGTGGGATTAGATCTTGGTTGAATTTCCTAATAATTAGAATGTTTTGGAACTAAAATCTAAAGCTGAAAATAGTGTTAATGCAACATGAATCATACAATATCAAGTTTGATTTTGCTAAGAAAGTTTTAGAGCGAGAAAGTTTCTCTCTCTCCTCATTAATTACATGTCTTGCACATCACCTTAATCTATTTTTCCAAATAGATGTAAATAACTTTCATTGATATGACTAACCTTGGTATCCAATTAGAATTTGGAATGATCTGGTAGATTTATAGAGGAATAAATAAGACAATTGGCTAGGATTTGAAGATTTCAATAGCTCTACCTACTCTTCTAAATTAGATGGCTTGAAGCTTAAATTAAAGTGTGGCAATGATATTGTAAGGAACTTCTTTTACTAAACAAATGCAATTAATTTAAGGTATGATGGTAATATTTATACTTAGTCCAATAAACAATATGATGATTGATTGTATTAGTCCTTAATGGTACTTAAGAAGGAATGGATTAAGTACTGATAAATTTTTAAAAAATATTTACTAAATTAGTATATTGCTGAACAATTTATAGATATGAAATTATGATATAAAATAACAAATTTCAATAACATGGTTAAGTAATAATGTAAAAAATGTAAAGGAAGATAAATGCAAACTAATTTATAATAGTTTGGCAAACAACTCTTGCTTACACCTAATCCTAAGACTCTTCTTAGAATTTCACTATAATTCTTCTTTCGAGGTGTAGGATAACCTTTCTACATTCTTTTCTCTACAAAGAGAAAAGATTGTGCAATGTTTGTTCATGGTGAAGAGGAGCCTTAATGTCGCTTGGAACATAAGAACAATATAAAACTCCAGCAGAGGCTTACAACTAAAAAAGATCTAACTTTATTACTTTGATAATTCTAAAATGACTAACTTATATAAATATGAGACAATGATGCTCAAATACTTAATAAAAACTTAGAATTATGTATATGAGACACCCAAATGCTTCTCCATACAAGAACTAATGAGAAAACATATATTTATAGGATTTAAGGACCGCCAATAGCCACTGTAGCAAAAAACTAGGTGATACAGTGGATAATTCCAACTTACTAGTTGATCGATAATCATATTGTTAGACCAATATGCATTTAATTCATAAAAAATATACTAGCCATTGCATATTGGATGACCATTCAACTATATTGGTCGATCAATATGTTCCTTAGAGGGATACTGGTCAACCATATCACCATATTGGTCGAATAATTTGTCAACGAACTCATTTGTTACATATTTAACTTACATTGATCAACTACTAACCCATATTGGTAGACCAATTTTCCAAAAAATATTATTTTAACAACTTCAATTGGTAAAATTTGATTTGTTTAATGTAATTTTAATTAAAATAACTTTAAAATGTCCCCCAAAGAGTGTTTAAAAAATCATGAGGCGTTTCTTTTAAAACCAAAAGGTTTAATGTCTCTTGATGAATGAAAGGATTCATGTAATGAAGCAAGATGAAATTTTTATTCATAAAGAGCCTTTAGAAAACCAAAGGAATAAAATGAGATTAAAATTGATTTTACAAAATATAGAATCAACTTGATGTACTTTGATCTCTTTTTGTTCTTGACTTGATATTCACATTCAAGGTTGAAAACTTTACCTATTCTTTATCAACTTTATGAACTATCTTAATGAGTTGTGGCTACATCTTATTCTTATAATGCTTTTCGTCAAAAAAATAAACTCATTAGTAATACTTGTATTTTTTTCATCATTAAAACATCAATTGAAACCTCCTTTAGTTTAATAGTCTCCCCTTTTTGATCGTAACAACATATTTATGATATTAAAAAGCAATAATAAGATTAAGCACTTAAAAAACTTTCCATATCAAGACAATGACTATCTTTTACTTCTTTTAAATGTCATCACTCCCCTTAAATCTAATATCACCAATCTTTCTTCCCATTTTTGGAGTCATAAAAAAATTAATTTTCCAAACTACAAATTGTAAAGTATCATATATCAACCTAACTTGATCAAAGCTTAAAATGATTTTGATCAAAATTGATAAACTTTCCCCAAAAAAAAGTATTATTGAACATTTAAATATCAAAACCATTGTTTAAAAGGTTAATTTTGATAGAGATATCCATACTTGTGTTTAATTTCTTTTGTAAAAATAATTTTAGTGTTGTGCTTAAGTTGAATATTCAATTAAAGCAATTATGACAAGTTTTGACAAAATTAGAGGTTAGAGGAAAAAATATAAAAAATTGCAATATTGAACCATCAATTTCATAAGAGTGTATAATTTTGAAAGTCCCAAAAAGTTAGAGATAAAAGATGTGTCAAAAGTTCCTAAAATTTCAGATTTAAACATAATCTTGACTCATTTTCCAATTTGGCTATAGAAGGATTAATTTGAAACGATAACTCTAAATTATTAAAAATTTTAAAATCCCCAAATTCAAAATCCAAGAATGACAAAGCTTTAATTTGATTGAACCTAATTTGAATCTTATGAATTGGACGATATTGTTTTCTAAATAATCAAGTGAGTTATCTAGAATTTTATAAGAGATAAATAAATAAGATAAAAAATAGCAGAAAAGATGAGGAGGAGAGTTTAATATCTGTCAACAGGTCTATACTTACCAAAGAAATGAGAAACCATGTTATATGAATAATGATGATGCATAAATGCATTGTTTATACCTCTTAGTCAATAACAACAATAACAACACCCAAAATCCCACTGAGACGTGGAGTTTAGGGAGGTCTAGTAGTACGTAGTCTTATCTCTAACTAGTAGAGATGTTGTTTTCAAATGAATCACGTGAATGAATGAAAAAAAACATAATAAATAAATAAATAGTAAAAGAATAATAAATAAAAGGAAAATTTAAAAATAAATAAATGAATAAATAAACATAATAATAATAGGGAAAAATAAAATACAATAAAATAACTAATATATAGAAATAATAATAAAACAAAAATGAAATAACACTAATAATAAAAGAGATACTACTAATAATAATAATCATTATAATAATACCTAGAATAATAATAATAATAATAATAATAATAATAATAATAATAATAATAATAATAATAATAATAATAATAATAATAATAATACGTAATTATCACCGAGACTAATAATAATAATAATAATAATACGTAATTAGAATGTGGACTAACTATATAAGGCAAGAGTTGAAAGATATAAGAGAACTTCCAGGATCTCTTTACGAGAGATCCTTTATCTGAATCCTAGTACGCCAAAGTTTTTTATTGTGGGTCATGTCCTCAGTAAGATTCAACATTGTCATATCATTTTTCATCACCTCCATCTAATTCTTCTTAGGCCTCCTTATTTTTCTCTTACAATCTTTAAGTAGAATCCTCTCGCATCTTCTCACTTAAGCATCTAGGTGTCTCTTCTTAAGTATCCAAACCATCTAAGCCTTATCTCTCTTAATTTGTCCATAATATTAACTACTTTTAATTTGTCCCTTACTATGATATTCCTTACCTTATCCCTTTTAGTAAGGTTCCACATCCAATGTAGCATCCTTATCTCATTATGCATACCGCTTTACATGTATACATAATGAGGTATCTTCCTTTGGATATTAAAGGTATTGAATGTTCTTTTAGGATAATGAAATGAACTAATGTGATTATATATATAATGCCTACTATGAATGAAGGCTCGATGCATGCTTCTTTAAAGCCTAAAGGTGGTACGAGTGTGTTCACATGTTATTATAGAAGTTATGTCTATTCTTCATTTGAGATTATTGAATTCTATTCCAAGATTGTGAGCCATAAACGAAAATATAATGCATTTTCTTATAATAAGCCCTAGTGGATATGGCTATCCATAAATATGCTTTAGATGTGTATTCTTCGTACTCATTTCTCACATTAAATAATGGTTCTTTACTGTGCAAATATTATTTTTGACAAACATGGTTTTAAAGTTGGCTTCACTTCTATGGTTGTATCCTATACTATGCCTCTTATTTACATCTTTTTTGGACTCCTAACATATTTTCTAGTTTTTTTGTTCCTTTTTGCGAACTTAGATAAAGATTATTTGATAACATTTATTTTTTCTTTTAATGTCTCATTTTTATGTTTTAATGTGTTTATTGTCTCATTAATGATCACTTTTTAGATGCCTCAATATTATGTAATTAATTCCTCATCTTTTTATTCGCATTAATGCACGAATCTAACTATTTTTGGATTTGAATAAGTTTTAAAGATATCTTCTTCTTTTTTATAATCATTCTAATCCTTTAACTTGTTCATTATATTTCAAATTTCTGTCATTATCATAAGAGTTAGAGTTTGATGTTACCTCATAATTGTCCTTAGCCATAAAACACATTTAGGCTATTTTTCCTTCTGACTGCTAACTTTAAGATTTGCCTAAGTCATCACAAGTTGAGGCTTTAAGTTCTTTCTTTTTGTTTTTTCCCCATCTTTTCCTTCTTTTTCTTTTCTTATACATCTAATTATCTTTGAGTAGAGGAATATATGACTTCATATGACCAAGTTTTCTACATTTAAAAGTAAATGTTAAGAGGATTTACCTTTTAAATCACCTTTAACTTCCTTGAAGTCCTTTATTTTAGATAAATTCTTTCTCTTTAAAAATTTCTTGAATTTCTTAGTGATAAAGGTGAGTTCTTCATTATTACTTCTAGTTATTGATGTCTTTTCTTCATATGATTGCTCTATTAAGACTTTGAATGTTAAGTCCTTTTTTTTTAAATATTGTTTCTTCTTACATCTCTTGAACCTTCATTTCAGATTTGAGAAGTGATCCAATAAGCTCCTACTTTGGCTTTTTATATAGTCATCACTTTAACTTGTTACCTCTTCCAAAGTGACTTCAAAGTGTTAATAATATCAACAAATCTCATATACATAATAGATATGCTTCATTTGAACTAATTCATATTGATGAGTTAATATGCGCACTTTTCTCTCCTAAACTTGAGTTGTGCCCATCATATGTAATTTCTAATATATTCCAAATTTGGCAAGTTGTTTCACTGTAACTTACCACTCCTATAGAGCATATAAGTGACATACCGAAGGATATTTGGTAACATCCTTTACAAAAATTACACATTAAAACGGTTAAATCGACTCATTTTTTTAATCTATCGCATGTTATATGAAACATTCCAATAATCTTATTGTTCCATTTTTATTCACAAGAATATAATGTCTCAAATGTCATTACATTTCCATTATACAACAACTGAGAGATACAATCCTTGATACAACATAACCAAGACATTTGCAAGTACAACTGATCCTAGCACTAACCCATATCCAAATGCAAAAGTTACTTCAATTCTGAGCTTGAAAAATAATGTTACAATTTTGATGAGTTTGAGAACTCAGTGAGTGACGCATCATCGATGTGCTCATTTAAAACAAACATAATTATCGCAAGTATATATCATAGTTTAATTAGTATTTCATATCACTTAAAATCAAATCTCATATATCATATCATTCAAAATTTAGTACCTGATCGTAAAATACATCATATTCTAACAAGTCTGTTATAAACACAAGCATTTCATATAATCATTTTAGGATAATCTAATCATTCATTTCATTTCATTCATATCATCTACATACACACAAACATAACATATCATTGCATCCATTCAATTCAGTCATTCCTTACAAATATTCACATGGTACATATAAAGATATGGATCCAATGAGCATGAGACTCCACTTTCATTTTTATTTTGTTATGACCGAGTGCCTATTAATTGACCCATATTCCTTATGCATAATGGGCTTATTTCAGGTACTGACCCATATCCATCGTGGATATTGGGCTTATTTTAGGCACTGACCTATATCCCTTATGGATACCGGGCTTATCTTAGGTACTGACCTATATCCCTTGTGGATACCGGGCTTACTTCAGGCTAATCACTCCAGTCACAACTCCTTTATTTGATCATGCATATCAATGTCATGAAATGCATCATCTCATACAATGTGCTATCGATCACTTTCATTCGATATGCATAGTCATTGATCACAATCATTGGATTAGAGTCCAGCATTTAACATTCAGTTGAGCATTACTTATTCCATTCACATTCATATTTATCATCAGACCTTGTTCCAACATTTAACAATAATGTTAAGTATCACTTATTTAGTCAAACTTACATACAATGAGCACTTCCAATATAGTTCCGAATAACGATCTCCTCGAACAATCAATGTCCAGAATTATCACAATCACAAAAGTAACAATTTAATATGTAAAAATTGAACAAGTGAAATACATCTAAGTCAACTCACTACATATATAAATCAAACAGAAAAGCACATATAATTGATTTGACACATCTAGATTAACTAACAGTGTACTCCGAGTGAGCTATTGCCTTGATGATCCGATAATGTCTAGATGTTTTTGATCAACTGGTGCTTCTGTATCATACAATACATACATAATTCATATATTACTAAGTTGATCAATCATATAATTGTTCAACCATACACATTTATATCTATCATGTTCAATTTATGCTCAATTGACTATTCTGGATATATTGCCTTAATTCACATCTCGTAACCATTCATAATTCATCACTCATATATGCTTAATTTAAACTTAGGTTTACATATCAATTATACAAGATTATTATAAGTTCATCACTCAACCATTCACTAAAGTTATTCTAGCATTATAAGATCATATTATATTCAAAATTTCATTCATCTTTACTTAATGCTCGTCATTCATCTCCTTTGAATTTCATTAGTATTCATAAGATCACTTTCATTCATTTCATATTGTTATTCTCATAATTTCATCGGATCTATATCTGTTAGGCAGACCTTATATATATGTATATATTGTCTTTCTAAACAATTTCAGTCTAAATGGTCCGTAAATGTCCGTTAGGCAGACTTCATATCCACCAGGGGGACATTCTCAAGTTTTGCAGCTTTCAACTCTGTTTATGTCCGTTTAGAGGGACATCATGTCTGTTGGTCGGATATTCATTGGAGACTTAAAGTAATGTGAAAATTTGCCCCTTAATGACAGAAAAATCTCTCCTTGGAGTCCTTATGGAAGTTGTAGAACTTGAAGTTCTCTTCGAAAGCATGCTTAAATGACCTTAATCCAACATACACAGAGAAAGTTATGCTTCTTTCCCCAAAATGTATCCATTTACTTAATCCTATTAATCTCAATCTATTTCCTTAATTATAACCTCAATTATCACCTTAAGCAATCACACATTTAATCACTAATTCAAGCATTATACTAGGTTCATGTCAAACTTCATTCAAGCCTAAATACATCATAGGAAAGTATCTTATCAATTGTTGTCTCAAACATCACATAAAAGAAACATATTTCATGTAAAAGTCATTCCCATTTTTTAGCTTTTCCAACCCTATTTTCAGGTCAGTCTTGTATGACCATTTTGACCTAGAAAATGAGGTATTTAGGTAACACTTTCTTCTACAAATGTTTCTATATGTCTTAAGTTTCTATTGACCCCAAATTCATACAGTTTGGTTTAGTATTCTGTAAGTTATATCCAAAATACTACAGACTACTCTTATACCACGACAGCATACAGTTCTCAGATTCAAGCCTAATTTAGAGACCCTTCATGAAAATTGTAGCCATATATCTCTAGTTTTATCTAAATTAAAAATCATCCCATTTGGATACCTACAGATCAATAGATGGTCTAAATACAACTGCATGTTTAGTGAAAATACTCCATCTAACCTATTCCAACATACTTCATCGTCAACCTTACATACAATTCATCTCCAATCAATCGTCATGTATGTTATGCTAACATATAACATAATAAGGAAATAAATCACTTACTTGTTCAACCAAAGTCTCATTAATTTCCAAGCTAATCAAACCTCTCAAGTATTCAAATATACTCCAAGAGTAAGATGGAATACAAAGGATTTCCAATCATAAGATGTAGACGACAAAAGTTGACAAAACTCAAGGTTTTGGGAGGTGGTGTGAGGAAGTCGATGGTGAGGGATTGAAGGAGGAAACATAAGACCAAAAAAATGAAGGAAATGATATTTCTAGTGAAAAATTCATGTGGTAAAAATGTATGGTGGAGAGGTGGGACACTTGTCTAATAGAGAGGTATACCATGTGGCTTCTTCTCATGCCTCCAATTGTCACCTAATGCTTGGTCCACTTGTCATTTGGTTTCCTAGGCCACTTATCACTCATGTACTCATGCCATTTTTCATCCAATTAGCTAAGCCATATGTCACTCATTCCACATGCCACATGTTACCATTTCATAGGCCTAACCTACCCAAATGTCCATATATCATTTTTGTCTTGCTCTTTAACGTTTTTCCTACATTGAGGTGCTCACACCACTTTATCAATTACTCAATCATATTAATAAATTCCCAATTCACTAATTATAATCATCAAACAAGATAGGTGACATAACTGACACACAATTGCAACATAATCATTTAAAATCTTTCATATCCTGGGATGTGTCAATTAAGTACATATACTATCTTTACAATGTTTCTAATTTATGATTCATGTGTGTATGCAAATATAATGCATGCCTATGGAATGCTCTTCATATATTCTCACATGATATGACTTAATCTAATAATTATTACTTAAGGGTAGGAATCGGCTATTACATTCACACATAGAATTATATTAAATTAATTTCATTTTAGAAAACAAAATAAGATGTACAGCTCTATTGTTCAAGGAAATTAATATTTTTTCTTAAGGTTCCCATTCTTCCTTTAGTTTGAGAACTTTCTATTATTTAAGATTTTTATTTATAAGTATAAAGAGGCTATTTGAAACTATTTCCCATATATCCACACTTTCAACAATTAAGAAAAAAATTCATCATCATTTTTCAATAGAGATAGTAATTTCTATTAAAGATGTTAGCTTCACTAATGTTTTGTCCTTCTTAGTTAAATGATAATGATGGTGCTCCTAAATATATCATTGTGATCTTTGATATAGGACTTCATTTGAAATATTAGCTTAATGTATTCACCATAATACTACTTATTAGTCATTAATGATACCCTAGAGGGAGGAGGGATGATTGAGCCCAAGTTTATTATCTAAATTGGCAACACTTTCATATCCTTTACTATATTTTTTGACTCCTAATTCTTGATTTTGTGTTTAAATTAATCCTTGAGTGTGCACTTTTATTTTACGCAATTTGATAGTAAAAATTGTCACAATTGGTATTAATTGCATTTCTTAAGTTTTTTAAGAACAATTGATACTGAAAATTGCTATTTTTTTATTGTAGGATCCTCAAAGAGAAGGGAGTCAATGTGCTGAATTGAAGTCACCAGGGCCTTTGGGAAAAGTTCACTGCGGCGAGCCCATCTGTCGCCGTAGCGAAGGACTAAGAATTAGGCGAAACTTTTAGGAAAAATTTTCCGTGGAGAAGATTAATTCTCTCGCAGTGGCGAAAGATACAGAAAACATGCACTGCCGCGACGAGCTTGCCTGTCACTACTGCGAAACGTTGAAAACCCAAACATATTTGGAAAAAAATCTCTCACTGTTCCGACCTGACCCGCGACCCAACATTTAAAAACATGCCAGGTTAGCAGGAAGAGATAGAGAACAGACTATATACTATCAGACAAGAGAGAGAAATTCTCTCATCATTTTCCTGACTCCTCCCTCCACTTCACCTTCATCCACCATTTTCTCTATCGCCGTATTCACCACCTGCTGCTGCTGCTATGGATGCTTTTGGTAGGGTTCCAGCTGTGAGTTCTCCCGAAGCAATGCTTGGCAAAGCATTGGTTCCTCTTGAAGATGTGGCAACGGCTTGAGTTCAATGGGCTTCAAAGGGGAGTAGCTTCTTCATATCTTTCTACACTGTTATGAACTCCTGAGTTAGGATTTATGCTTTGTAGTTGAATTTTCTTGATTATAGTTTAATCAAGTGTTGAACAATGAATTATGTTATTAGGTTTGTTGATGTAGAACTTGGAGGTTAAATATATGAAGTCTCATATATGTCATTTTGTGATTTTGATAATTCTCTTTTATCTACCTAGTTATGTTTGATAATGAGATGATGCTTGATCACCAAATTGACCATTTGCATTAACTCACTCTTGACACTCACTAAGATGCAGTTAACGAGGTTTTAAGAAATGGAGTTCATTGATTAAAACCCTCATTTGGAGACTTAGTGATTTTTACTCCCAAAAAGATTTATTTTGAACCATGATAGCCAAAGCTCATTTTTCAAGAGGATTTTATCACATTTGATCATTGTTTGAGTGTTCACTTTTCATTTGCCAAAACTCCAAAAACACCCTTTTTATATATCTTTCTTTCATTTAGTTCAATTCATTTAGTTTAATCAAAACAATCCAAAACCCCACTCTTAAATAATTTAGTTTGCATTTCATGACAATTAGGCTAGCTTAGAGCATTTGCTCTAGGTTTCGATTAAGTGAGACGACCCGGGGTTGCACTCTATATTGCAATCTTTGGAATTAAATTTTTGATTCGGTTTCCAAGGGAGTGATCCGAAGACTTAACCACACACCGATCAAAATGGCACCGTTGCCGGGGAACCAAGCAATTAGTTTTCTTTAGGATAGCCATTGTCATCTTTGTTTGTTGTTGATAATAGGAACCTTTTCCTTTAGATTTCATTTTGGATAGTTTGATTTCATACTTGTCCATAGTATAGTTTTTA
>JANZXR010000008.1:32898618-32910765 GCA_027575705.1 Erythroxylum echinodendron
GGGGCCCCAATTTGGGGTGGGAATTGGGGGGGGGGGGGGTGGGGGAGTACCTTCCCCACCTGGCACCCCTACTCCCCATCCCCGATACTCGATCTCTAAAGTGGGGATATTTTTGTCTCATTCACATCCTCAAGATCCTCGTAAAGTCCCCGTAGGGACCGAAATCCTCACCCTGCACCCATATAAAGTTGGTTCATGTGATTATATCACACTTCTATAAAATATACTATGGTACAATAAAAAAAAGCCATTATGTTGAAAAATTCAACAAGAGTCTTCCTGAACCACAATCTCAAATTCTCAATGCTCAGTATGTTCTCAGATTCTCAATGAACTATTCATGAATGACAACTGAAAATATAATAAGAAAAAACTTTTATTCTCAAAAAAAAGAAGAATTACATGTCATTTCAAACATTAAGACTAAGTATACCATCTTGAATTTGAGAGGAAACCACAGAATCTGCTAGGGTTGGGGCTAGTTGATTTTTATCTTCAGTCTTCACTAGTTGGTGCTGTGTTTGTTTTTGGGACATAAAACTCATCCCCATGATAGAGACCTGGTTTCATTTCTGTCGTACCAGAGTCATTATGCACTTGAAAATCACAATCTGGATTGTAGTATGACCAATTCTTAGATCCTAATTATTTATTGAAAAGAATTAAAGAAAAATAAAATCCCAACAATTCCAAACCATCATCACACAAGCAGAAATAGGGAAAATGTCAAGGGGAAATTTGTGATTGAGTATACATAATAAAACTTACTCATAATAATTAGAACTATATACAACTTACTCAAGTAGTAGAAAATTTGTCCTCAACTTCTTCATCTTTGATAACTATATAATATTGGGGATTTGTATTTGAAAAACCTAACAATTTGTAAATTTTATATTAAATTTAAATAAAAGAAATAAAAATAAAAATAGTACGAAGGTACAAGGTTCTAAACTTATAATACCTCCCATTACATTGCGTAACCAATCTTGCCAACACATTAATGCCTCAGCTATGTTTTCATGTAATCCACTACGATGTGGACTCAAAATACGACCTCTAGTGCTAAAGGTAGATTCTGATGCAAAGGTAGAAATGGGATTGGCTAAGAAGTCTCTTACAATTTTTTTCAAAATTGGGTATTTCACTCCAATCTATTTCTAATAAGACAATATATCAAATATTTTTTCATCTGATTCATGAAATAAAACAAGCTCCTCTAAATAGAAATCTAAGTCTGACTTCACATTACTTTCGAAAGCAGTTTCTTGTACATATTGCATATAACTACTCTGCCATCTTTATTTCTTTGTTGGAGGACCTAATTCAGTAAGATTTGAAGATGCACTAGAATCACTTCTACTGGGTATGCTCCTCTTATCGTTGGCTTGATATTCAATAATCAAATCATCACATAATTTTCTAGCTTTTTTCAATTCTACATCATATTTACTTTCATATATAAATGGAAAGAAATAATCTAACAACTTCATTTTATATCTAGGATCTAAAACGTCCCCTACTATCATCACCCCCATTGATTGCACTCTAATACTTATCAAACTTGGAAATCATAAAGCCATGTTTTATACAACATCATCAGAAGAATAAAGCCATTCTCTCATGGACAATCTAATTTCATAAACTTTAGGGAAATAAATATCTGTAGTTGGATAGTTGGAACCTGAAAATAACTCTATAACACCATAAAACATCTCCAACTTATCATAAATTTCAGATGCCATTTTCCATTCTTCATCACTAGGACAAGACTTAAACTAAATCTCACGTTGTTTCAAACGTTCAAAAACCACTATCTATGGAAATGTAGAAGAAAGCATCAAAAATGTGGAATTCCATCTCGTTCTACAATCAAGACAAAGCTTCTTTGCATATGTAACACCCAACTGTCTACAAGCATCAGTAAATTTCTCTTCCCTTTTTGGTGTTGCTATCTAATAACTGACACTATTTCTAATTTTTTCCATAGAATCATAAATTACTGACAGTCCATCTTTGATAATCAAATTCAGTATGTGAGCACAACAACGCATATGAAATAAAGATCCTCCCAGTATGTAAGAAGTATACGGAATCTTCTCAAAGATAAGATCAAGCATAGCATCATTAGTAGTACAATTGTCAACCGTTAGTATTGACAACTTCCTATCTAGATTCTAATCATACAAGCACGCAACCAAATTATGGGACAGAACCTTAACATTATATGGTGCAGGCACATAAATGAACCTAAATTAAGTAATAAAATTCATAAATAATTTGAAATTACATTAAAAATATAAAAATAAAAAAATTAATTATTTACCTCATAAGTCAATGTTGTAATGTCTAATTATCATCAATATTTATTTACCTCACAAGTCAATGTTGTAATATCTAATTATCATCAATATAATGTGTCATAACAGCCATAAATCCTTTATTTTGATTGCTTGACGTCCATATATCTATAGTTACAGAAACACAACTTAAGTTCTTCTCAAGAAGTTTCATTGTGTTACTAGCTCATAATGTTTCATTATATCACTTTTTATGGTATTGCGCGAAAGAACCTATAAAATTTTTATGGTTCCGGGACTTTCCCCAAGTCCAGGATTTATATGCCTATAAAAGAAAATACCATTAAACCTAGGTGAAAAATTCCCAATTTACATACATATTTATAACACACACATATATATAGGAATTCATGGAATTTACACAAATCAATCATGCATATAATAACCATGTACCTTGTGAGTAGTCTCCTTCGTTCTGCTATATTCTACTCCTTAGGTTGTCGCAAATCACAACTACCAAAATAGACCATCTCCAACGGTATCCACGCAGAGATCGAAGAATCTAACCGAATCAAAGTCTTTGATCCGAAAATGGGTAGAATAAAGACAAGAGTACTAGCTCTTTTCTTTGTTCTATAGAGAGCAAAAACCCTAAACCAAATGGAGAGGAAGAAGATGAGAAAAACGAAGAGAGATAGATGATAATCGTGAAGAAGAAGACGGTTTTTTAAAGCACTCTCACGATTATTAACTTACTTCTTTTGCTTTTGTCTTTTATGGTTTTGTCTTTTATCAATAAAAGACATTAAATGACTCACCGTAAAGACTCCTCACTTCTTCTTCCACGTTGCGTACACCTTTTATATATATATATAAATACTGAGGTAGTCTAGTCATACTGGGATCGGTCCTATTGGGTCCCAGGTATGGAAAAAACTCCGGAGACCTATTTCAGCAATGTGGACGTCGCAAGCTCATCGAGACATATCCCGTTCTCATCGGGATCCATTTGGTTCTATTTCTCTCCAAATAATGGATCTCTATCCAAAACCATTTTACAAATCCTCTTAGTCACTCTTATGCGTGTGACCTATTAGGTTCTCGGTTATGTTGGCCACTTGATTTAACACTTAATCCAAGCAAGTCATGAGCGGTGCTTAGCAACACATCATGACTCCTAATTGACCGGAAAGTAAGTGATTTGACGAATGAACCTGTGCTTGTCACGAATCGTCTCACGAACCCTCCCATAAATAATTGCTATGTAATTCGTCCTTTCATCATGCTATACCCCACTTGGTTATGAGTATAAGCAAAGTGTCAACTCTCACTAGACTGACTACATCTAGCCCAAGTGATATCAGTTCTCGTCCTGGGACTCATTACTCTATATATCAATGAAGACATTCTTTATGACACATATACTCTGGCCAGAGATTTCTAAGTAATGACCGTGACAAAAGGCCGTGGGTATCATCTTTTGCTATCACAAAAATGGTGAATCCTCTATTGTCTATTCAATTACCTTCGAATACCTTAAGTTGTTCCCAATCACTATCCTATGAGCAACATCTGCAAGGTAAAAAAGAATGGAGTCAAAGCACAGAATCAGTATCCAAGATTTCCTTGAGTACCTTAAGTCTAAGGATACTTGCACTATTGCTATGATAAGATTATCACTGACATTAGAATAGGACATCTATGCGATGATCTCATGGTAGGTCATCCAATGTACTTACTACCTCTAGCAAGCATCCACATCTCAACTCTAAACATCTCATGTTTACAGTTTCTGAGATCTACTGCTTGATCAAATCAAAGAGTTTGACATGTGCTAGTCTATCCGGATTAACGATGTCCAGTCTCATTAATCCTATGATTAGGTATAATGTACATATTGACATAATTGCACATGATAGAATCTCAGTAGTATGATCACATCATAATTTCCTTCATGCTATGTCATATATTATGGACTTCATTAACTTGCTTATAAATCAATATCAATTTATAAATAAAGAACACCAAATTAATGAAATTTGTTTTTCTTTATTATTGAAAATAAAGTCTGCACATAACTTTATACAAAATGCACTAAAGACGATTGCCTTTAAGGCACTACTCTAACAGGTACCCCAGGCAAGGCCGACACTGAATGCCCTGTAAATGTGTACACGGACCTTCATTGAAGACCCAAAGTATTAGTTTACAAGCATTTCTTACATCAGTTGTATAAGAGCAATTAAAGCTATTCCCTTTCCAATTAACTACTACACGGAAATATTCATTCTTTATTTTCTTGTTTTGTGACCTTATATCTCATTTGAATGTTACAATTACAATTACTTGCATCCTAAGATGACAATTGGAAAAGACATTATTGTCATTATACTGCCTAATTTAGCTCTTCGATAAGCAAAATGAAAATATATCACCATTAAAGACCAACAGATAAAAGAAGATTATAAACTTTAATCAAGGTTCTGCTAAAATTAACAATACTACAAATGGCTTTGAAATTTTAAATCACAACATTCGTTACAGTGTCTAATTTGAAAAATATAAAACGCAAACTGGTTTAGTATGATTAATGAAAAAATTAGGCGCACTTTCTCATTTATTAGAATTGGTAGGTACCTTTAAATGTTACGGAAAAAAAATGATAATAGAACATAATCTCTCTTATAAAGGCTCTATATGGTGTCTATCATCAGGAATGGACATGCTCCTCTTCCACAAATATAGCAATGTTACTCTTACAAAATACAAGACCAGGGATGTAAATAATTGTCAACAAAAGAAAAATATAATTACACTGCATAATTATTTCTTTGCACGACATGAGGTCTATCTTTATGCTGCAAGGAACATATACATCGGTAAAACAGACCCTCTCTCTGCACCTATATCATTGCGGAAATGTAACGATAGAGCAAATTTCATAAAGTGGAGGAATTTCTGGACTTGTACGTTTTTTTATCATCCTGTGAAGGAGATGATACTGTTGCATGATAAGAAGAAGAAGCCAACTGGGCTAGTGCTGGAACCGCACCACCTGTAGATTTTACAGGAAATACCTTCATGAGAATACTAATGCACACAAGCAAGTAGCTAACAGAATAAATATCCATAAGAAATGGCCAGTATAATAAAATGTAGACCAAGCAGAACTGCAAGTTAAGCTTTCACAACAGCAAGCTACAATTTAAGTTCCTATCAGTAACAATAAGCTGTAACAGAATCGCACTCACAATACCAACAGAGGAAAACATTTTGAAATGCAAGATCTTGTGAGTTAAGATGGATTTTAGAAGTTTGAAATGTAAGGTAATGTTATTGCTAAATGCAAGACTTCTTTGTTTTCCCAGGATAACTATAACGACTTCCATATAAAAGAATGTCAAATATTTAGTACAGTTCATCTTTGAAGCATTACAGAGTGATTCAGCTAGTAACACTTTGCTCGAGTTTCGAGCAAGGTCAAAGTTTCTCATCCTCAAATAGTTCTTGCAGTTGCAGTCACTTCAAGCAACAACTGGCAACTGCTTTTCTCTCGGCCTCATAAATAGCCTATAGATCATCAATTCTCCAAAATATATTGAAGGCCTTTGCATCTACTTCTACACAGCATACTGATGGTGAGCATGTAATAATTGACTGACTATTGCTCGATTCACAAAAGCTAAATTATCATCTTGTCAGGGTTCAAAATTTTTTGAAGTTGGTATGTAAAATCTTGCGTAGGATCTTGTTGCCCGTCCCTCTTTGGTGATGAATACATCAAACTGAATTTGAAAATAGCTTCGCAATAATTCAATTTGTCAAACATCAAACAATATTTCATAGATAGCATGAAGGATTATATACATAAACAGCAAATCATGCTTGCCAGAAATTGCATAACAAGTCCATAGAATAGGTTCGGGAAGAGAATTGCTAACCTGTCAACCCTGCACAAGCTGAAGAGAATATCATAACAGGTGGTGCCTGCATATGCACAAATAGTTTTTAGCATTCCAGACTCCAGAAGGAAATGGTTTCCATCAATGAAATACATAACGAAAAGCAACTTAAGCAGCATGATGAGCCTTCAAAAACATTTTTATGTGCATTGCAAGCAAGTCATCAGCATCCTCAACTGATTACTAAACCTGTTAAAATATAACAATTTAAGGCACAAAATTGTATAGCTATATGCAAAGAGTTAGTAAATCATGAAGTATAATTAAAAGTACATGGCCCCATGTATACCAGATGACAAAGTCTACTAGTCAGACCACAAGCATCAATCATAAACAAGTTGATGGTATCCAAGATACCATGTTAGCCAAAATGTTAGGTTCTGATGGATGCAAATATTTGTTGAAAATCACAGGGGCAACTCGTTATCAGCGCAGATTCTTTTGGGTTGGTAAATTTGGAGAAACAATCGAAAAAGTTTTGAGATGCAAAAACATACACCAATAAGGAAATGCAGCCACATTGGTCCTTTTACCCACTTCTGAACAACTGGCATCACTGCATCAACAAACAAATGTGTCAACGAAAATAATAATGAAGTCCAAAAGGTCTGATCAATGTTAGAGTTGACGAATCAAAGTTTAGGTAAAAGTACCCTCAAGCATCGTGGTCAGACAAGTTATAAAATAATTTAAACAGGATGTCAGTTGATAGCAGATATGAATATTAAAATGTAAAAGTCATCATTTCAGATTTACCTAAATATTTGAATAAACTAACATGCGCAGCTAACTTGAAGAAATGAGTAGGGTTTACAATGGCCTACAGATTTCTTCATATTCATATGGGTACTTGCACAAGAGTAAATGCACCATACCCTATTAGTGGATGTGACAGAAGACTGATAATTCTAATTTGGGTATCACAGAAATAAACTTAACTTTCTCTGCAGTATGCAGAGGCGAGGCCCATTGGTTACTTCTTATTTCTCTTATCATAAATTCATTCCTTTTCACAATATTTTCCATACGTACAATTGAGTATGTGCATACTTCAATTTAATGAACTTTTTTGTAGCAATAGAGTATACAAATTGAAAATCATATATTTATCTAGCTCAAAAACTGTTTTTTGTTTTCCTTGGAACATTTCAAAGCAATCCATTAACAGAATTCAAATGAAATACTAAACTAAAACAGATTTACAGGGAGAAATGAAAGCAAGCACGCCACAGCCAGAACATGATATCTCAAACAAGATAGTTAAGCAAAGCACAGTGTGCAGATACACATAACCCTGACACCCTGTCAACTTCACTAAACAAGATAGTTAAGCAAAGCAAAGTGCACAGAAACACATAACCCAGACACCCTATCAACTTCACTAAACAAGCTGACAGAGGGAAGGTGTGAAAGAGATGAACACATTACCATGGTTAAAGCCATAGAATGCACTTGCTGTACCACCAACAGCAGAACCAATCTGAATTGTAGCAATAATAAATGTAAGTGCAATAGCCAGCTTAGGTATGTCTTTTATTAGCAATTTGGATTGTAACCAAACAAAACAAAGCTTAACATCTACAAAAACATACATATATCAATAGCTTGTTTGTTAGGCTTTAATGAAGCATTGGGTACAAATGTCTAAATTTGCTAGATTATCCCACGTTCAATATCATAAACAATGAATTGCAGTTTTTCCCCCTATTTACGGACTGAGTAATATGATCACACATAGTTGGAACCTAACCAAGGAGAGGAATGAAAGGCACATATGAAATATTAATATTTTACAACAAGCTCAATAATCTTTGTTCCTATTGCTATTTCTCTTTCCATATAATTCTTATCAATCCAATTTCAACTTATCTGAATAAGATTCATATAGAACACAAAATAAGTAGTGAAAATCAAAAGGAGTTCCTATGTATTGTTGAACATAAATTTTTACAAGCACCTATGTATTTTCCCCTTATATTCATATTTAACAATCAATAAAACCATTTTAAGCACAAAGCTTCCGAGAAATTTTCTTCCAAATAAGCATATACAACAGAACAAAGAGGAAAAATTAATCCCTGTCTAGCTAATCGGATAAATCCCTGGTTTCAGGTAAATACCAGCCACCCCTCTCAACATTATTCACACACAAAAAAAAAAAAAAAAAAGAGAGAAAGAGAACAAGAAGAAAGGAAATATCAAAGTATCGTGGAAAAGCTATCTTAAACTCACCAAGAAATAGTGCAGCTACTAGTTTGTTACAATGAAGATAGTTTCAAAGAAATTTAAGTGTAGAAAGCATCAGATAAAATTTTACAGTTTCTCCAACAAGAAAGTAGAAATATATGTGAAGTGGCTTACCATCTCCATAGAAAGAGGACCTTAAGTCAACTTCATAAAGTTTTACGTGCAATCCCTCACAAATTACATAAACCCCCAATAAAACTGCACCATATCAACTCGCTATGCATTAATCCTCTAAACGGTGCACTTCAGCTGCCTCCTAAATTTGAGGGGTTTATTGTGTCTCTATTTCTAAGAGACAGACAGAGAAGGGTTCAAGTTATGGCAGTCATGAAATTTTGCTCCATACTAATCTCCGATGCCATCACTGTGAAGATCCCCTTTCTAAGGAGACGGTAACCATTCAGCTATATTTTCCTGTTCACGTAGCAGCAACTATACAACTCAATTTAATGCCTTTCTTTTACTCCAATTGTCTTCCGAAATTACTTTGATTGCAAGAAACTAGAATGTAGACTATTTATCTTCTCGTCTGAGATGGTTTATCATGGTATTATATTATCACCCCTTTACTAGTTTCAGTTAAATTTCAACCAAATTCTCATGATTATTCCATCATTCATGGTATCGTATTTTTAGCCTCCAAAGCTTTTTACAAAATTTTATTCCACGTATACACATAAAAAAGGAATCGTAGACTATACAATCATATGTACACATCCATGGTTTCAGGTAAATACCAGACATCCCTTTCAAGATTATTCACAAGGAAAGAAAAGAAATTTGAGAGAAAAAGTAAGTTAAAAGGAAAAAGAGTGATATTGTATACCATGGAAAAGCTATCTCGAATTAGGGGAGAAAGAGTCCAACCACTAGTCTCCTGCAATCAAAGTAGTTTCAGAAGAAACCTTCAGTTAGAAACAAAAACATCAAACCGAATTGTATAGCTGTTAAGAACACGGAAATATAGGTGAAGGATTACCATTTCCTTAGAAAGTGGACCTGCACAGTGATGACATCGAAGATTAAGGTGGGAGCTCGATTTTGAATCTGCCATAGCGTAAGCCTTTCTATGTCTATCTCCCAGACGCAGAGATAAGAACGATAAACCCCAAAACGACGCTAAGAACGCACGGTTGCGAAATAGGAAGAAAAGGGCTGAACGGGAGTAAAGACAAAAGCACGGCGATAAGGAATGAAATCATCAATGTTGAGAACGGCAACGATGGAAGCCCAAAACGACGCTAAGAAAAGGAGCATACCATCTGATAGGTAAATTATAACAATATTTACTTTTCAAAAAAAAATTATAACAATATTTTATGTTCCTTTAATTCTATTTTTATTTTTTGAACTTTTAGTTTTTTATTTTTATTTTTCTATTTTTAATTAAAATAAAAATTTGTTTGATTTAGATTTTTAATATAAAAACGAAAAAAATCTATTTAGTTAAAACTTATAATAAAAAACTAAAAGCAAAAACATCATATTTCTATTTTTGTAATTATACTCTTAATTATTTATATAATATATGATATTTTTAAAAGTAATTAATTCTCATTATAGTTAGAAATAAAATAAATACAAATTTATATAATTAAAGAAATGTACACATTAATTGTATATAATAAAATTCTATAAATTTAATGTTGTATAAATCAACAACTATTCTAATATATTTATAGAAAATTATGGCTTTATTAAATCTTTGTCTTGGCTCGTCAGAGGGGTTTGCATGACTGCCTTTTTAACGTCATCAGAGGTGTCTTGTTATACAAGAGAAGTCTATATCTTTTTATTTTTTAAATTAATTAATTATATCCCAAATTTGATTTAAAATTAAATTAAATTTAAATTGCAAAATTTTAAATCTGAATTCATCTATTACTATTCAAATCAAATTAAGTTTTTGCTTTTAAAAGAAGAATTCATTTCATCAAATTATTATATTTTGTTATTGAATTGTAAAAGTTGTATGGTGATCAATATTTAGAATCTCGTACCTATCGGCCAGAGAAAGGCATAAAATTAGAGTAGGTCAGTACTGGATATAAATATCGGTCGGCATTGACCTGTTTCATTTAGCATTGGCTCATATCAGACGATATTGATAATGCCAACTAAATACTAATCAGTACTGAAAATTTTGAAAAATATAAGGACTAACTTACAAAATTTTCAAAACTTTTTAAAAATTTATCTCCCGCCCATCACTCCCTTTCTTTTTTTCAAAGTTTTTTTAATTTGTTATTTACTTAATCTTTTATTGTGATATTTTAATTTTTATTTTGAAACAAAATAAATATTTTATTACTAATAATAATTATATATTAAGTAAAAATTAAAAATAAATTATTTTATTTTAATCTATTATATAATATTTATTAATAAAGTATTAATAAAAATATTTATTTTAAAATAAATAATTTAAAATTATCATTTATAAACTAATATTTATTTTATATATTTTAAATTATTAAATCAAATTTTATTTGAAATATGTATATTTTAAAAATATTGTTAAATTTGATTATATTTATTAATAATTATTAAATTAATTTTATTAATTTAATTAAATTAAGATATTTGTAATTCTTGTAATAATTAATTTTAATTAATTAACTATATAATATATTTAATTGATAGTAAATTAATTATATGTTTTTGTTTCACGTTTCAATTTTTCTTGTTTGTTTCCTTATTACGAACTCCTGTTGTAAATTATAATAAATTGAGAGTTAAGGATATTTATTATTTTTTTATTGGATGTTTTGATGTAATTATTGTTTGTTATATAATGAAAATTAAAATTGTAATATTTTAAACTCTTTATATTGTTCTTAATTTTATATTTGTATGATAATGATTGTCTTTTTTCATATAAATTGTGGTTATTATTTATTATATTGATTTTTGGAGACAACGCTAAAAATATATAGTACAATTGTACAATAAGATAATGGACTTTTTTGTAATTTTAAAAAAATTCATGGACTATTTCATAAATTTAAAAAATCATCCAAAACGGTATTCGGTATTGACTGGTACTAATACAGTACCGTACCAAAATCTAATCCAATACGAAATTTTGTATGTTATTTACAGCATTGATTGTCATTAAAAAACTTAGAATTTACTTTTTTAATTTTATTATTTTATATCTCGCCTTTGCTTCTCTTTAACATTGAGTAGCCTTTCACTAACTCATTTCCCACCAAAGCTAAGTGGAATATTTATATATTACACATATATGTATATGATAACATGACAAATTAAAAAAGTAATAATTGTCAAGATGGGTGAGAATTCTCTAAGGCTTTGTATGATTGAAGGGTTGAGGATGGAAGGGGATGGAACGTAACACGCTTTTATCGTTTAGTTAAAGGTTTTATAATGGAATGGAATGGAATGGAATGGGATGGAAGCGGAGGGTTTCATGTTACGTTCCATTCTATCCTAAATAGTGAAAATAAAAAACCTCCGATTCGGAAGGTTTAGGATGGAACGTAAACTAATAATTATATAATACCTAATATACCCTCAATAATTTTTCGTAATACCAAATATGACCAAGTCATAATATTATATTAAATAGAATTAATATATTAAATAAAATATATTAAATAATTAATAATAATATT